>CM038467.1:52312595-52458885 GCA_021464415.1 Lonicera japonica
TTTTTATTGAAACACAAATATAAATTTGGAATTCCTTTTGTTAGTTGTAGTAGGGATGGTACTAGGTACATTTGCGAGTGGGTTGGAAAAATTGAAACCCAGCCTATCTAAAACTTTGCCTGACCTGAACCCTTTTTGGCATTTAACTTGAGGCAGGTTTATGTTGAAAATTTTGAATCCCCCCCCCCCCAACACAAAAAAAAAAATTAAAAAAATTAGTTGTGGTTGGACCTAGAGGTGGCAATTTTAGAAACGACCAGATAGTATGATACAAAATTGAGTCAAGAATTGGTGTTCGTGTCTAGATTTTTTAAGATGAAATTGTATTATGTCGTATTTGTGTATGAATTTTAAACTGAAAATGACATAAAATTGGAGATATGTTATTTTAATCGTGCCTTTTCATGTGCCTTATCATGTTAATTAGGTTTTATCGCATCTAAATTAGAGAAAAAATATTATTTATACTCGTATTATAACATGTTTATTATGACCCAATAATTTCTTAATTGTCTTGTCATGTTAATTAGGTCTTATTGTGTTTAATGAGAGAAAATTATTGTTCCAAATTGTATTATATATAACATGTTTATTAGGACCCAAAAACCGTAATACTGTCTGTAGTCTTGCATTGTGTATTTGGCGGGTTGTGTTTCGGAAAAAATAACATGACTTTGTCTTGTGTTGTGTGAGGCTAAACATAATGAAAAACATACTCCTAGTTTGACTCGAGTATGCTCTTATTCGAATTGATCTGCTCTGACCCATTATAACTGTATGATATTATAAGACTATGTACTTAAAAGGGAAAAAAATATTATATGGTACTATTAGATCTAACACATGCCTTCAAAAGTAGGGAAAAAAATAGTGTTTTCTTTTAGCAAAAGTACTTGATAAATCATGTAGAGAGATAAAGGGTGAAATTCGTGAGAGTAATGTGGGGAAGCTCGAGAATGCAAGAAACACCACTTAAGGAAATTTACTAAATTATAAAGAGGGAAAGATAATGGGTAGGGTATTCTAACAATTGTATAAGGACACCAATGAAAGGTTTTGACCAAGTGGTAACACCTTTACAACCAAATGTTGTGTTTGATCAAGTGGTAATGTTTAGTCATTTTATATGTAAAGTCACAAGTTCAAATTACTATGTTGTATTTTATTTATTTTCTTAGCATAGAGGGGATATTTTAGTAATTAAATTGGCACACCAAAAACACTACTCACACTTTATTAATAGTATAGAAGTATAGATTATTATAAAAACAAGATTAATGACCTTTTAGGTCAACATGTTATTTTTACGCTAAGCCCTTACCGGTCAAGTTAGAGAGCGGCCTATACTCTCTAAATCAATTGGTTTTGAATCTTTTAGATCTCAAACAATAGTACGTTGTTTTCGGTATTCATTTAAACATTACTTTCTAGTACTGAAATCGCCAATTTTGGGTTTCCAACGCACATTTTGATTCAAATTTGATTTTAATCATGTTTTAACCCATTTAATTAAATTGTTGTTTTTACTTAATCTTTCCACACTTACTTTTAATAAAAGGTTTTGTAGTGTTAAATACTACTTCACTTAAATAAGCAAGTGTTTTCGGTAAAATTAAGTAAAGTGAATTGATTTCATTGCTAGTATTGGTATGTATAGCTCATGTCATGCATGAACTATCATGAAAATTACAAGTTTATGAGGTTAATTAGCGTATGGAATGTAGGCTTATTTTTAAACAAAAATTAAATAGAAAAGGATTCTCAGTCTATCGAATTACCCGTTGGGCTTTGAGTTTTTTTTAATATTTCACTTAGGGAAAAAAATAGTTCATAATTATTCACCAAACATTGCGATCTAATTCAATAACTTTAAAGCATCCATGTATTTATGTATTTTAGTGGGAACTCCCTCTTTATTTCTCTTAAAGTAAAGTCCTTATGTGCAAGAAAATTGCATAAGCACAAAAACAAGAAGTAATTAAATACAATGAAATGAAGCACCGTTGACCTTTCACTTAAATCATATAAGCATGCAAGATCCTAATCATGTCTTTATATATTAGCTCAAATAGAATTCGGTCAATCCTTATATGAATAGTATTAGATCTTTGCACATTGTAAAACCTATACCCATTACATGCACTAGATAACTCATAATAAAATTGGTTAATGTGTAAGCTCATTCTAGATATAAATAGGCCTCTCAACAATACGCAATAGATATTCCAACAAGAACATCTTCACTACATAAAGCAGTTGTATATAAAAACAAAGTACTGCATAAACATACACCACAACCTGCAGAATCAAATTACTAGCATATTCTCTACTTTCTTCATTCCCAATGGATAAATTACCTTTTATTCTAAAAGCCCAACAAGCTACTGCTGAAAATGAATAAGGAATTCAGTTTCTTTGTCCCCTCTTTCTTTGCCTTCTCTTATTTTCTTTCTTCATTCCAAATTTCATCACAAGCCACTCATGATTCCTTGTGGCTAAAATACGTCCACTGATCAACCCCACCACTAGTCCACTTCCAATTCCCAAGCATATGACAACCCAATCTACTCCACTAGGAAACTCAAAATCATCACCTTGTTCAATGGTCAAAGGCGGTGTTGTCCCTCGATCTCCACATCTCCTAGATAAAGGCTCTCCACAAAGAGCTGAATTCCCCACGTAGGAATCATTCTGAAATGTATCAAATTGTTTTCCTTTTGGCACGGGGCCACCGAGATTGTTATAGGACATAGATAGAACAGCAAGAAAATTTAGAAGCACCAATTGTGCAGGGATCTCCCCTGAGAGCTTATTTCGAGAAAGGTCCAATGATTCAAGACGTGAAAGTTGGCCCAAAGATGGTGGGATGGGACCAATAAGGTCATTGTTCGAAAGGTTGAGTGATTGAAGCCCCTTCAAGCTTCCAATAGAATATGGAATCTCCCCCTTGAATTTGTTGCTAGAGAGATCGACGACTATGAAAACAATGAGGATTTTCTCATAATTGGTTTTTACGGATTTGGTTGTTATGGTAATTGTGTAATCAAAGCTGAGATCCCATTTTCTCTCCTGTATTAAAGTGGTTATATTTGCCTTCAGATATGCTAATTGGTCTATAGGAGCAATTTTCATTGCGTTCCAGCCAAAAGGCAAGTTACCACTAAAGCCATTGTTAGAGAGATCAATAACCCGCAACTCAGGGAAATCTTCATTCATTATGGGACCCTCTACTGCACCATGGAATCTGTTGGACCGCAAGATAAGAATCCTCAACCTTGGAAGAGCTCCCAGCCAAAAGGGGAAAGTGTCCTCTATCTGGTTGTCTCCAAGATTAAGAATCTCAAGATTTATACAATTTGCTAGTGATCTCGGTATCTCCCCCTCCAATAGATTTTGACTTAAATCGATCATCCTTAAATTATTTCCTTTTCTATATGCTTGAAGAATGCTTCCTGAGAATTTGTTGCCCTTGAGATCTAGTACTAACAATGAACTTAAGTTTCCCAAACAAGGAGGAATTGTGCCATGCATGTTGTTATTAGAGAAATCAAGTGTTTGAACATCACTCATGCCGCAAAAGGATGAAGGAATTTCTCCGGTCAGTAAATTGGATGATACTCGGTAATTGAATATTTTAAGTGATGGAATTGGGAGTGGTCCTCGTAGCCTGTTATTACTAAGGTCTAGTACACCTAGGTTGACCCACGGAAGAACTTCCGGGAGCTGCTCAAACCCTTCCAGCATGTTATTCTCGAAGTATATTGACCCAAGGGTTTCTTTGGACATATTAGATACCCACTCTGGTATTTTGCCGCGAATTTTGTTATTGGAAAGGGATAGTACCTCCAGTTCATCTTGGAAGCGTAGGAAATGAGGAAATTCGGTTATGTTACATTGGTTTAAAAGCAAAAGCCTAAACCTTGGAAGAGTGTCATTGGTTTTGTTGTTATTGAGAAATGTAATACGATTGCCTCCTAATTGGAGATGGGTAAGCTTTCTCATGCTAAGAAAAATGTCGGCCTCCACCGTGCCACTGAGTTTATTATTTGCAAGACTAAGAAAATCAAGACTTTTGAGTTGAGGGAATGAGCTTGGGATTTGGCCTTGAAATTGATTATTTGAAAGGCATATGTAAATTGCTTGGGTCATGTTTGTAAGCCAATACGGGATTTCACCAGCCAATTGGTTATTGTGGAGGTTTATTTGTGCAAGTTGGGTGAGGTTTGCAAGAGATGACGGGATCTCACCAGACAGATTGGCAAATTTAAGGTCCAATTCGGTGAGTTTTGTTAGCTTACCGAGCCAAAACAGATCCCCTCCGTCCAACTTATTTAAGGAAAGTGATAACCTAGTGAGTTGTGAAAGGCTTTCCAAAATGGGAATTGGCCCGCTAAACTGATTTATGCTAAGGACTAAGTCTGTCAGAAGAGTCAAATTATTGAGTGAAGGTGGAAGGTAACTAGAGAAGTGGCAAGCACTAAGGAACAACATGCTCAAGGAACTGAGATTTCCGATAGAGTATGGCAGCACACCAGAGAAACTTGTATTGCGGAGTACTAAAATCTTAAGGGGACTATTTTGGTGAAATTCAGGCAAAGAACCAGTTAGATTCTCATTGTCCCATACAGAGAGAATTTCTAGTTTTGGTAGGTGGAATATGGCTGTTGGGAATTCACCATAGAGCCCGCAGTTTCCGAGGATAAGAGACCTCAAAGATGTTAAATTGCCCAAGTTCTCCGGTACTTGAGAAGATATATCTACCTCAGACAGATAGAGTTCCTTCAAGTTGGTTAAGTTTTGAACAAGGCCTCTTAGACCAGGCTTCTCAAGTTTCAAAAACCTTGCGTAATAAGCGAAGTCAGTATTTCCGGACAGATCAAGCGAAACCAACTTGGACAACCCCGATATTTCAGATGGGATTTGACCGTAAAACACGGACAAGGAAAGATTAAGGGTTGTTAACATTGAAAAACGTATGATTTCAGATGGAATTCGAGAGTAGTTGAAGTTATTGTCAGCGAGGTTGAGTGTTTGAAGGTGAACAAGGTTGAAGAGACTGCAATTTGAGTTGATAGAACCATAGAGAAAACTACTATTCAGTACCAGGCCAATCACGTGCCCGGTGTCTTTGTCGCATTCGACTCCGTCCCATGTGCAGCAATCACTGTCCCTTCCAAGCTTCCATGATGCAACTTTGGGATAAGCAAAAGGATCACCAGACGCAAACCTTCTAATTGAAAGGCTCTGCTTGAACTGTATTAAAGCAGCGTGCTCATTGTTGTGGCACAATGGTTGCGAAGAAGAGTACGATTTGGTAACCATGATAGGATGGAAGGTGTGTAGTAGGAAAAGGAGACGCATGAACAGGAACAGATAGAAAGATGAAGCCATGATTTATGTAACTAAGTTTGTGTAGGCTGGAAGGATGCGAATAGAAGGTCATCGAGGAGCTTTTATTTATAGAAAATGATGATCTCACAGTCTAAAACTTACGGACAGATCTGAGCCACACATGAAGGAACCTTTAATAATTATCAAGTTCCTCCTTATCTTTACCAGTTATCTTTTATCAAGTTTCAGGCAAATCATGGCCTCCCATTTTTAAACGAGTAAAATTAACTACCGGTTGGGCTTCTTATTATGGCACGATTATTAGAGTAGTTAAAATAGTAATTTATTTTTTATTTTATATTTATTAAAAATGACCAATTAGTTATTATAGAAGAAATAATAGCAAATTAGGATTTATCCCAAAATTTTAAGGGTCTCTTTAATCAAACCCATTACATTTAAAAAATTAGTGAATTGCCCAATTTTTAGGATTTAACCCAATTATTTTTATTTTAGCAAAAAGTCAAAAATAATTTTCTTTTCCAATGTTCTAGCTTTTTTAAGATTAACCCGATTAAATCATCCTTATTAAATGATAAAGTTATTATCTCCTTTAGTTTTAGACAATATATAATACAATTAATAATAGATATTTGTTGTATTTATCATTACCTCTAATACAATTTATAGTAGATATTTATGACAAATGCATAATATCTCTACCAAGATTCATTTTTAAATTAATTAAATAATCCATAACACAAATGAATTAAAGTCTACATTTCTCTCTATAGACTGTTATTCGTTTATTTACAGAGGATTTGAAAATTGACCCCCTAATTCTGGTGGCGCATACCCTTTATTAAGATGAACATTACATTAAAAAAATCATCTTTCCAACATGAATTAGTAATGTCAAAGTTTAGTGTCCATGGCAAAATATGGAATACACAAAAATTTCATTGTGAATTTGTATGTTGTTGCGATTATGCAACATATGATCCAAGTGACTACCAGTAACGTTCTATTTGATGTTGAATAATGATTGTTAGAACATCTATTATACGGTCAGTAAATTCTTTCTTCCTACTCTTTTGAACCTCCCACTCTTTACATTCTTTCATATTTAACATTCTTGATCTAGATATATTTAATATGACTCTATTTTTAATTTTACTTGTGCAATATTTTTTTTAATATGACTTTGTTTTTAGTTTGACTTGTTTAACGTCTTTTTTAATATGATTGTCTTTTTATTTTTACTTGTATAATATCTTTTTAATATGACTATGTTTTTACTTTAACTTGTGTAATTCCCTTTTTTAATATGACTATATTTTTATTTTTAATTGTGTATTTTTTTAATATGACTTTGTTTTTAGTTTTATTTATATGTAATATTTACTATTAAGATGTCTTCTAGGTGCCCCAAGTTTTAATATTTGATATTTTTAATATGGTTATATTTTTAGTTTTACTAGTCTGATCTCTTTTTTAATATGACTGTATTTTTTTAGTACATTGTGTATAATATTTATATTTAATATGTCGTTTAGATGCTCCAAGTTTAATTTTTGATATTTTATATTTACTACAAGTCAACTTCTTAATTTTTCTAATATATATTTATCCTATGGCAATTAAAAATCACAAAAAGTTATCTTGTAATTACATTTACAAATTTTAAAATTTGAATTTAAAATCATATAAATCTCTAAAAGACATATATTCTAGCAATAACTAAATATAATTTTAGGTGAATAATAAATTTAAATGTAAAAATTAAAAAAAATATAAGATGGAAAAAATATAAAAGAAGAAAAAATCATTTATAAAATGCATATTTAGTAATTATCCACTCATTTGGGCCAATTACTAATTTCTCAAATGTAGTGGGTTAAAAGCAAAATAATTTGAATTATCTGTACTAAACACAAAAAGGCCCAAAAAATAAAGACCAATTAGTTACCTAAATGAAAAGCAAAATTGAAGATACCTAAAAGTTTTGGTTTCATTCCAGTACTACTATGATAAAAACCGAAAATATCAATCTAACTTACCGAAAACCAAAAAAAATAAAATGTGATATTGAAAATATCAATCAATGATGATGAAAACACCGATTCTGGAATTATTGTAAAAAACATAATATCAACATTATCGAATAACTATATACAAAAATTATAAAATGTACAACAGAAACTCGATAAAATAATAACTTCGCCAAATTAATAAATTTTGTCAGTCCCAACTTGGGCCCAAGAACTAAATTAATATTTTTACTAATTTTATAAGATAATACTTTTTTATAGGGTCTTCTTAGGCCCATCGTTTACGTAATTTAGTAATTCACATTTTCAGACCTACTATTAACTAAGAGATAATCCAATGATCGCTTGATTGTATTTCATATTGTTCCCTGACTAACCTGCTAGTTGAATTTTTTATAAACTCATTTTTGTAATTCCTTTTGAGTTGAAGAAGGATGTTCATTATTGTACTCAAACAAGGCTTTTTGCATTTCATCACTCATTGCTTCTTTTTTTTTTTTTATCTTTGATGGGAAGCCATTGTAACAGAAGTGTGAAGAAAAATATAATTTTTGTCATGTAATAATAATAATAATAATAATAATAATAATAATAATACTTAATTTTGGAAGCCCAAAGGATAATATAATTACTTAATTAAGTTTGTATGAAATAAAAATTTAGAGAAGACCAATATTACTATATTGGAAACATAAATCATTCAAATTATTTATCAAATGATAATATAATTTACTTAATTATGCTTATAGGAAATACAATCTTAGGAAGATCAAGAGAACAATATTTGAAACACAAATCTTTTCGTAAATTAATAAATTATCAACTTATCGATAAATTAATAATTTTTTAATTTATTGATAAATTAAAACCTCATTTAATTAATAAAATTAGCCGGTCCCGACCTTATTAATTAATAAAAAAAATTACTGTAACTATCATAAAAGTACCAAGAGTCCAAAGGATGGTTTTATTTTTTATTGTAGCTAAAAAGGAAGATACTTTTGACATTTCTTTTTTAAGAAAACAAAAACCAAGAATTTAAATTCCATTTTATAGTAACATAGAAAATGGTAAGAAAATTTGATTTGTGCGAGAGGTATGGAAATGAATTGAGGCATGTTGCGAGATTAATTCTTACGTTTTGGATTTTTTTCATGAAAAAAAAATTATTTGGGTGGCGATGAAGAAAAAAATTTCACAAAAATAAAGAAGGATGGTGGACACATACTCAAAAAAATAAGTATGAGATGGAGTTTATCTTCTCACATGCATCAACTTATTTTCCAACTTCTTACCAATATCAATTTTCTTTTCTATCATTTTACATGTTGCTATCAAACTAAATCTTAAACGCTTATAAATTGAACGGTTTGGTATTAATTTTTAATTTTGAATTCTGATTGATAAAGTTGTTTGTCTGATATCAAACATTTTATTTCAATTTTGGCTTTAGTGAAAACGAACAAATTTATCAAAATAACACCCCAAGTTTCCAATACATCCCAACATTATTAACAAAATGGTGAGTAAACTAAGATCATCTAGAGGAAAAATCTTGTTTACTTTGGACCATATTAAAATTAAGTTTGATGGGGTAAAAAATAATTTTATCATTGGCCTACAAAGATAATATTTTACACTTTCTTTTAAATAAATATTTCACTCATATTCTACACTTTCTTTAAATAAATATTCCACTCCATAATATTCTACACTTTCTTTAAATAAATATTTCTCTCCATAATATTTTACACGTTCTTTAAATAAATATTTCACTCCATTCCTCACTTTTCTTTAAATAAATATTCCACTCCATAATATTCATCACTTTTCTTTAAATAAAGATTTCTCTCCATAATATTCTACACTTTCTTTAAATAAATATTTCACTTCATTCCTCACTTTTCTTTATATAAATATTCTACTCCATAATATTCATCACTTTTCTTCAAATAAATATTCCACTCCATAATATTTCTCACTTTTCTTTAAATAAATATTTCACTCCATAATATTCCTCACTTTTACCAAATTACCTTTTTGCCCTTTATTTTTATCAAATTTACTTTTTTACCATTTTACATTTACCTATAAATACCTCCCCTCATTCATTCATTCAAGACACCAAAAAATAAGCCAAGCCAAGAAAAACACACAATTCTTCTCACCCAAAATATACACTTTCTCTCCTATATATTTTATTCATCTTCTTGAAATATTTGTAATCCTAATTCTATACTTATAAATAGAATCAAGGAAATTATAGAGAGAGAGATTTGTAATCCTAATTCTATACTTATAAATAGAATTAAGGAAATTATAGAGAGAGAAATTGGTAATCCTAATTCTATACTTATAAATAGAATTAAGAAAACTATAGAGAGAGAGATTGGTAGCTTGTATTATCATCCAAATTGATTGCCTTTGAGCTAATACAAAATAAGCACACACGAAAGGAGGACGTACTGCCGGACTAGCATAAGCGCTACTGGGGGAACCTACCTTAAAAAAAATGTCATATGTTTATCACTGTGCCGCATTTATTTTTTATTCACCAATATTTACTTATTGATTGGTTAATTATCTACTTCTAGATTTTGACACCATCAAAGTTGATACCAAGTAGTCTTTTGTAATTTTAAGAAACTCCTTGCCTTGTTAATATTTTTATGAATTTAAGTTTGAATACCGTGATCCTAAGAGATTGGCCTAGTAGTTCACTAAGCCCCTGTGAGAGACAATTTATTTAGCGAAAGATTGCATGTTCGAATCCCACCGGATGTAGTTGTTCAAAAAGTCTAAATACCATGAAAAACCGGTTGAAAGTCTTCAACCCGCGACTTTACCGTCCGTGATTGTAGCAATGTCCTTTACTTATACACAGGACACAAGTAAGAGAAATCAAATTGATTTAATGGTCAACGCAAGCATTGACCTGGATAGACGCCTTGATTGTTGCATGTTAAATTTTTTTGGTACGTCCAACGTCCATATGTCTTTGCTATATTGACTGGCGGGATTGGTTCAATTATGGATTTAGCCCTTGGATTAACGGAACCAATCCTAAACTGATAATACATAAATATTTTCTAGTTTTAAAGTTTGCTTATGCAATAAACGTAATTGCTTGACAGTAGTACCACGCTAAAAATAAAAAAATATATAAAAAAAATTATATTGCGATAACTCTGTCCCTGAAGATGATAATGATATAAAGTAATGTCCCTTTTAACTTTAAAAAGTTTGTTAATTGGTCTCCTATGGAATCTTTGAGTAGACATTTACACTTCAAAAGGAACACATCGACCATTTTAGCCAATTGTCACATCAATTTTGAGGTGTTTATTATAGTACTTTAAATTATATATTATGGTTAAATTAACAGAGTTTTGTTTTACTAGCTTATGTTTGAAGAGACCATGTTCCCCCTCAAGTTTTGAACTATTATTAGGTATATTTCATATTAAATAGTATTTTTTTGCTAGTTTTAGGTGTGGTCCGCTCCAGTATGTGTTTTTGTTTTTTTTTATCTCTTTAACACTTTAAATTAGTATTAGGAAAAAAGACAAATAAAATCCTGAATTTTAGGTCTAGATTCAATTTCTCCCTTGATATTTCAAAGTCCTAAATGTCTTACCTAACGTTATATAATTGGTTCAATTGAGATCCCGACTCTAACTCCATTAACAATTCTGTCCAAATATTTTACACTTACGTTACATAAGGGATTTAGTGTCACTTTTAAAGTTTTAGGGAGTTGGTGTAAAATATTGACGAAATTGTTAACGGAGTTAGAGTCATGTTCTCAATTGAACCAATTATGCAATATTAGGGGAGACATTGAAGATTTTGAAATATTAGGGGAGCAATTGAATGTGGACCCAAACTTCAGGGTCTAATTTATCTTTTTCCCTTAGTATTATAACACTCAAGTGTAGTCACTAAATAAAAAATTAATAAATTTCAATTTTATGACCAAACTAATTGAACTCCACGTTAGTATTGTATATAAATCCAAAATTGTTTATAAGGATACCGTGATAATTTTTGTGGCGCTTATATTACTAGTAATTTGTTGTATTTTTATCGTGGTTCACATTTTTCCAGAGTGCTAGAGTACCATCTGAAATGTAATTATTTTCCCTGAATTTATTTTTAATATAATATTTTCCTTTTTTTTTGGGAAAAATAAGTACATTTGATAGAAGTCAATGACCGTCCAGTTTGATGCATGAGGTGTGTCCAATCACAACCGTCTTTATTATGTGAAAATCTAACATTGAATCAGCATGTGGATGAGATAATCTACCATTGTTGGTTGTGGTCGTCCAAGTGATTTAAATAAATGAAACACCAATAGGACAAAAAACATGTACATTTTGTGGTCCCAAATATGGCCGATTTTTTTGAGAAAGACAACAATATGAATGCGGTCCATTGTCTTTGACGTAATAGTTCAGCTAGATGGAGAAGCATTGTTAATAGTTAGTCTTTAATATGAATAGCAGAGCGAAATGTGGCGAATTTTCTTAATTATTAGGATTATATATATAGCCTTGTTTTTATCTTTTGCATACAACCTTTTAGATAACAATATTAAATAAGATTCTAAGCACGTTGTTTAAGAGACTTGCTACATATTGATAGTGGCTTCATGACGTCTTTCCTTTTCTTTGCCACATGAAATCCCATTGATAAGTAGGTAGGACCAGTCGAAAGTTACAGAGCTGTGGGCTGTGGCCTCTTTGATCTCTTGGTCCAGATTTTCCAACTGAGTTTCACACCCTACATGCATTACTTTTGATTGATGCATTTGTAATGGGTGGTACTATTGCCAATTTACCAAAGCAAATTATATGCTTATTGTCAGAGCAATGTAAAACTTTAGAAATTAGATAGTATTTCTACAACTACTAAGCTAATTGTATGATATTTAAAATTTATATATTGGATCTATAATCAGAGGAATACAATGCTCATAATCAATCCCAAGTTTCCGTAAGAAACTTTGTATCACAAGTTGTGCCTTGTGTCTCGTGATTTTATTATTCAAATTTAATTTTTTTACGAATACCCATTTGTAACAAAAAAAGGCTAATATATATTTGGGGTTCGTACTATAGGTCCAAATATACCACGTTCATTTAGAGACTTAAATTCTACCTTAATGGAAATTTCTCATTTGGCCAATTTTTTTTTCTTTGTCGACATTTATTTTTTGTATGTGGTTATGTATTATTATTATCATTGCCCTTTGATATTCCAATAGTTACTGTATATGCAAATAACTCATCGATGATATTTTATTTTCCATTCCACATCTCTCTTATTAAATATTGAGATCTCTTTATTATTTTGTATCAATGCCTCTTCAGGGGCTTATGTAATCTTTTCAGGAACTTGCGTCTTTTTCAAGACAATGGCCACTTCTAGGGCCTTAAAGAGAGTGTATTTTCTCATAACCTCTTCTTGAGTGAAATGAGGAATCTCTTCAAGAGTGTTCTTAGGCATGATTAGTCAAACGTCCTCTTTTAGGGAGTTGAATCTTTGAAACATATAGGTTTGCCATGCTTCTAGCGTGATACAGATTCATTAATTGTCATATTTTGAAGGTGTCCTGTATGGACACTAATTATGGCAACTGCATTTATAGCTAGCACATAAAACTTTGTTGCATTTTACTGCATCATTAAATCAATTGGTAATGTGTTTGCAATTTCTTGCAAAACATTAGTCTCCGTACATTCTCACATTGTGATGTACGTGGGTCTAGATGAGAAATGAGATATAGTGGGATTGTTCCACTATAATTCTCACTATTCTTCTAGAACAGATAGTTCTACAGAAACTTTCTTATCTCCCCTTAATGGCGGGAATACTTTCTCATCAAAGTGACAATTTGCAAAACTTGCAGTAAACGCATCTCCTTTTATGGTTTTAAATATGGGATAATTAAAAATGGATCAAAGCATATATGAATAACACAACTAACTTTAGGAAAATTAAATTTAGTAGTTGTATTTTTGAATTTGCATGACAAGCTTGTAAAAAAAAAAATTAAGTCCTAAGTTAAGTTTCTCAATGTTAGTTAATAAACTTGCAAAAATAATATATAGTAGAATGAAGAATACTTACATATCAATAAGTGTCTATGATCTTGGAGGATCTACAGAAGGACAAATATCATCTTGCATTTTTTTGAAAAAAAATGTCAATCCATAAAAAAATTTAAATAAAAAAATTTAGTAAAACGTTTACCTTTGTAAATAAAAGGTAGAAAAAATACATATTTAGTATGATGAATTCTTAATTTGTCAACTTGTAACCTTAAGAATTGTTTATTATTTTTCATAATATGGTACTCCCTCTGTCCCAAATTGCTGGTCCCTTTTGGGGAACCCAACTTATTAAAGACCCAACATCATCATTACACTTTTTGGCTTAATTTATATGGACTTTCCCTTTTTACCCTTTACTTTATTCAAAACTTTTACTTTAAAAGTGAAAGTGCAAAAGGGAAAAATAGGTATGTATTTACCTTTTATGGAAAGTGGACATTTATTTTGGGACATCCAAAAAAGGAAAGAAGGACTAGCAATTTGGGACGGGGGGGAGTACTTTTAAGATGGTTAACTATCATACAAACAGTTGAGATTTTTAAGGTAACTAAATTTTTGAACTTATAGCTTGGCTTGAGCTTCTAACTCATAGTGGAAAGTGGTTCATTACTAAAAAGTGTTGTATAATAGACACTTGATAAGAAAATAATTGATTTTTCTAGTGGGAACTTCTGGCTCTTAACACTAGTAATGGTGCACAATGTTGTGCAATAGAGACCCGAGGAGAAAGTAATAATAATTATAGTGTGAGCTTCTGGTTCCCAACACTAGTTAATAATGCATAGTAATTCATTGTTACATTCACTATCTATTTCAATATGATACTCATTAAAGCTAAGCAAGTTTCTTCGGGAACTTCTTGATAATAATAATCTTTAATGAATATGTTGGTACTATTTGGTAACATTATATAGACTCTTCTAGAGCCTTCAATATTTTGTATAAATCCAGCTATAATGAATACTTTGTGTATATATTAAGCACCAACTCATTGAAAAACTTATGGTTTTTCAATAATAGCATATAATATGACACCATCTGACAAGTATATTATGCAATCCATAATCCATACCTTTAAATAAAAGAATTATAAATAAATGATAATTTAGGTCTTTTGGACTTATATTGGTTTTTACTCTCAACTTCTCATCAAAAGCCTCTTCATCAAGAGGAGTGCAATCATCAATTTCATAAAAACAATTTCAATTATATGATATCAATTAAATATGTACTCATCAATATCTTCCTATTCAGTATAAGTGTTTCCACATTATTAATAATGGTCTTGTATTTAACTACAACATATTTTGATATATGGTTCGGCGTTTCTTAATAAATCACTTCAGGTGGTTCTTGAATTTTATAATAATTTTTTATTTTAACCTGTGCTGGGGCAGTTACTATGTTTACCTCTAGTAGAGGAAAACTATTATCCACCTCTTCTGGAGGGAATTGTTACACCTATTTTCTTGATCTTTATTTTGATAAGAGATGGCACTTTCTTTAGGAATTTCCTTAGAACTAATTGTTCTAAAATTATGATTTTATTAATATTTGGTTGTTATATTCTGATATATGGAGACAACGAACTTGTCTAGACCACTTGAAAAACAATAATCTTGATAATGCTACTTCTGGAGCATATTCAAGGCATAATAGATGGGGAGTCTTTAATAGTGATACTTTAGGAGCAAAGTATCAAAATAAAAGAATTAGATTGAGTCATCGTCATAAATTCAACTATTTATTACGAGTGTTGGCATGATGACCATCTTTTGGTGGTCATACCCATCTTTCAGGAATTGCCAAAGAACTAATTAGACATTTTTAAGTATGTATAAATTGATGACGTATAAAGTTAAGAGCTGATACTTTATCTTATGAGACTTTAGGCTCATAAAAAATAACGAATTGTAGGTTCTTGATTAAATATGAAACTTCAGATTCATAAGAAATAATAAAACATTTGGTTTTATAAAAAAAAAATTCAAGCTTGAAAATTCTAATCTTATATGATGATCTATTATGTTTGTCATACTTTATTTTACTACTTTGAGAAATTACAAAGAAGTGGTAGGGTAGAATAAGAATATTATTAAGTTCAAATGAGAAATAATATAACAACGGCATGCTTATATATAATTTTAATTAAATAAAAATTTAATAGTTATGTGGGATTTGAGGCCTAAATTTAGGTTACCAAATTCATGGGAATTTAATTCAATATCCTCTTTTATCAAAATTTCAGATTTGATTATTGAGGCATATTGTTATTAGAACTTCAGGTCTAAATTTATGACTATGGAGCTTCAGATCCAAATTCATGACTACAGAACTTCAGATCCAAAATAATTATTATAAAACTTTAGGTCCAAATTTAGAGAACTTTAGATCTCTAAATAAAATAAAAACTTTTGACTCCAAATATAAATCATAGATCTTCGAATCCAGAATAATGATTGTGGAAATTCAGGACCCAAATATAAATTATGGATCTTTGGGTCCATAATAATGAAAAGAGAACTTCAAGTACCAAAAATAAATTATGGATCTTCGAGTCTATAATATTAAATAGGGAGCTTCAAGTCCCAAATATAAATTATGGATCTTTCGATCCATAATAATAAATAGGAAACTTCAAGTCCCAAAAATATAATTCATGGAACTTTGGATCCAAGTTAATAATGATTGTAAATTTGAAGTCCCAAAAGTATAAATCATGAAACTTCAGGTCCAGATTATTTATAACATAGAATATTTAAAATCTATAATAATAATACAAGACAAACAGTAGAAATTGTAATATTATGAAAGAAAAAATATAATAGATCTGACCTGTATAAAGAAATTACGATACTTGATACTGAGTTCGCGTCCAAGAAGAAGAAATATAAATTTTAAACTATGATGGCATGCTTTCGCATGACCGGCTTTCAAGAAGAAGGAAAAAATTTAACTATGGTGGCCTGCTTTCGCAATGGCCTCCAATTGACCGTATATCAATCGTACTGATAACGTGTTGAAATAATAGAGAGAGAAAGAAAGAAGATGATAAGAGAAATCTTATTATTCAACTGATATTTAATATGGGTAGGGGTTAGCTCTATTTATATTAAGAACTAACCTCCTTACTTCTTTACAAAATCAATGTGGGACAAGTTACACTATATATACGAGGTAATCTCCTCATTCATACCACAATTCCAATGTGGGACAAATTGTATCTTACAATATTACTTATGAACATCTACATATCAATATTTTTACAACAGTAACTACTATAAGTACCAAGAGTCTAGAGGCTGGTTTTCTTTTTTATTGTAGTTAAAAAGAAAGATACTTTAATTTTGACATTTCTTTTTTAAGAAAACAAAACCCAAGAATTTATACTATAGCAACATAGAAAATGCTAAGAAAAAAATTGTTTTTGTGAGAAGTATGAAAATAAATTGAGGCATGTTGCGGAATTAACTCTTACATTTTACTTTTTTTTCATGCAAAAAAATTATTTGGGTGGCGAAGAAAAAAAAAATCACAAAAAATAAAAAAGGATTGTGGATACATACGCACAAAAATGACGATGAGATGGATTTATTCTCACGACATGCATCAACTTATTTTCCAACTTCTTACCAATATCAATTTTCTTTTCTATCATTTTACATGTTGCAATCAAACGGAACCTTTAACGCGTATAAATTGCACGGTTTGGTATTAATTTTTTATTTCGAATTTTGATTGATAAAGTTGTTAATTTGATATCAAACATTATTTTCAATTGTGGTTTTAGTTTTATGGACAAATTTATCTAAATAACACCGAGTTTCCGATACATCCTAGCGTACTAATAAAATAGTGAGTAAAGTAAGATGTCTAGAGGAAAAAGCTTGTTTACTTTGGACCCATATTAAAATTAGGTTAATACCAAGTGGTCTTTTGTAATTTTATAAAACTCTTTGCCTTGCTAATATTTTTATGAATTTAAATTTGAATACCGTGACCCTATAGAATTGGTCTAATAGTTCAGTAAATCCCTATGAAAAATAATATATTTAGCAGAAAAATCTCGCACTTGAATTATTTCAGATACAGTTGTTCAAAAAATTTGAATACCATAAAAAATCGGCTGTAAGTCTTAGTAGGCTTTCCGGTGCATGA
Source organism: Lonicera japonica (assembly GCA_021464415.1). Classification (NCBI taxonomy): domain Eukaryota; kingdom Viridiplantae; phylum Streptophyta; class Magnoliopsida; order Dipsacales; family Caprifoliaceae; genus Lonicera; species Lonicera japonica. The sequence continues at coordinate 52,330,255 of CM038467.1, forward strand.
TGGCGCCAATGTCCTTTACTTATACATAGGACTCAAGTAAGAGAAATCAAATTGATTTGACGGTTAACGTCAAGCATTGACCAGGATAGACCACTCGATTGTTGTGTAACTTCTCATATGTTTTTGCTATAGTGATCATAATTATGGGTAACCCAAAAAATAAAAATAGTCTAATCTTATTAAATTGGTTTGGTTAAGATTATAAAAGTAATTTGATTAGTTTAGATTTATTTTTTCAAAAACCAATTGCATTAGTTTAGTTTTGGGATTTAGCTCTTGAATTAATTGAACAAATCAAAAATCGATAATACATAAAAATATATATTTAGTATATGTATGCGTATTATGTAGTAGTATATATTTAATATTATTGGTCAATTTGTCCACAAGTATCCTAGACTATAAACGTACTATTAATGCCTGTTACTTCGGCATCAAAAAAATTAATTAAATTTACTTTGGAAAGAATTGCATGTGTAGCAATGGTTAGTGGTCGGGTTTGGGGCGAGTTTTGCCAAATTCAACTTCGACATGTCTACAAATATAATAAATCTAACCTCAATCCAAGACTGTGAAGAGAGTTTAGCTATGAAAGCTCGAAGACGCCACATTTATAATATTGTTGAATCTATGCAACCTCGACACTCACGTATTATTATGGTATTTGAAGGAAAAAATATTATATATTGGGTTGGTTTGAGTTCAATAGGCAAAATTTACATAAAGCTAAGTTGGATAAACCCCACACTGCATTTGTATTTAGAACGAATCCATACCCACAATAAATAAATAAATAAAATCAGCCCTTAGGGTAATGGTTGGTCAAAAACTCTTTTAAATGGATATTTTTGTTATCTTAAATCCTGATTATTATTGCCAAAATAGTTTATTTTTGTCAAATGTTAAAGGAAATTACACACAATATGCTACCGTCTAAATATAATATGTATTTGGGATTTTATTATGTAAATTATGTATTATGGGCTATAATGAGCTTCCTTGTCAATACTATTTACCCCAGTACTCATTCCCTATTTAAAGGGTTATCTAATGAAAGATCTGAGTGAGTTATTCCTACAACACGTTATCAGCATGCTCAGAGCTAATAAACCCTAACCCTAAGGAAAATCTAGTTGCCGACCGCCATCACCACTAGATTCATCTGTCGTCGCTCAACCTTCAAGAAAAACTGTGGTATACATACATAATCAAGGTACTCATCTTTATCTTATGTTATAAAATATTATAGAATTAATTAATTGACTTTTATGTAATTATATTGCCCCGATGGAATTAATAAAATTAGTTCCTAATTGACGATGTAAATCTTTTAAGTGAAAAGCATCTAGAACTTCGATTAGTGTGCCATGTACTTGGCGATTATAATTAACTACAATATACGGACTCTTGCCTTATCGTTAACACATTAAAAACAATTTGCTTTGATTTGAAAAAAGTGTGTTTGATGGATTGGGTGGGCTAGTAAAAGTTTATGTTTGGTGAATTTGATGAATTGCGGATTGATTACATATATATATATATTTATGTAGTGTATATATAATATAATTATATATATGGAGGAGCCAATTTTATTTTATTTTTGGAGAAGCAGCCGCAAGTTATTTTTTATCACTTCTTTATGTACCCGTTTGTTGAGAACGCAGCCACATGTGGTTTTTCTCTATTTTTTTTCTCTTCTTCTTGCCGACCTTCTCTTGTTTTCTTTATCTTCTATTGATCAATTAATATTTGCTTGCTTTGCGCACTATTATAATTAATTTAAAATTATTTTTTATCTTTAATTTATTTGCATGTGCCCTAATAAGTAATTAATTTATGTATTCTTTAATTACAAGCATGCCAGGTTACATTATTTTTTCTAAGGTCAAGGATATAGTTATATATATATAATTTTTTTGGAGATGGATTAATTAAATTTATAATTGCTATAATTGTGGTAAATCAGTATGCTAAGAAAATTTGAATATTACTTATATAATTGTGTTTCTCATAATTACTCATATTGTTAATTATTTTATTTAGTATGTCATAAAATTGAAAGTTGCCATGATAATGAAAACTCATGTGCATTATTATTACTTTGATAAAGTGTTTCATATATATCATCGAAAAATGTATGTGACAATACCAATCTAGTTTTGAAATCTAATTCACAATCATGGAAAATAAATTATCATGGATGGACTCGTAATTACGTCTAATGTATATCAAGATGTCTAACCCAAGTTTAATATATTGGACTCAGAAGCACTTGAGTACCATAAGTGGGTATTCTAATATAGTATTTTCTTTTGTGGCAAATGAATAGTTTTGTCACAAGTGAAACCCCCAAACACCCAATAGACAAAGAACCGTCTGACAAGATAAAAGTAAATACCTTGATATTTCTTAAGCGACATGTAAATCCCGACTTATGTTGAGGATATCTTTAGTTGATAACTCACAAAGAACCGTGAAAAAAGGGACGTCTTGGAAATATCCATGACACTATTCTCCCGTATATGACAATGCAGTGTGATGAAATTCGTTTGCTAGGAAAATAATTTCAACAAAGATACATTGCGTTAAAAGCACGTCTTAAATTTTTCACCTTCCTTATTTCAGCTCTTATACTAATGAACCAGTATAACCAAAATTGTTGTTCTTTTGAGCAATAATACTACACCTGTAGGGATAAAGAAAGTTCTCAAAGCCAATTATGACAAGGTCAATGGTGGAAAGAAATCCAATGTAAAGGGAACTGACTGTGCTAACCACAACCCTCATGGCAATAATGCACAACGTGAAAAGGTACGTAGGAGTCATGGTACGGGTCATGGAGGCTCTTCCAAAGTATGGCGAAGAAATGTTGTTGAACACTGGTATAAGAACTGCAATGAAAGAGCTAAAGTATCAGCCAGTTACAAGAGATATCGAGAGTCTAAAGAACAAGAATCTCATTTTAGGAAAAACAAAGATAATGACGCTGATGTCAGCTTCACAATCATAGACTTTAGTGGCAAAAAGAACTTTGCTCAGTCAATGGATGCACCTGATTTTGACTAATCTGCCTTGCTCATTTTATTTTTTCAAGATAGTTGAATAGTCATATTGCCTAATTTTTAGTTAGATTATGATTTTGTCTTCAAGATTATTTGATGGATTGGATTTTTAAACAAGATATTGGATTAATTATAGTTAGTTTTCTTCAAATTTTATTGTAAAGTAATTGAATTTATTCGTTTTATTACTATATAGTTCGGAGTTTATACTCAATTTCATTATTGTAAAAATGAATCAAGGATAACTTTAATGATTGGTTGATAGTGGGAACACCATAACCATTCAACGAAATAGGCAATTAAATCATCATAAGAGCGAAGAACTGCTTAACCATTTTATTACTAAAATGGTGTTTAAAGCCACGTACGCTCTATATGCACCCAGAGCGACCCGAACTTTGTTAATGATATTCGTACCAACAGTAATCATATAAAAACAAAATGGAAGAAAAATATATTTATTTTACCTCTAAAAAAATGTGCAAAGAAACGCATTTTAAAGAAACTTATGAGTCATTCTGGTGGAATGTACCACACTACGATAAAGATTGTCGAATTATATAATGTTACCAACAATGTACTATGGGACACTAACTCATACATGCTTAGGCATGCTTTTCTAGTGCACCATGGTCATGATGATCCATGTATTAAAGTACTTATATGGACATCCTCTCTTTTGAGTGACAAATAAATAGGACAAAAACCCAACACAATTCAACGTGTTGATACCAGTAATGCTCAAAAGTAATCCTTGATTTTCGAAGTCCTGGAAGCAATATCCCCTTCCCATTATGCCTCATTGACCATGTCAAAGGAACGGCATCCTATTTTTTCAAAACCTGCTCTTTAGAAAAAAAATAGAATTGAGACATTCATATGCTAAAGATACAAAATGAAATATTCCATTCTTACAAAGGATATAGTGATATATTTATGGACTAATCCATCCAGAATGTGGAACCATTGAAAGTACTTTATGGATCCGATAGATAATTCGACATTTTGGTCACACGTCGAATAATTGTCTAAAAGAAATGATGCATTTACAAACCTAGCACATATTAAACGCTTATGGGCTCACCACCTTGATTATTATATCATGTCTATAAGACTCGATAAAGCTAGAGAGTTTACATCAAAAGTATCTGATGATTATTGCATAAAATCGAAGTAAAGAATCTCGTTCTCCAAGTGCATACGCAAAAAGGTCTCACAAAAGTCACCATCAAAAGGATATAGATAGTATATAGGGTATTGGTTATGTGCACCATATTGCTTATGTATGTTCGGAGTTTATGCAATATTGCACGCAGATTTACTTAATTGTTTCAAGGCCCAGTTATTAGACAGTTATTATATGCGTACTAGTTGGTAACTGAATATTAGCTTGATATTTTATGCATATGTGCCGATAATCCACCATTTAGAATATTTGTCAGGCGATCTCTTTACCGCTAAGAATTGCAAATTGTCACTTTGATGAGACAGTCTTTCCGCCGTTAGGGGGAGATAGGAAAAGAAATTTCCAAGGGAACGACATGAATTGTCATGGTCTCCACTATGTCTCATCTTGATCCCCACACCCATCACAATGTACAGTGAAGTGAAAAAGAATAATCGATCTTTAAAATGTAACAAACTCGATGCCTGATGGATTTACTAATATCGAAAAGTGACAAGATCAAACATACTAATTGCAATATGCCTGTAAGGTTAGAAGTCCCTAACAAGGGGTACAATGTCGCAAAAAGAGACGCTGCAACCACACTTAGTGGAGGTGTGGTTGAGGTCGTGGCTCCCCGAAGGAAGAGAGGGAGGCCACTAAGTTCGACAAATACTCACACAAAAGAAGAGGTGGAGTAAGGCACAAATCTATCAATTAATCATTAATGTAAAAACCCATTTCATGAGATTATCTCTGATTATACTTATGTCCATGAAATCAATACCGGGGGACGCCTTAAAGTTATAAATGATTCCAGAGAATAAATCTCAACAGGTTAAGATAGGGCACATGAATTAATGGAAAGATTCTTTATATGCATTAATGATAAAATGTTGCTCAAAGAATCAAAGAGCACGTTGAAGTCGAATCTCGCTCTATTGTAAAATGTCAATAAAGGGCAAAAATGGCCTAAATAAAAATAAGCAATCCAGACAGAATTAGATTTTATGGCAAAGAGACAGGTATTTGGTTCAGTAGCGCTAACCACGCAAAGTGTAAAGCCTGTAGGACATAAACAATTATTTTCCATAAAGCGTAAATAAGAAAAAGAAGTTCTGAAGTAAAAGGCTCACTTTGTGGTGCAAGGTTTCCCGCAGACGCTCTGAAATTGCTTAAATGTTATAACATTTTGCTACTTAGTTAGCTTAGTAGTTTTCGAAGGACTGAAAATGCAGCTCATTGATGTGGTTAATGTGTATCTCAATAGGGATCTTAAATTAGAGATATATATGTGAAAGTACCTGATGGCCTTACATTACCCAAGTCAAGTGACTCTAAACCATGGAGTGCGTTTGTAATTTGGTTGAAATGCTCACTTTACGAAACAATCCAGACGGACATGGTATACCTGTCTAAGTGACTACTTAATTGGGAAGGGATTACGAACAATGAATTATGCTCCTGCATATTCATAAAGGAAACAAGTTCCGGATTCATAATTGTAGCTGTATATGTTAATGATATAAACATATAGGTACTCTTGATGAATTAAAAGAAACCACAAGCCACTTGAAATCCAAATTTGAGATAAAGAATCTTGGAAAAGCTCGAATTTTGTTTAGATCTTAATCTAGAATATCGAGCTTGTGGAATAATAATCCACTAGTTTGCGTACGTCCAAAAGATAATTAGGTAACTTAACCTGGACAAAACGCATTCTGGTAGCACCCCCATGGTCGGTCGAAGTTTAGATCAAATGAAAGATCCATTCCGTACAAAGTAAGATTACGAATATGAGTTGGGAGATGAAATTTCCTATATGAAATATGCGCATTATTGCACTTAATATAGTATACTCAACCAGACATAACATTCTCATTGAACTTGTTAGCTAGATTTAGCTCAACGCCAACGTAGCGTCACTGGAATGGTATCAAAATATTTTTGGATATCTAAAAGGAACTATTGACTTGGGACTGTTCTTTCCCTACAGAGAGGCAAAACGAACTGCAGATGACACAACAATTTCTAAAGCAAATGTTGATGTTGAAAAGGCTAGCCCCTATATTAAAACCCCAAATGATATTTTGGTTGGTTTTGCTGATGCAGGATACCTCTCTGACCCACATAAAGGTCATTCCCAAACTAGTTATGTATTCACTATTGGGAATACAAAAATATCTTGGTGATCAACCAAGCAAACCCTTGTGGCTACCTCCTCGAACCACTCTAAGATCATCGCTCTATATGAGGCAATTCGTGGGTGTATATGGTTAAGGGCTATCATTACACATATTCGAGGGACAAGTGGTTTAAGTTCGACCACTGAAAAGCCTACTTGCATTTATGAAGGCAATGCAACTTGCATCGAACAAATGAAGCTATGTTATATCAAGGGTGATAGTACAAAACACATATTTTCAAAAAAATTCATAATCAGCAACAACAAGTTGTAAGGAGAATATGGAAAACTAGTTCACCAACTATTTTCCCAAGGTCATATTTGAAAAGCATGTGAAAAACATAGAGGTGTTTAGACCTTCCCAATTCCCATGATCAAAATAATGATCAATGGAAAGTGTGAAATATGATGGAACTTTCACACATAATTTTACTCTTTTCCTTATAGCAAGGTTTATTTTTCCTATTGGGTTTTGTTACTTGGCAAGGTTTTTAACGAGGCAACGATACATACAGAAGCTTTTCAAATTCCTTGATTAATGTAAATATCAGGGGGAGGCGTAGACTTGAGGGGGAATCTAACATCCACATGATGTTACGTCATACTCTTTTCCTTAAACCAAGGTTTATTTTTCCCACTGGGTTTTTGTTACTTGGTAAGGTTTTTAACTAGGTAACGATACGTGCAAACTCTATTGATCGAAGTAAGGATCACATGGAAGTATAGACTCAACAGAGGAAGTCTAACATGATTGTTATAATGTTGTACTCTTTTCCCTTCGATTAAGCTTATTTTTTCCCACAGGGTTTTTATTACTTGACAAGGTTTTAATGAGGCAACAAGACATGTACCATTCTATCTCCGACTCAGCACAAGGGGGAATGTTAAAGAAAATTACACACAGTGTGCTACCATATAGATAGAATATGTATTAGGGATTTTACTATGTAAATTATGTATTATGAGCCATAATGAGATTCCTTGTAAATCCTATTTACCCCTGTATTCATTCCCTATTTAAAAGGTTATCTAATGAAAGACCTGAGTGAGTTATTCCTACAACATCAAACCAAATTTATAGCCTTTTTAATGCAACCAAATTTGTAGTTGATTAATTATGCTTGAGTAAATCTAGTCTTATTAAATTGGTTTGGTTAGGTTTATAAAATTAATTGGATTGGTTTGGATTTATTTTTTTAAAAATTGGTTTAGTTTTGGGTTTTAGCCCTTGAATTAACTGAACCAATCCGAAACCGATGATACATAATAATATATATTTAGCATACGTATGCGTATTATGTAGCATTTAATATTATTGGTCAATTTGTCCCCAAGTATCCTTGACTATAAACATATATATTGCAAATGATATAAAAACAAGTGATTAATCCTAATGTAAATTCAAAAATTGTTTCATTTAATTACCTATTTAAAATTTGCCTAAACTTAAATACTTTTAAACTAATAAAAAAATTGCGCGGTACATTAGTAAGTGCAAAAGGACCATATTTTAATTTGAAAAGTAGAGTATTGGCCCTTGGTCTAAATATCAAATGTTGGCTTGTTGATAATAAAATTGATATTTTAATTTGTTTAGGGATTTAGTGTAAAAACATATTTGCAGTAAAATATATAACATTAGTTGCTAGTGGATTTAGTCCAAAAACAAATTTGCAATAAAATATGTATCATTAATCGCTTGCAAATTTAGTGCACAAATAGATTTATAGTACCAGCGCCAGAACTCGGGTGACGTAGCCAAAACTCCGATGGTGGCTACCGGGACTTGGCTGTGAGGGATGGTAGTGGTGACCGGCAATAATTAAAATACTTTTTTCAGAAAAAAAGAAAAAATAAATGGAGGAAAGGTATTTCATGTAAAGAAAAAAGAGTATCTTTACTTTGAAATAAAAATAAAAACTGTCCTTCTATTTAATGTAATTATGGAAGACGCCTTTTTAATCTATTGCCCCATTTTATTATCCGGACAATATATGTTTGGTTAGGAAAAAATTAATACTTAGCTGTTTATTATTTGGAAAATAAAAACAAGAGTGACAGCAGCCCGCTAGTAACCGGCACAATGACTTGTAGTTTTCAAGACAAATTCAATTTTTAATATTTGTCTCTTTTCGACTGGGACAATGACTTGTAGTTTAGAGACTAATTCAAAGTTTACTTTTCAACAAAAAATTGATGAATGCGTAATGTTATATATATATACTCATGATTTGACTGTGGGTGTATGCATTATTGTAGTATTTTTTGTGATTTTAAAAAAAATAAGGGAGCGGTAGAGTTATAATCACTTTTTATTGTTGATAGTGTATTTTCTCCCTAATCCTCATCATTGAACTATAAAAATAAGGGAGCAGGATTATATTTTGGACTAAAAATTTTTTTTTTTTTTTTTTTAAATAAATTAAAATAATAATAATATAGTAGTAGTAGTAGTAGTGGCATTTTTAAAAATATCATAGTAGTAATGTCATTTTTGAAAATATATGATTCATTTTTCTTAATCCTGGATAAACAATACCACCTCCCCCCCCGGTATTAAAATATAGTACAAAGAGTGGTATTAAATTAGTACCGATATTAGTAATCACAGCACATTTGTGCGAATCAAACAAGGTATTATAAAAAAAGTGAATCGTATATTTTCATCACACTTTTTAATACCCGAATCAAACGAGGCCTTAATGTAATGAAATAAATATTAATATAACTCTTCTTTTAACAAAATCAGTAAATTTACCACATTTAAATCCATGGAATCAAATCAATATATATCACAAAAGATGGAGGTCTGCCGGACTACAATACGAAGGTGCGTAGTATTTTTATTTCTTAAATTGGCTTGGTTAAGTCTATAAAATTAATTATATTGGTTTAGATTTTAATTTTTTTTCAAAATTCAATTTCATTGGTTTAGCTCTAGGTTTTAGTTTTTGAATTAACCGAACCAATCCGAGATTGATAATACATAATAATATATATTTAGTATATGTATCTGTATTATGTAATATTTAATATTATTGACCAATTTGTCCACAAGTATATCCTAAACTATAAACATATTACAAATGATATAAAAACAAGTGATTAATAAACTTTCTTGTATTAGTTATCTTTTATTCTTTCTTGTACCAGTTGAATTAATAAACTTTCTTAAAAGTTTCAGGCAACTCATGGCCTCCCATTTTTAAAAGAGTAAAATTAAGTACCGGTTGGGCTTCTTATAATGGCACGATTATTAGAGTAGTTAAAATAGTACTTTATTTTTTATTTTATTTTTATTAAAAAAAAAGTCTAAGTATCTTCCTCATCATCTACTAATAGTAAAGAATCCTTCCTACTCTAGGCGAGACTCAAACCACTACAATTTTCATTTTTCACGGGTTATAGAAGAAATAAAGACCATTTAGTTACCTGTATGAAAATCAAAATTGAAGATACCTAAAAGTTTTGGTTTCATTTAAGTACTACTCGGATAAAAATCAAAAATACTGATCTATCTTACCAAAAACCAAAAAAATGAAGACACCGATTCTGGAATTATTGTAAAAAACATAATATCAACATCATCGAATAACTATATACAAAAATTATAAAATGTACAGTAGAAACGTGATAAAATAATAACCTCACTAAATTAATAAATTTTGTTAGTTTCGACTCGGACCCAAGACCTAAATTAATATTTTTCCTAAATTTATAAGATAATACTTTTTACAAGGTCTCATTAGGCCCATCGGTTACGTAATTTAGTAATTAACCTTTTCAAACCTACTATCAGCCGAGAGATAATCCGATGATCACTTGATTGTATTTCATATCGTTCCCTGACTAACCTGTTAGTTGAATTTTTCATAAACCCATTTTTGTAACTCCTTTTGAGTTGAAGAAGGATGTTCATTCTTGTACTCACACGACGCTTTTCGCATTTCATCACTCATTGTTGCTTTTTTTATACCTTTGATGGGAAGCCATTGTAATAGAAGTATGAAAAATAATATAATTTTTGTCATGTAATAAAAGTAACAAAATAACAATAAGAAGAAGAAGAAGAAGAAGAAGAAGATAATTACTTAATTAAGTTTGTAGGAAATAAAAATTTAGGGAAGACCAATATTACTATATTGGAAACGTAAATCTTTCAAATTATTTATCAAATGATAATATAATTTATTTAATTATGTTTATAGGAAATAAAATCAAAGGAAGATCAAGAGAACAATATTTGAAACACAAATCTTTCGGTACATTAATAAATTATCAACTTATCGATAAATTAATAATTTATTAATTTATCGATAAATTAAAACCTCATTTAATTAATAAAATTGGCCGGTACCAACCTTATTAATTTATAAAAAAATTACTATAACTACCATAAAAGCACCAAGAGTCCAAAGGATGGTTTTACTTTTTATTATAGTTAGAAAGAAAGATACTTTTGACATTTCTTTTCTAAGAAAACAAAAACTAAGAATTTAAATTCCGTTTGATAGTAACATAGAAAATGGTAAGAAAAATTGATTTTTGTGAGAAGTATGGAAATAAATTGAGGCATGTTGCGAGATTAACTCTTAGTTTTTGGGTTTTTTTTTTTCATGCAGAAAAATTTATTTAGGTGGCGATGAAAAAAAAATTCACAAAAAATAATGAAGGATGGTGGATACATGCTCACAAAAATGAGTATGAGATGGAGTTTATCTCACAACATGCATCAACTTATGTTCCAACTTCTTACCAATATCAATTTTCTTTTCTATCATTTTACATGTTGCTATCAAACGGAACTTTAAACGCCTATAAATTGAGCGGTTTGGTATTAATTTTTAATTTCGATTTATGATTGATAAAGTTGTTAGTTTGATATCGAACATTTTCTTTCAATTTTGGTTTTAGTGAAAACGGACAAATCCATCAAAATAACACCCCAAGTTTCCAATACATCCCAGCGTTATTAACAAAATAGTGAGTAAGCAAAGATCGTCTAGAAGAAAAATCTTGTTTACTTTGGACCCTATTAAAATTAAGTTGATACCAAGTAGTCTTTTGTAATTTTAAGAAACTCCTTGCCTTGCTAATATTTTTATGAATTTAAGTTTGAATACAGTGATTTTATTGGATTGGCCTAGTAGTTCACTAAACCCCTGTGAAAGACGATTTATTTAGCGGGAGATCCTGTGTTCGAATTCCGCCGGATGCAATTGTTCAAAAAGTTTGAATACCATGAGAAACCGGCTGAAAGTCTTCAACGACTTTATCGTCCGTGATTGTATCAATGTCCTTTACTTATACACAGGACACAAGTAAGAGAAATCAAATTGATTTAATGGTCAACGCAAGCATTGACATGGATAGATGCCTTGATTGTTGCGTGCCAAAAACTTCTAGTATGTCTTTGCAATATTGACTAGGGGTGTACGTGATTATGGGTAACCCAAAAATTTTAATTAATTTAATCTTATTAAACTAGCTTGGTTAGGTCTATATAATTAATTGGATTAGTTTAATTCTGGGTTTCTGCCCTAGGATCAACCGAATATATCCGAAACCGATAATACATAATTATTTTATATTCTTAAAGTTTGCTTATGCAATAAACGTAATTGCTTGACAATAGTACCAGGCCAAAAATAAAAATAAAATATATTACGATAACTTTGTCCCTGAAAATGATAATTATATAAAGTAATGTCCCTTCCAACTTTAAAAAGTTTGTTCAGCAGTCTCCTATGAATCTTTGAGTTGACATTTACACTTTAAAAGGAATACATCGACCATTTTAGCCAATTGTCACATCAATTTTTAGGTGTTTATTATAGTGCTTTAAATTATATATTATGGTTAAATTAACAGACTTTTGTTTTACTAGCTTATGTTTAAAGAGGCCAGGATCCCCCTCATGTTTTGAACTACTATTAGGTATATTTCATATTAATTAAGTAGTATTTTTTTGCTAGTATTTGTTTGAAGAGGTGTTTATTTTTGTTTTTTTATATCTTTAACACTTTAAATTAGTATTAGGGAAAAAGACAAATTAGATCCTGAAGTTTGAGTTTAGATTCAATTTCTCCCCTGATATTTCAAAATCCTCAATGTCTCCACTAACGTTACATAATTGGTTCAATTGAGACCCCGACCCTAACTCCGTTAAGAATTCCGTTCAAATATTTTACACTTAACCCCCTAAAACTTTAAAAGTGACACTGAACCCCCTTAATTTATATTTTTTTAACTTCTAAATCCACCATTGATATATATACATATGCCCCTTCAGCCACCTTCACCGCTGCCACACAACCACCATCTCCACCTATTTCTCTCTCTAAACCAACTCACTCTTCCGACAACCTCCCTACAACCATTGCGTTTCTCTTTATATATATTGCGTTTCTTTATCTCTCTCTCTCTCTATCTCTCTATACGAGCACGTGTAATATAAAGGTTACAATTAGTTGTTTTAATTTCTTTAAAAGGTAGTCCGTTAATCGCAGTATTTGACAAAATATTTTTAATTAATTTTTATTAAACATAACTCCCTAAATTCTTGTATCCTTAACTTTTTATCAATTTTTTAATTTTTTGACCAAAATACTCCTCTTCATCATCCTCTTCTTCCCCAATCGAAATGAATCCTAAACTCCGGTCCCCAGCAACTGCCTCTGGCACCTTATATCAATTGGTCTTTTGTAATTTTATAAAACTCTTTGCCTTGCTAATATTTTTATGAATTTAAGTTTGAATACCGTGATCCTATGGAATTGGCCTAGTAGTTCACTGAGTCCCTATAAAAAACAATATATTTAATAGAAGATCTTGTATTTAAATTGTTTCAGATACAGTTGTTCAAAAAAATTGAATACCATGAAAAACCGGCTGTAAGTCTTCGAAGGCTTTGCTGCGCATGATGGCGCCAATGTCCTTTACTTATACACAGGACTCAAGTAAGGGAAATCAAAATCATTTGATGGTTGACGTGTAGCATCGACCAGGATAGACCACTTGATTGTTGCGTGTTAAAAACTTCTCATATGTTTTTGCTATAGTGATTAAGGGTGCACATAATTATGGATAACCCAAAAAATAAAAATAATCTAGTCTTATTAAATTGGTTTGGTTAAGATTACAAACGTAACTAGATTAGTTTAGATTTATTTTTTCAAAAACCGATTGGATTACTTTAGTTTTAGGATTTAACTCTTGAATTAACTGAACAAATCTGAAATTCATAATACATAATAATATATATTTAGTATATGTATGCGTATTATGTAGTATATATTTAATATTATTGGTTAAATTGTCCACAAGTATCTTACACTATAGACATACTATTAATGTGTGTTACTTCGACATCAAAAAAATTAATTAAATTTACTTTGGAAGGAATTGCATGTGCAGCAATGGTTAGTGGTCGGGTTTGGGGCGAGTTGTGCCAAATTCAACTTCGACCTATCTACAAATATAATAAATCTAACCTCAATCATATCCAAGACTGTGAAGAGAGTTTAGCTATGAAAACTCGAAGACGCCGCATTTATAATATTGTCGAATCTACACAACCTCGACACTCACATATTATTATGGTATTTAAAGGAAAAAATATTATACATTGGGTTGGGTTGAGTTAAACAGGCGAAATTTACATAAAGCTAAGTTGGATAAACCCCAAATTGCATTTGTATTTAGAACGAATCCATACCCACAATAAATAAATAAATAAAATTGGCCCTTACGGTAATGGTTGGTCAAAAACTCATTCAAATGGATATTTTTGTTATCTTAAATCCTTATTACTATTGCCAAAATAGTTTTATTTTTTGTCAAACCAAATTTATAGCCTTTTTAATGCGACCAAATTTTTAGTTGATTAATTATGCTTAAGTAAATCTAGTCTTATTAAATTGGTTTGGTTAGGTTTATAAAATTAATTGGATTGGTTTAGTTTTGGGTTTTAGCTCTTGAATTAACTGAACCAATCCGAAACCGATGATACATAATAATATATATTTAGTATACGTATGCGTATTATGTAGCATTTAATATTATTGGTCAATTTGTCCCCAAGTATCCTTGACTATAAACATAGTGCAAATGATATAAAAACAAGTGATTAATCCTAATGTAAATTCAAAAATTGTTTCATTTAATTACCTATTTAAAATTTGTCTAAACATAAATACTGTTAAACTAATAAAAAAATTGCGCGGTACATTAGTAAGTGCCAGAGGTGGAAAGTTTATATTTTGGTTGGCTTTATTCTATCGACAAAAACACGTTTGCTTGTAAGTTATTTGAGTTGTTCGAGATTCCATCTGAAGAATCAAGCAAGCCAAGCTACCAATACGATGCATTGAAGATTAATTCAAGATAGATACGGAGAGCATTGGCATTTGAATTTAATTTTCTAAGATGGTTAAAAATCATGGAAGTTTGTGTTTCTAAAACTGAGTTTTTCACTTTCAAAAGAGCGGACCGGTACACACAATACTAATGTGTACCAGTCCGGCCTTATCTTGAAATTTCCATGGAATCCGCTTTTCTTTGAAGAGCGGACCAGTACACATTTTTTTTATGTGGATCGGTTCGTCGCCTAAGTGCGGACCTGTACACATATTGCAAATCTCTACTAGTCCGTCAAGGATTTCTGGGCAATCGATTTTTTATCGCAAAAATTCCTTTTTAAAGTTATTTTCCTAATCCAAAAAGGTTTTTGACGCAAGCTTTTTCCTACTAATAAAACTCATTGCTTTGAGTCAAAAACACACCTTTTGAACATATTTTTTTACATGTTTTGAGAGGGATTTTTAAACCTTAGAGAGAGATTAAAACCTCAAAACATAAAACCACCTTAGGGCTTTTTATTCATGCCAAAACAAGAGTTCTTTTTATAAAGAACAAATCAAATCCCAAAGTGCGTGTGATTCGCAAACGGAGTTGAAGAACGATGTGATGCCGTGGCGAGTGATTTGTTGTGAACCTGTTCGTGCGATTCGAATAAGAGGACTATACGTGTAGAAGGTGGAGACTTTTTGCACGCGGGTAGTGCGATTTAAGTTTTGTAAGTCTTTAGGGTTTGAGATTAATCGAGTCTATAAGCCTTTGTGCATATAGTGGATTGTTGAGGATTAGTTCTGCTCTGTAGGGATACTTCGTTAATTCTGGTGTTTGCTTATCTATTTAATTACTTTATTAATTGCTGCGTATTAGAAAAGATTAAACAGGTTTTTCAGAATTAAAATCCATAGACTTTTAGGTTTTACTTTTTGACTCGATTAAAATTAATTTTTGAGAATCGAATAGCCAAATAACAAATCTAGGTTTATTTGTTTAATTCGCTTCCGCTACTGTGAACACCTCATTTTGCAACCCCCGCAAGAATCCCGAACTCTAAAAAAACAAGCATGCATGCATGCCCGAGCATTCCTAGATGCACATGTACTTTCTTCATGTGATACAGGTCAAAGAAGAAAGCCGAAAGGACTCCCGGATGAGAAGTTACAGAATTATCGAAATGTGCCAGAACCGAAAATCGTCAAAAATCCTGGAAACCTGTGAAAGGAGAGTTACGCATTTCTGATCATCCTCAAACTTTAAGGAGTAGCATACTCGAAAATCAGCTCATTCCGACGGTCGGATCTCCAAAAATTCAGAAACCCGTGAGTTTGTTTCGGGTGATCAAATGGAGGCCTTCTCGAAGTTAAAATAATTTAAAGTTTGGTCAGTATATAGGTCTTATCATGGTGAAGAACATATTCAAAGTTCAGCTTTCTCGGACATGGGATCCTCAAGAATCAATTTGTCTATCGTGCAATTCTAGTCGAAATGTCCTTCGTATCAAATTAAAATAAATATAGGCCTTCTCGAATTTTGATCCACCTAAAATTTGGACACAAGCTAGAAATTATTTTGAGGGAAAACATATCCAAAATTCAGCATAATCCAACGGCTAGAAGTTCAGTTGTCGAGGTTGTTGTACGCAAGTACGTTTTCTATGCGGGAACAAACTTTTTGTTCCAATCAGAACTTGACTTGTCGTGCAAACAAGTGATATTGTCTACAATAAGTACCTTTATTACGCGGAAACAAACTCTTCGTACCAATCAGAGAAAAAGGGAACCTTCCTTATATCTGATCGACCTGAAACTTTTACACAATCTATAACACTTCTATGCCCAACACATACCCAAAAATTAGGATGATCCAACGGTGGGAAGGTTTCGCGATATGCTCCAAGAGTCCGAGTTGCAATCTATTTTCTTGCTCTCCAAGTATTTTTTCAACCATAAATAGACCCCCCCCTCCATTCATATTTTTCATCAACAATAAAGGGGATTTCATGGTACACACCAAGCGATCCTTATTCTCTCCCTCCAAGGAGGCTCAGGTATAATTTTCTCTCTCTTCTTTTATTTATTCGTCAGTTTTATAATTCATACTCTTGTCTGCATAATTTCTATCACTTAATAACTTTTCAAAACCCTTTTTCAAATTGTTTTCAAAACCAAAGGCGTATAATAAACCCTAATCCAATTCCAAAAATAGTATTATTATTTTCTTACTTTTTCAAAAGCCCGGATTAGCGGCATTGTTATATGAAGGAATCGATAATCGTTATATATCTAATCTAACTCATAGATTGCGGTGTGTTTGTGATAAATACTCGATTATGAAAGCACTATTGCCATCTATACCTGTTTAATCAATATACTTTGGTATACGATCGGTCAAATCGCCTCATATAATATCGAATATAAGATTCCACATCGAATTAGTTTTAGAAAAGCCCAATGCTTTACAAAATCACTTGTTTCATTGCATCTATTATTGTCAAACTCTCTTTTTCAAATCACACACACACACACTTATTTTCAAAATCATGGGCGAATTAGGAAACATATTATTTTCATCCCAACCCCAAAATCTCGATTTCTAAAGCAAGGACGAAAAGCTGTAACGTAATAGCAATAGCATGCAAGAACTGAATTATAATAAACACATATCCCACTTAAGAGACCGAAAGGGCGAATTGGCTTCCTAACACTTTCCCGATTCGTAACTTAATCCCCGAACCTTCGAATCAACTGCTTTTGCATACATTGTGTATAAGAGGATATTTAGTCCATAAATACGTCTCTTTTACACAAACCTTTTTTGTTTGTTTAGTAAAACAAACTGGCGACTCTTATTTTTTTAAAAATCGATTTTCAAAGCAACAACGGAATCGCCGCCAACGAGGACCCCCGGGCGTTGAGAACGCGGGTTCTCACAGTGGCGACTCTGTTGGGGACGTTTTAAGAGGATTAGACTCTAAATAAGAGTAGAATATGCATGGATAATTTTTTAATTTGCATGTTTTTTTTCTTTCCAGCCTTAGTCATAGGATAACATAGATGCGATTCAGGTGGATACCCTGATTCCTTTTTGTTCGTAATAATTGTTTTAGGAAATTTTTTTCATAAATAAAAATTAAAAGTACTCGAACAAACCCTAAAGCGTTCATGCATTATCGCGAGTGTTAATTTACCCTATCAACCTCGGGACCAAAGTCCTGACTAGGCCGTAGACTTGCGGGTCTACATTAGCCAAAAGCGCATGGGACCACTCTCCTTGGCAAAGTACCAAACTGAGGTATATCGAGTGACGAGAACACTCACGTACCCAGAATGTATATCAAAAAGTCCTTGCACGTACTCGCCCTTGGGGTATATAGCAAGACCTAGCCAAATAGAAGGAGCTTTAAACCTTACCCCTTTCAACCACACTTGCATATAGGATGCGTCAGCCTAGTACTCACAAATTTTTGCAAGTTTTCTTGACTGTCGGTCGTGAGGTTAGTGAACAAAAGGCCTTGTCATACATACCAACTCTTGGTTTGGCAAGTACGGCCGGAGGCTATTCAACCCCGTCCGTAGAAATCCCTCACTAAAACCCGTTAATGAGAATTTTCATGTCACTATTTCCATGAAAAGCAACTCTAATAGGAGAGAACTTCCCTATTTTCAAAAAATATTTTTCAAAATATTTTCTAAAAAACCGAGTCAATTTCCAAAATGAATTTTTTGAAAATTAATTTTTAAAATCGGAAGGTTATAAGGGCACCCCGGGAATTCATATTCCTACCCTAAACCTATCCACGGGGCTCTCAAGTTATTGCCGTCGGTGTATTTTCGCTAATCACTAAAAAGTGATTTTCGATTTTATTTTTCTGTCGAGTCATACTTTTCCGAGAATTATGCAACCCATGGCAAAATATTCATTTCCTGGTTAATCCTCGACTTCTTTCTCCCCATTCTTCACCACACTCTGATTATCTACTGCTAGCACTGGTTGGCTAGGCTATCAGAGATTCAAACTAGACGACTCACGAGATCAGATTCACCATCGATCATGCCTCCTCATTGTAACACCGAGCTACTACTTCATCAAATCGAGGTCGACAATACTGAGGGTAATTATGGTGAAGCTTCTCATGTAGCAGGTCCGCCGCCTGGTCCAGTTCTCCCATAAACCGAGGGTGGCACCTTAACCCTTGAACACCTCTATCATCTAATCCATGATCTGACCAAATTTGTAGCCATTATGAAGGATCACCAAGTGGCCACCCAAGCCCATCTTGAGCCCTAATCACTGTCAGAACACCTGCTGAACCAAACCAATTCAATCCAAATCCATAGCCGACCGAAGGCAACCAAACTCAAGACCCAGTAGCTCCACTTAACATTCTCTAATACATTATCCCAGTTCATGCCAACATCAACCACACACTTCCGGTGGCTCTTGCCGACATCGTTGTACCACTGGCGCAAGACCCCGAAACCGCTTGGTTGAACTCTAAACATAACCAACCCCTTCAAAACCATAATCCTCAAGCCATCCTTGATGCAGATCATAACAGCTCCCCGAAGACTAGCCTCACCATCATCGTTCACATACACTGAGGGTGCAGAGGGTATATGCACTGGGGGTGTTGACAAGAAGACCTAAACAGCCTCACCATCATCATTCGTATACACTGAGGGTGCAGAGGGTACATGGACTGAGGGTTTCGACAAGAAGACCAGAACAGCTCCCCGAAGACTAGCCTCACCATCATTATTCGCACATATTGAGGGTGCCAAGGGTACATCTACTGAGGGTATCGACAATAAGACCCGACCCACTCCCCAAGACTAGCCTTTCCATTTATCATTTGCACTGAGGGTGGCTTAACCCACACCATCACAACCCCATGGTCGTCTTATCAACAGAATCAGAAATTCTACCTCTGAAGAATATCAGTAAGCCTCCTGAGATTGAGGGTAAGAGCAAAAAACAGTAATACACAATAGAGAATCAAGAAAAAGAGAACATCTTGTCAAAGATGGAAACATGACGCAAGATCAGCAGAATCCCAAGTCAGAAGCACTCTATTTCTCTTATCACCTTTCACACTCACCTATTGATCAGAAATCAATATTTTCCTTTTCAGTGTTGCTATATTCTCAAAAAATGGTCGATCTTGCATGCATACATCTGCACTTAGATAATTTCAAGTAGGGTAACATACTTCATAAATCAGGCAACTTAAGATTCACAACCTTTTCAAAACCAAGTTTTTAAAATGATGGTGAGATGATTTAAGAAGTATGCTAATACTTGATATTTAGGGAAGCATAGCATAAGCATTTGCATAGTGCATACGCATGAACACTTGCATAAGTGTACCGCACACCAGTCGAAGAATACATAGGCACTAAGCTCCATGGCCTACCAGACAAGCTTCACCACCGCATCTTGGTATATACCTCGATGATTAGTCACACTGCCATCACACCGCCAAATGACTAGATCGTCATGATAAGATCACAAGCCCTCCTAGAGAGGCAAGTCACTTTATAAGCCCTCCTAGAGAGGCAAATCACTTCACAAATCCTCCCAAAGAGGCGAATCACTTCCCAAGCCCTTTCTACAGGCCAATCCAAAGCCCTTTCCACAAGCACCAATCTAATCCAAGCCCTTTTTACAAGCACCAATCCAATCCAAGCCCCTTTCCACAGGCATATACTAAAGCCCTTCCTACAGGCAAACTCAAGCCTTCTCCGCACCAAAAAGCCCTATTTGAGAGGATATCAGAGAAAGATAGAGAGAAAGACTGGAATGAGAAAATTTTGTAAAAAACACAGAGAACAAGCCCCCACGAAAAGGACTTTCGGCCTAGCTTCTTCTCGCCCAAAAAGTCTTTAAGATACGCTCCCACAGGTTGTCGGAACGAAAATCACAAACACAGCACGACGATGTCAAATGTGAACTTTCAAAGCAAACATTCTCAAATCGCAAGGAAAATGATACTCAGAAAACCTGACAAAGCGAGAAAGAATAAATTGGGTACAAAAAAAATTGAAAGAGTAGAAAAGAGGATAAATCCCACAGTGCCAAAAGAAAAGAATATTGAAAAAACAGAAAAGGGAAAAAGATGGCAGCGAGAGCCACACCAAGAGTGATAGCTAGGCTAAAAAGCCTAGGGCTACGTCTTGGGTGAGGAAGGCTGCTGACCTTGCGAAAAAAGAAAAAAAATAAGCTGCATAAAAAAGCTTTCAATCAATCAAGGAAGAATAAGGGCATGATGCAGGCACAAAAAAAATTCTCCTCTCGCGAAGTCAGGAAACAATAAGCAGAATCGCACCCTAGTGACAAGAAAAAAAAAGATGCCACGGAAGCTGAGCAAGAGGCAAAGTTCAAAATTCATACACGAGGTTCGAGAATCAAGAGAACGTAACTCGATCCTTTCTCAAGAAGAAAGAGGCCAGCCAAAAGTACTTTTTTTTAAAAAAATAAAAATAAAAAAAATATCACACCAAAACTCTCTCTGTCTTCTCAGAGACTTTCACCTCCTCAGCCATTATCCTAGCCAGTAGGAATTCTCATTTCCCATTTCCATAGCAGATCATCAACCCGAACATCAACCATTATTCAAGCCAGTACGAGTTCTCATATCCTTAGCAGATCATCAACTATCAACCTTTAACCTAGCCAGTAGGAATTATCATCTCCCCAACAGGCCATTAATCATCATACCATCAATTCTTAGCTAGCATACAACCAATCATCATATCCCCAGCAAACATACACCATACTAGAATCACTGATAGAACAATCCCACACAGTCCATTAAAGCAGGGGCTCACCCTTTACACGGTTCACAGTTCGTTAAAGCAGGGGCTCACCCTCTACATGGTTCACACAGTCCGTTAAAGAAGGGACTCACCTTCTACACAGTTCACACAGTCCGTTAAAGCAGGGGCTCACCCTCTACACGGTTCACAGTCCGTTAAAGCAGGGACTCACCTTCTGCACTGTTCACACAGTCCGTTAAAGCAGGGACTCACCCTCTACACGGTTCACAGTCCGTTAAAACAGGGGCTCACCCTCTACACGGTTCACATAGTCCGTTAAAGCAGGGTCTCACCCTCTACACGGTTCACAGTCCGTTAAAGCAGGGGCTCACCCTCTACATGGTTCACACAGTCCGGTTCATAGTCCGTTAAAGTAGGGACTCACCCTTTACACGGTTCACAATTCGTTAAAGCAGGGGCTCACCCTCTACACGGTTCACATAGTCCGTTAAAGTAGGGGCTCACCCTCTACACGGTTCACAGTCCATTAAAGCAGGGGATCGCCCTCTACACGGTTCACAAGCCCGTTAGGGCAGGGGATCGCCCTCTACACGGCCCATAAGCCCGTTAGGGCAGGGGATCGCCCTTTACATGGGTCACAAGCCCGTTAAGGCAAGGGGTCGCTCTCTACACGGCTCACAAGACCGTTAAAGCAGGGGCTCGACCTCTACACGGCTCATAAATTCGCTAAAGTAGGGGGATCACCCCTCTACGTGGTTCACACATCACAGCAAGGCACATGATATGTTCCAAACATCGCCCATCCATTCCCAACGGAAATAAACAGCAGAGCGCGACATTATTTGCATTCCATTGTTTTTAAAATATCACTTGTGATTCATGCGAGTGCTGCAAAATGATGCGTTCTCGTTATCATCCTGGTTTCTTTGCTTCACAAAGAACCCAGGTCGAGAGGGTCTGTGAACACCTCATTTTGCGATCCCTGCAAGAATTTTGAACTCCAAAAAAATAAGCACGCATGCATGCACGAGCATTCCTAGATGCACATGTACTTTGTTCATGTGATACAGGTTGAAGAAGAAAGTCGAAAGGACTCCCAGATGAGAAATTACAGAATTATCGAAATGTTCCAGAACTGAAAATCGTCAAAAATCCTGGAAACTTGTGAAAGAAGAGTTACGCATTTTTGATCATCCCCAAACTTTGAGGAGTAGCATACTCGAAAATCAGCTCGTTCCGACGGTCGGATCTCCAAAAATTCAGAAAACCGTGAGTTTGTTTCGGGTGATCAAATGGAGGCCTTCTCGAAGTTAAAATAATTTGAAGTTTGGTCAGTATATAGGTCTTATCATGGGGAAGAACATATTCAAAGTTCAGCTTTCTCGGACATGGGATCCTCAAGAATCAATTTGTTTATCGTGCAATTCTAGTCGAAATGTCCTTCGTAGCAAATTAAAATAAATATAGGCCTTCTCAAATTCTGATCCACCTAAAATTTGGACATAAGATAGAAATTATTTTGAGGGAAAACATATCCAAAATTCAGCATAAGTACCTTTCCTACACGAAAACAAACTCTTTGTACCAATCAGAGAAAAAGGGAACCTTCCCGAAATCTGATCAACCTGAAATTTTTACACAATATATAGGACTTCTATACGCAACACATATACAAAAATCAGGATGATCCACAGGTCGGAAGGTTTCGCGATACGCTCCAAGAGTCCTAGTTGTAATCTCTTTTCTTGCTCTCCAAGTATTTTTTCAACTATAAATAGACCCCTCCTCCATTCATATTTATCATCAACAATAAAGGGGATTTCGTGGTGCACACCAAGAGATCCTTAGTCTCTCCCTCCAAGGAGGCTCAGGTTTAATTTTCTCTCTCATCTTTAATTGATTCGTCAGTTTTATAATTCATACTCTTGTCTGCATAATTTCTATCACTTAATAACTTTTTAAAACTATTTTTCAAATTGTTTTCAAAACCAAAGGCATATAATAAACCCTAATCCAATTCCAAAAATAGTATTATTATTTTCTTACTTTTTCAAAAGCCCGGATTAGCGGCATTGTTATACGAAAGAATTGATAATCGCTATATATCCAATCTAACTCATAGATTGCGGTGTGTATGTGATAAATACTCGATTATGAAAGCACTTTTGCCATCTATACCGGTTTAATCAATAGACTTTGGTATACGATCGGTCAAATCGCCTCATATAATATCGAATATAAGATTCCACATCGAATTAGTTTTCGAAAAGCCCGATACTTTACAAAATCACTTGTTTCATTGCATCTATTATTGTCAAACTCTCTTTTTCAAATCACACACACACACACACTTATTTTCAAAATCATGGGCGAATTAGGAAACACATCGTTTTCATCCCAACCCCAAAATCCCGATTTCTAAGGCAAGCACGAAAAGTTGTAAAGTAATAGCAATAGCATGCAAGAACTAAATTATAATACACGCATATCCTACTTAAGAGACCGAAAGGGCGAATTGGGTGCCTAACACCTTCCTGATTCGTAACTTAATTCCCGAACCTTCGAATCAACTGGTTTTGCATACATTGTGTATAAGAGGATATTTAGTCCATAAATACGTCTCTTTTACACAAACCTTTTTTATTTGTTTAGTAAAACAAACTGGCGACTCTTATTCTTTAAAAATCGATTTTCAAAGCAACAACGAAATCGCCGCCCACGAGGACCCCCGGGCGTCGAGAATGCGAATTCTCATAGCTACGCTCCCCGGCTCCTTTTTCAATTGGTATTAGAGAAGGTTACCTGAAGTTGCCAGGGTTAGATCTTTACCTAGGTTTTCGTTGTGTTTGCGCTATTTTTCCTACTTGCTTTTTATATGTTTCTTTACTATGGGTAAGGATCAAACATCTATCGCTCCTATTTTGGATGGTTCCAATTATTCGTACTGGAAAGCTAGAATGAGAATTTTACTAAAATCCAAAGATGAACGCATATGGCTTACAGTAGTGAATGGTTGAGAAGCACCCACCACAAGCACCACGACTGAGAATGTTCCTAAAATTAATATCAAACCTACTGAATCGTAGACTTGTAGTGAATTAGAATCGGCTTAATGGAATTCTAAAGGATTAAATTTAATCCAACGTCATGTGACAGATGATGAATTTAAAAAGATTGCCACGTGTGAGACTTCAAAAGAAGAGTAAAAAATCTTAGAGGTGGTTTATGAAGGTACAAACACTGTCAAAAATTCTAAGATTAAATGTCTAATTTCAACATTTAAAATAGTTAGAATGAAAGATAGTGAAACCATCACAGAGTTCCATAGTAGGCTCCAAGATATAGTCAATTCTCTTTACAATCTGAATAAAATAATTCCTAAATATAGAATAGTAAAGAAAATTCTACGATCTTTGCCAGACCGATTTATTCCCAAAATTACTGTTATAGAAGAGAGTAAATATTTAAATAATTTGAAAGATAACGAACTCTTAGAATCTCTTCAAACTTTTGAGGCTAATACTCTCTCCAAATCCTCATCACAAAAGAATGATAACATTGCTTTCAAAGCTAAAATTTTTCAAAATTCTGATGATGATAAGGACCTTGATTTTGATGAAGAAGAGATGACCAAATTTGCTAAAAATTTCAAAAAACTCCTTCGATTGAGCAAAACTTCCAAAAATTCTTCTAAACTGAATAGAAACAAAAATAATGATTGGCCATAAAATCAGAGAAATCAAAGATTCCAAAAGCAGTATGGGAATAGTGGTGCTAAGAGCGATGAATGCTTTGAATGTTATGGGAAAGGTCATCAAGTTTGGAATGTGCGACTAAATTTAACAAGCTTAGGAAAGTGAATCAGTCTAATCATGCCATATATGCATGCTACACTTAGTGACGATGAGGATTATTTGCAATCCCATGAGGAGAAATAATATGTGGCTCTTATTGCTAGTTGTGTGCTACATGAGTCTTCAAATTCTAATGGAGAAGAGACCATCGATTCTAACTCGTCTCACAAGTTAAATGATACTTCCGATGAAGAAGTTGAAGAAGAGCTTGATCTTCAAACAGCCTATGACCAGCTATGTGAAGAATTGATTAAGGCCAAGAAGAGATAATTCCATCTTAATAAAAAGTTAAAATTTTTTGATGAAAAGATGGAACAAATTCGAAAGTGCGAGGGTTTGATAGGCCAGTTAAATGATGAGAAAAACGCACTCTTGGTCAAAGTGTCTGAATTTGAACTCACAAGGCAGTCTCTCCTTGATGAGAATGAGAAGTTAAAAAAGAACCTTATCTCTTTGGGTAAAGACAATGATAGCCTTAAAATTGAAGTTACGCAACTCGAAAGAGAACTTGATAAGGCTAAATTTTGCAAGGTTGATCTTGAGAATAATTCTGAAAAACTCAGTCACATGCTTACAGGTCTTGTTCGCTTCTCGAATAACAAAAGTGGGTTAGGTTTTAATAAGTTTGCTACTAGTTTAAATTCCAAGGAAAAAGTTTCCAAAGAAAACCTGACTTTTGTCAAGGTAGACATAAAAAAGAACTTCGTGAAGAGAAAACCCATTAGGCAAATCCAGGCCACTAGATTTTCTAAGCCGATTTCTCATAGACAAGAGGAAGTTCAAGAAGTGATCCCGTTTGAATCTTATAAGCACACATTACCACAACCTTTTTGGTGTGATTTTTGCAATCACAAGGGTCACTTAAGAGAGTTTTGTTGGTGGGCGAGGAATTCGCCAAAGTTTATCCTCACTAGATCTAAACCCAAACCAAAGACTAGATCTTTCAATTTTGAGGATAGGGTTAGAGTTCTAGTTTCGGAGTTTACTAGGATTATCAATGAGCTTAAGGCTTTATGTTTTAGTGGTGGTCCTAGAGGTAGGCAATTTGGGGGATATGGGAAGGTTAGAACTCCTATGGTTTCACAAGTTTGGGTTCTTAAGAGGACCGTTTCACCTACTTAGGTGATTAGGAGTTCGCCTAGCATATGGGGGTCGGTTGGTTGGCTATGCTAGGTAGTTGCGTATAGGATCAGTCTTGTTTTAGCTCCTTGCTTAAATCCCGATTTTTATACAAGTTTGGATTTTCATTGTGAAATTTGCTAAACTATTTAAAACCCAAGATTTTCTTGAATACTTGCATGCAATGTGATTGTTACTTGTAAGTTATTTGAGTTGTTTGGCTTTATTCCATCTGAAGAATAAAGTCTATATTTTGTTTGGCTTTATTCCATCGAGAAAAACACGTTTGCTTGTAAGTTATTTGAGTTGTTCGAAATTGCATCTGAAGAATTACAAGAAAGCCAAGCTACCGATACAATGCATTGAAGATTAATTCAAGACAAATACGGTGAGCATTGGCATTTGAATTTAACTTTCTAAGGTGGTTAAAAATCATGGAAGTTTGTGTTTCTAAAACTGATTTTTTCACTTTCAAAAGAGCAGACCGGTACACACAATGCTACTGTGTACCAGTCTAGCCTTATCTTGAAATTTCCATAGAATCCGCTTATCTTTGAAAAGCGGACCGGTACACATTTTTCTTATGTGGACCGGTCAGTCGCTTAAGTGCGGACATGTACACACATTGCTAATGTGTACCAGTCCGTCAAGGATTTCTGGGCAATCAATTTTTTATCTCAAAAATTCCTTTTTAAAGTTATTTTCCTAATCCAAAAAGGTTTTTGACTCAAGCTTTTTCCTACAAATAAAACCCATTGCCTTGAGTCAAAGACACACTTTTTGAATATCTTTTTTACATGTTTTGAGAGAGATTTTTAAACCTTAGAGAGAGATTAAAACCTCAAAACATAAAACCACCTTAGGACTTTTTATTCGTGCCAAAACAAGCGTTCTTTTCATAAAGAACAAATTAGATCCGAAAGTGCGTGTGATTCGCAAACGGAGTTGAAGAACGGTGTGATACCGTGGCGAGTGATTCGTTGTGAACCTGTTCATGCGATTCGAATAGGAGGACTGTACGCGCAGAAGGTGGAGATTTTTTGCAGGCGGCTTGTGCGATTCAAGTTTTGTAAGTCTGTACGGTTCGAGATTAATTGAGTTTGTAAACCTTTGTGCCTATAGTGGATTGTTTAGGATTAGTCCTGCACTGCAGGGATAAATCGTTAATTCTGGTGTTTGCTTATCTGTTTAATTACTTTATTAATTACTGCGTATTAGAAAAGATTAAACAGGTTTTTCAGAATTAAAATCCATAGACTTTTAGGTTTTACTTTTTGATTCGATTAAAACTGATTTTTTATAATTGAACCGCCAAATAACAAACCTAGGTTTATTTGTTTAATTCGCTTCACTAGGCACCCCGGCTCCTTTTTCAAAAGGACCATATTTTAATTTGAAAAATAGAGTATTGGCCCTTCGTCTAAATATCAAATGTTGGCTTGTTGATAATAAAATTGATATTTTAATTTGTTTAGGGAAGTGTTAAAACATATTTGCAGTAAAATATATAACATTAGTTGCTAGTGGATTTAGTGCAAAAACAAATTTACAATAAAATATGTACCATTAGTTGTTTGCAAATTTAATGCAAAAATAGATTTATAGTACCAGCGCCAGAACTCTGGTGACGTAGCCAAAACTCCGGTGGTGGCTACCGGGACTCGGCTGTGAGGGATGGTAGTGGTGGCCGGCAATAATTAAAATAATTTTTTCAGAAAAAAAAAAGAAATGGAGGAAGGGTATTTTATGTAAAGAAAAAAGAGTATCTTTACATTGAAATAAAAATAAAAAATGTCCTTCTATTTAATGTAATTATGGAAGACGCCTTTTTAATCTATTGCCTCATTTTATTATCTGGACAATATATATATGGCTAGGAAAAAATTAATACTTAGCTGTTTATTATTTGGAAAATAAAAACAAGAGTGACAGCAGCCCGCTGGTAACCGGCACAATGACTTGTAGTTTTCAAGACAAATTCAATTTTTAATATTTGTCTCTTTTGGACTGGGACAATGACTTGTAGTTTAGTGACTAATTCAAAGTATACTTTTCAACAACAAATTGATGAATGTGTAATGTTATATATACTCATGATTTGACCGTGGGTGTATGCATTATTGTAGTATGTTTTGTGATTTTAAAAAAAATAAGGGAGCAGTAGAGTTATAATCACTTTTTATTGTTGATAGTGTATTTTCTCCCTAATCCTCATCATTGAGCTTTAAATACAAAGCATATATATTAATTGAAGCAAGAAAAATCCTAAATCAAAAACAAATTCCGCAAAAGCATATATAAATAAAAATAAAATATACGCACATGGGATGATCAGATGCACTAAATTTATATAACTCTTAATATAATGAAATAAATATTAATATAACTCTACTTTTAACAAAATCAGTAAATTTACCAAATTTAAATCCATGGAATCAAATAAATATCACCGGTGGCAGACCCAGGAATTTAAATAATTGGGGGCAAAATTTAAAACTAATAAAAATATATTTAAAGCACATCAATCACCGAGGAGAACAAATTTAACCACAAACATAATCGCATCAATAGTATTACTTGATACAACAAATTTAACCAAAAAAATATATTAAAATAGATATTAATATAACTCTCCTTTTAACAAAATCAGTAAATTTACCACATTTAAATCCATGGAATCAAATCAATATCACAAATTATATTGACTTGGTTATGTCTATAAACTTAATTATATTGGTTTAGATTTTATTTTTTTTCAAAATTTGATTGGATTGGTTTAGCTCTAGGTTTTAGTTTTTGAATTAATCGAACCAATCCGAGATTGATAATACATAATAATATATATTTAGTATATGTATCCGTATTATGTAGTATTTAATATTATTGGTCAATTTGTCCACAAATATCCTAAACTATAAACATATTACAAATGATATAAAAACAAGTGATTAATAAACTTTCTTTTATTAGTTATCTTTTATTCTTTCTTGTACCAGTTGAATTAATAATAAACTTTCTTAAAAGTTTCAGGCAACTGATCATGGCCTCCCATTTTTAAACGAGTAAAATTAACTACCGGTTGGGCTTCTTATAAGGGCACGATTATTAGAGTAGTTAAAATAGTACCTTTTTTTTATTTTATTTTTATTAAAAAAAAAAAGTCTAAGTATCTTCCTCTTCTTCTTCATCTACTAATAATAAAGAATCCTTCTTACTCTAGGCGAGACTCAAACCACTACAATTTTCATTTTTCACGGGTTATAGAAGAAATAAAGACCAATTCGTTACCTGTATGAAAATCAAAATTGAAGATACCTAAAAGTTTTGGTTTCATTTAAGTACTACTCTGATAAAAACCAAAAATACCGATCTATCTTACCAAAAACCATAAAAAAAGGAAAGTGATATTGAAAATATCAATAAATGATAATGAAGACACCGATTCTAGAATTATTGTAAAAAATATAATATCAACATCATCGAATAACTATATACAAAAATTATAAAATGCACAGTAGAAACTTGATAAAATAATAACCGCGCTAAATTAATAAATTTTGTTGGTCTCGACTCGGACCCAAGACCTAAATTAATATTTTTCCTAAATTTATTAGATAATACTTTTTTACAAGGTCTCATTAGGCCCTTCGGTTACGTAATTTAGTAATTAACCTTTTCAAACCTACTATTAGCCAAGAGATAATCCGATGATTGCTTGATTGTATTTGATATCGTTCCCTGACTAACCTGTTAGTTGAATTTTTCATCAACCCATTTTTGTAACTCCTTTTGAGTTGAAGAAGGATGTTCATTCTTGTACTCACACAACACTTTTCGCATTTCATCACTCATTGTTGCTTTTTTTATACCTTTGATGGGAAGCCATTGTAATAGAAGTATGAAAAATAATATAATTTTTGTCATGAAATAACAGTAACAAAATAACAATAAGAAGAAGAAGAAGAAGAAGAAGAAGAAGAAGAAGAAGAAGAAGAATTTAAATTCCGTTTGATAGTAACATATAAAATGGTAAGAAAAATTGATTTTTGTGAGAAGTATGGAAATAAATTGAGGCATGTTGCGAGATTAACTCTTACTTTTGGGGGTTTTTTTTCATGCAAAAAAAATTATTTAGGTGGCGATGAAAAAAAAAATTCACAAAAGATAAAGAAGGATGGTGGACACATGCTCACAAAAATGAGTATGAGATGGAGTTTATTTCACGACATGCATCAACTTATGTTCCAACTTCTTAATTACCAATATCAATTTTCTTTTCTATCATTTTACATGTTGCTATCAAACGGAACCTTAAACGCTTATAAATTGAGCGGTTTGGTATTAATTTTTAATTTCGAATTATGATTGATAAAGTTGTTAGCTTGATATCGAACATTTTATTTCAATTTTGGTTTTAGTGAAAACGGACAAATTTATCAAAATAACACCCCAAGTTTTCAATACATCCCAGCGTTATTAACAAAATAGTGAGTAAACAAAGATCGTCTAGAGGAAAAATCTTGTTTACTTTGGACCCTATTAAAATAAGTTGATACCAAGTAGTCTTTTGTAATTTTAAGAAACTGCTTGCCTTGTTAATATTTTTATGAATTTAAGTTTGAATATCATAATTTTATGGGATTGACCTAGTAGTTCACTAAGCCCCTGTGATAGACGATCTATTTAGCGGGAGATCCCGTGTTCGAATTCCGCCGGATGCAATTGTTCAAAAAGTTTGAATACCATGAAAAACCGGCTAAAAGTCTTCAATGACTTTACCGTCCGCGATTGTAGCAATGTCCTTTACTTATACACAGGACACAAGAGAAATCAAATTGATTTAATGGTCAACGCAAACATTGACCTGGATAGATGCCTTGATTGTTGCGTGTCAAAAACTTCTAGTATGTCTTTGCAATATTGACTAGGGGTGTACGTGATTATGGGTAACCCAAAAATTTAAATTAATTTAATCTTATTAAACTGGCTTGATTAGGTCTATATAATTAATTGGATTAGTTTAATTCTGGGTTTCTGCCCTTGGATCAACCGAATATATCCGAAACCGATAATACATAATTATTTTATATTTTTAGAGTTTGCTTATGCAATAAACGTAATTGCTTGACAACAGTACCAAGCCAAAAATAAAAATAAAATATATTGCGATAACTTTGTCCCTAAAGATGATAATTATATAAAGTAATGTCCCTTCCAACTTTAAAAAGTTTGTTCATCAGTCTCCTATGGAATCTTTGAGTTGACATTTACACTTTAAAAGGAACACATCGACCATTTTAGCCAATTGTCACATCAATTTTGAGGTGTTTATTATAGTGCTTTAAATTATATATTATGGTTAAATTAACATACTTTTGTTTTACTAGCTTATGTTTGAAGAGGCCATGATCCCCCTCATGTTTTGAACTACTATTAGGTATATTTCATATTAAGTAGTATTTTTTTGCTAGTATTTGTTTGAAGAGGCGTTTATATTTGTTTTTTTATGTCTTTAGCACTTTAAATTAGTATTAGGGAAAAAGACAAATTAGATCCTGAAGTTTGAGTCTAGATTCAATTTATCCCCTGATATTTCAAAATCCTCAATGTCTTCCCTAACGTTACATAATTGGTTCAATTGAGACCCCGACTCTAACTCCGTTAAGAATTCCGTTCAAATATTTTACACTTAACCCCCTAAAACTTTAAAAGTGACACTAAACCCCCATAATTTATATTTTTTTAACTTCTAAATCCACCATTGATATATATACATATGCCCCTTCAGCCACCTTCACCGCTGCCACATGACCACCATCTCCACCTCTTTCTCTCTCTAAACCAACTCGCCCTTCCGACAACCTTCCTACAACCATTGCGTTTCTTCATATCTCTCTCTATCTCTCTATACGAGCACGTGTAATATAAAGGTTATAATTAGTTGTTTTAATTTCTTTAAAAGGTAGTCCGTTAATCGCAGTATTTGAGAAAATATTTTTAATTAATTTTTATTAAACATAACTCCCTAAATTCTTGTCTCCTTAACTTTTTATCAATTTTTTTATTTTTTGACCAAAATACTCCTCTTCATCATCCTCTTCTTTCCCAATCCAAATGAATCCTAAACTTCAGTCCCCAACAACCGCCTCTGGCACCTTATATCAACTGGTCTTTTGTAATTTTGTAAAACTCTTTGCCTTGCTAATATTTTTATGAATTTAAGTTTGAATACCGTGATCCTATGGAATTAGCCTAGTAGTTCACTAAGTCCCTATAAAAAACAATATATTTAATAGAAGATCTCATATTTAAATTGTTTCAGATACAGCTGTTCAAAAAAATTGAATACCATGAAAAACCGACTGTAAGTCTTCGAAGGCTTTGTTGTGCATGATGGCGCCAATGTCCTTTACTTATACACAGGACTCAAGTAAGAGAAATCAAATTGATTTGATGGTTAACGTCTAGCATCGACCAGGATAGACCACTTGATTGTTGCGTGTTAAAAACTTCTCATATGTTTTTGCTATAATGATTAAGGGTGCACATAATTATGGATAACCCAAAAAATCAAAATAATCTAGTCTTATTAAATTGGTTTGGTTAAGATTACAAAAGTAACTAGATTAGTTTAGATTGATTTTTTCAAAAACCGATTGGATTACTTTAGTTTTGGGATTTAACTCTTGAATTAACTGAACAAATCTGAAATTGATAATACATAATAATATATATTTAGTATATGTATGCGTATTATGTAGTATATATTTAATATTATTGGTTAATTTGTCCACAAGTATCCTACACTATAAACATACTATTAATGTGTGTTACTTCGACATCAAAAAAATTAATTAAATTTACTTTGGAAGGAATTGCATGTGTAGCAATGGTTAGTGGTCGGGTTTGGGGGCGAGTTGTGCTAAATTTCACTTCGACCTGTCTACAAATATAATAAATCTAACCTCAATCCAAGATTGTGAAGAGAGTTTAGCTATGAAAGCTCGAAGACGCCGCATTTATAATATTGTCGAATCTACACAACCTCGACACTCACGTATTTTTATGGTATTTAAAGGAAAAAATATTATACATTGGGTTGGGTTGAGTTCAACAGGCGAAATTTACATAAAGCTAAGTTAGATAAACCCCAAATTGCATTTGTATTTAGAACGAATCCATACCCACAATAAATAAATAAATAATATCGGCCCTTGGGGTAATGGTTGGTCAAAAACTCATTCAAATGGATATTTTTGTTATCTTAAATCCTGATTACTATTGCCAAAATAGTTTTATTTTTTGTCAAACCAAATTTATTGCCTTTTTAAGGCAACCAAATTTTCAGTTGATTAATTATGCTTAAGTAAATCTAGTCTTATTAAATTTGTTTGGTTAGGTTTATAAAATTAATTGGATTGGTTTAGATTTATTTTTTAAAAAAAATGACTGGATTGGTTTAGTTTTGGGTTTTAGCTCTTGAATTAACTGAACCAATCCGAAACTGATGATACATAATAATATATATTTAGCATACGTATGCGTATTATGTAGCATTTAATATTATTGGTGAATTTGTCCCCAAGTATCCTTGACTATAAACATATTGCAAATGATATAAAAACAAGTGATTAATCCTAATGTAAATTCAAAAAATGTTTCATTTAATTACCTATTTAAAATTTGTCTAAACTTAAATACTTTTAAACTAATAAAACAAATTGTGCAGTACGTTAGTAACTACATAAAGTGTAAAGTCTATATTTTGGTTGGCTTTATTCCATTGACAAAAACACGTGTTCTTGTAAGTTATTTGAGTTGTTCGAGTTTGCATCTGAAGAATTACAGGCAAGCCAAGCTACCGATACGATGCATTGAAGATTAATTCAAGATAGATACGATGAGCATTGGCATTTGAATTTAATTTTCTAAGGTGGTTAAAAGTCATGGAAGTTTGTGTTTCTAAAACTGAGTTTTTCACTTTCAAAAAAGCGGACCGGTAAACACAATGCTAATGTGTACTATTCTAGCCTTATCTTGAAATTTCCATGGAATCCTCTTTTCTTTGAAGAGCGGACCGGAACACATTTTTCTTATGTGGATCGGTCCGTCGCTTAACTTCGGACCTGTACACACATTGCTAATGTGTACTAGTCCGTCAAGGATTTCTGGGCAATCGATTTTTTATCGCAAAAATTCCTTTTTAAAGTTAATTTCCTAATCCAAAAAGGTTTTTGACTCAAGCTTTTTTCTACAAATAAAACCCATTGCCTTGAGTCAAAAACACACATTTTGAACATCTGTTTTACATGTTTTGAGAGATATTTTTAAACCTTAGAGAGAGATTAAAACCTCAAAACATAAAACCACCTTAGGGCTTTTTATTCATGTCAAAACAAGCGTTCTTTTTATAAATAACAAATTAGATCCCAAAGTGCGTGTGACTCACAAACGGAGTTGAAGAACGGTGTGATACCGTGACAAGTGATTCGTTGTGAACCGGTTCGTACAATTCGGATAAGAGGACTTTACGCGCAGAAGGTGGAGATTTTTTGCAGGCGGCTTGTGCAATTCAAGTTTTGTAAGTCTGTACGGTTTGAGATTAATCGAGTATGTAAACCTTTGTGCATATAGTGGATTGTTGAGGATTAGTTCTGCACTGCAGGGATACCTCGTTAATTCTGGTGTTTGCTTATATGTTTAATTACTTTATTAATTGCTGCGTATTAGAAAAGATTAAACAGGTTTTTCAGAATTAAAATCCATAGACTTTTAGGTTTTACTTTTTGATTCGATTAAAATTGATTTTGAAAATCGAATCGCCGAATAAGAAACCTTGGTTTATTTGTTTAATTCGCTTCCGCTACGCTTCCCGGCTCCTTTTTCAATTGGTAACAGAGGAGGTTACCTGAAGTTGCCAGGGTTAGATCTTTACCTAGGTTTTCGTTGTGTTTGCGTTATTTTTCCTGCTTGCTTTTTGTTTGTGTAGACACCCCGATCCGTGACCCCTGTAAGAACCCTAACGACTATCGAAAAGTATAGTTTTTGGAGCTCGGGACCCACCCGAGCACCCGAAACTGCCACAAAAGGGTTTGTTGGCCAAACAAACCTGTTTTTGAGGGAGATTATTGCGCGACAAACCAGTATGTCGCCCGACAATCTCTCTTATATCGCGCGACAAGTTCTCTGAACACAGACCAACCACTTCCTGACAAATCAGTCTGTCAGAAGAGTCACTTCAGCCGTTTGTCGCGCGACACTCGCCTTTTCTAGGGAAATGTCGCGCGACAATCCCCTCCTAGCACTATAAATAGGCCAACAGCCCCAAGGGTTAAAGGGAGGAGCTTGGGATCTAAGAATTCTGAGTTTTATATCTAATTTTCTGGTCTTCTATCAAGTGTATTCTACAATCGTCTTATTTCTGAAGAATTATCGAATCTATTCTCGACACTCGACGTGTCTCACTTCTGGAATCGTATTCTCGAAAATATCTAAAGAAGGAAAAGATTATTATCGCCGGAGATCTCTCTGCCGTATTATATTTTCTTTCTTATTATTATTCTCATCGGGAAGGTAAAGAAAGTCTCTTCTAGTATTTAAAATTAGATATATGTGTACTTGTTTTAATTCTGTTTTTCGATCCACATTCTATTTAAATAAACTTATTGCCAAGTTATAAAATAGTCTCCTGTTTTCAAAACAAAAACCCTGATAAAACCATTTGCAAAAACCAGAAAAGTAAGAACATTATCGCCCGGATAAAACTAGGTTTTCAAAACCCGGGCCGATAAAACTTACATAGGAATTAAAAATTAGGCATATCCCGTCTTTCCCATAGACTGCAACGTGTCTGATAAAGCTCTCCTTAAAGAGTTCTAATTCCATATTAAATTAGTCCCG
This sequence comes from Lonicera japonica, assembly GCA_021464415.1. Lineage (NCBI taxonomy): Eukaryota > Viridiplantae > Streptophyta > Magnoliopsida > Dipsacales > Caprifoliaceae > Lonicera > Lonicera japonica. The sequence continues at coordinate 52,366,671 of CM038467.1, forward strand.
ATACAAGATCCGAGCTTTTTCAAAGTAATCAAAATACGAGAAAACCGACATTATTGTCTGAGAAAATAAATATGAAAAACTCTCTCTTAAATAAAAGGCTTTGTCATTTGTATTTGCATCTTTCAAAACAAAACATCGGATCTCGGAACACAAAAGTTTTCATCCATTTTTTCGTTTTTCCCAAAATTAGGGTTTTTCATTTGGGAAGTAGTAGACTGTCAGTAAAAGCTTCCAAGTTTTTCAACATAGAAATAAACATATAAAGACCACTAGAGACCGAAAGGACGGAACGGGTGCTTAACACCTTCCCAATCCGTAACATAGTTTTCAAACCTTATAGAATCCTGATTTCGCAGACAAACGTGTAATGAAAGGCTTACATGTAGCCTTTCCTCTTACACAATAATTTTGTCCATTTTCTCGTAAAACGTACTGAAAACTCTGAACAAATCCTCTTGCATATAGAAATAGGATATAGGGATACCCGATATGAATTATCAACACATAAAAGCAAATGGAATAACGGAATCATTTTCGATGTTTCAGACTCCCAAACTAGAGGCTGAGACCCTGGGGTCGCATTTACGGATTCTCACAATTTGTTTGTTTACTATGGGTAAGGATCAAGCATCTATTGCTCCTATTTTGGATGGTTCCAATTATTCATACTGGAAAGCCAGAATGCGAATTTTACTAAAATGCAAAGATGAACGCGTATGGCTTGCAGTAGTTAATGGTTGGAAAGCAACCACCACAAGTACCACGACTGAGAATGTTCCTAAAATTGATATCAAACCTACTTAATCGTGGATTGCTGGTGAATTAGAATCGGCTTAATGGAATTCTAAAGGATTAAATTTAATCCAAAGTCATGTGACAGATGATGAATTTAAAAAGATTGCCACGTGTGAGACTTCAAAAGACGTGTGAAAAATCTTAGAGGTGGTTTATGAAGGTATAAACACTGTCAAAAATTCAAAGATTCAAGATTTTAAATTCAAAATTTGAAACAATTATAATGAATGACAGTGAAACCATCACAGAGTTCCATAGTAGGCTTAAAGATATAGTCAATTCTCTTTACAATCTGAATGAAATAATTCCTGAATATAGAATTGTAAAAAAAATTCTATGATCTTTGCCAGACCGATTCATTCCCAAAATTACTGCTATAGAAAAGAGTAGAGATTTAAATAATTTGAAAGATAAAGAACTCTTAGAATCTTTTTAGACTTTTGAAGCTAATACTCTCTCCAAATCCTCATCGCAAAAGAAAGACAACATTGCTTTCAAAGCTAAAATTTTTCAAAATTCTAATGATGATGAGGACCTTGATTTTGATGAAGAAGAGATGACCAAATTTGCTAAAAATTTTAAAAAAATCCTTCGATTGAGCAAAACTTCCAAAAATTATTCTAAACTGAATGAAAACAAAAATACTGATTGGTCATAAAATCAGAGAAATCAAAGATTCCAAAAGCAGTCTGGGAATAGTGGTGCTAAGAGCGATGAATGTTTTGAATGTTATGGGAAAGGTCATCAAGTTTGGGAATTTACGACTAAATTTAACAAGCTTAGGAAAGTGAACCAGTCTAATCGTGCCATATATGCATGCTACACTTAGTGACCATGAGGATGATATGCAATCTCATGAGGAGAAATAATATGTGGCTCTTATTGCTAATTGTGTGCCACATGAGTCTTCAAATTCTAAGGAAGAAGAGACCAACAATTCTAACTTATCTCACAAGTTAAATGATACTTCCGAAGAAGAAGTTGAAGAAGAGCTTGATCTTCAAACAGCCTATGACCAGCTATGTGAAGAATTGATTAAGTCCAAGAAAAGAGAATTCCATCTTAATAAAAAGTTTAAATTTTTTAATGAAAAGATGGAACAAATTCAAAAGTGCCAGGGTTTGATAGGCCACTTGAATGATGAGAAAAGCGCACTCTTGGTCAAAGTGTCTGAATTTGAACTCACAAGGCAGTCTCTCCTTGATGAGAATGAGAAGTTAAAAAACAACCTTATCACTTTGGGTAAAGACAATGATAGCCTTAAAATTGAAGTTACGCAACTCGAAAGAGAACTTGATAAGGCTAAATTTTTCAAGGTTGATCTTGAGAATAGGTCTGAAAAACTCAGTCACATGCTTACAGGTCATGTTCGCTTCTCGAATGACAAAAGTGGGTTAGGTTTTAATACGTTTGCTACTAGTTTAAATTCCAAGGAAAAGGTTTCCAAAGAAAACCCGACTTTTGTCAAAGCAGACACAGAAAAGAACTTCGTGAAGAGAAAACCCATTAGGCAAATCTAGGCCATTAGAATTTCTAACCGGTTTCTCATAGACAAGAGAAAGTTCAAGAAGTGATCCCGTTTGAATCTTATAAGCACAATTACCACAACCTTTTTGGTGTGATTTTTGCAATCACAAGGGTCACTTAAAAGAGTTTTGCTGGCGAGCGAGGAATTCGTTTCCAAGGAATTCGCCAAAGTCTATCCCCACTAGATCTAAACCCAAATCAAAGACTAGATCTTTCAGTTTTGAGGATAGGGTTAGAGTTCTAGTTTCGGAGTTTACTAGGATTATTTTTGAGCTTAAGGCTTTATGTTTTGGTGGTGGTCCTAGAGGTAGGCAATTTGGGGGATATGGGAAGGTTAGAACTCCTATGGTTTCACAAGTTTGGGTTCCTAAGGGAACCGTTTCACCTACTTAGGTGATTAGGAGTTCGCCTAGCATATGGGGGTTGGTTGGTTGGCTATGCTAGGTAGTTGCATATAGGATCGGTCTTGTTTTAGCTCCTTGCTTAGATCCTGATTTCTATACAAGTTTGGATTTTCATTGTGAAATTTGCTAAACTATTTAAAACCCAAGATTTTCTTGAATACTTGCATGCAGTGTGATTGTTACTTTTCAATTCCGGATATCTCGTGATTTTTTATATAAATGCTTAATTTGAGATATATGAACTATATTGCCTTAATTGATTAAAACCGATGGTATGTTATTTCAATGATGTTATTTCAATCACATAAGAGTATGCTAGTATATCCTGCAAGATCTACATTGGAATATTTTAATAATCACATGGGTTAGACATGGTTCTTTAAATTGAAAATTGATAAGCTCCCATATATGGACTATTTGGAGAGAGTAGTCTAAGTGTTGTGATTATATGCAGTGAGTTTTGGTGATGTAGTTTTTAGTGAAAATTTAAAAGATAAGAAAAGTGAGAAAAAATGTGGAGGGGATGGAAAAGGGCTACCGTAGTGGAAGGAGAAACGAAAGCTCCCAAAATGGTGTATAGCTGGCCTCTACTAGGGGTGAAAGCTTCCATCAAAATTGAATGATTGCTTGCTTGAAAACATCATCAATTAAATAAAAAAAAAAAGATTGCTTCTGAAGGAAAAAAAATTGAAAATCTAATGTCTTAGAGGCTTTCTAAATTTTCACGCATATGGGTGCTCGAATCTTTCAAGACCTATGTTTATTCGAATTGCTCTTTGAATGATCCAATTTGCATGCACAACGGGATATATTTGAATACTCTTTGCTGCTTGGCGTATATATGCTTACTAGTTGATTATCATCCCTTGGTCGTTAGTACATGTATCAATCTAATGGAAATCACAAGTTTTTTTTATCTTAATTGATAATTTTTGGATTATATATATGTACATAGCAATGTATGTTAAGTTGTGCTAAAATTGTTTTTGTTTGGCAAATTTTTGCTTTGAATCTCCATACCAGTTTTCTTTAGGAGTTGGAGATAGTTGGTTTCCCTGTTTTGCTACTTTCCGTGTATTCCTTCCATGATTTCCTTGTTAGGAGAGATATTCTATATGTTTTGGAAAGAGAGTACATAGAAAGGGGGAGTAGTTAAGGGGGATAGATTTGAATTCCCTGTATATTCCACTGTTTAGCCTTTGTCTATTCCTCACAAAAAGGGGGAGAAGAATTGGTAAAGGGGGAGAAGAAGTTATAAAGGGAATTGTTGGGTTAAGGGAGATTTTGATTTAATTGATTTCTTTGTTAATTTATCTCTCGTATAACCCAGATGTTTCTCAAAGGTTTTATTTGAGCTTTAGTGTTTCAGATTGAAGTACAAGCTGAGGATAAGTAAGTATTTGAAGCAGCCGGCTAAGAGATTCACGGTGTTGGCATGTCTTGCGTCTTTAGTTATTTTGCAATAGGCAATAATTGATTCTTTTATTGTAATTGCGTAATCGATAGCGTAGTTATAGTGATTGAGTCATCGAGTCTGTTAGGCTGTATGTGTTTTGTCTCGGAATAGCCAAAGGGGGTGATTGTAAAGTTTATATTTTGGTTGGCTTTATTCCATCGACAAAAACACGTTTGCTTGTAAGTTATTTAAATTGTTCAAGATTGCATCTGAAGAATTACAAGTAAGCCAAGCTACCGTTCCGATGCATTGAAGATTAATTCAAGACAGATACGGTGAGCATTGGCATTTGAATTTAATTTTCTAAGGTGGTTAAAAGTCATGGAAGTTTGTGTTTCTAAAACTGATTTTTTCACTTTCAAAAAAGCGGACCGGTAAACATAATGCAAATGTGTACCAGTTCGGCCTTATCTTGAAATTTCCATGGAATCCGCTTTTCTTTGAAGAGTGGACCGGTACACATTTTTCTTATGTGGACCGGTTCGTCGCTTAAGTGCAGACATGTACACACATTGCTAATGTGTACCAGTCCGTCAAGGATTTCTGGGCAATCGATTTTTTATCGCCAAAATTCATTTTTAAAGTTATTTTCCTAATCCAAAAAGGTTTTTGACTCATGCTTTTTCCTACAAATAAAACCCATTGCCTTGAGTCAAAGACACACCTTTTGAACATCTTTTTGCATGTTTTAAGAGAGATTTTTAAACCTTAGAGAGAGATTAAAACCTCAAGACATAAAACCACCTCAGGGCTTTTTATTCATGCCAAAACAAGCGTTCTTTTTACAAAGAACAAATCAGATCCCAAAGTGCATGTGATTCGCAAACGGAGTTGAAGAACGGTGTGATACTGTGGTGAGTGATTCGTTGTGAACATGTTCGTGCGATTCGGATAGGAGGACTGTACGCGTAAAAGGTGGAGATTTTTTGCAGGCGGCTTGTGCGATTCAAGTTTTGTAAGTCTGTACGGTTTGAGATTAATCGAGTCTGTAAATCTTTGTGCATATAGTGGATTGTTTAGGATTAGTCCTGCACTGCAGTGATACCTCGTTAATTCTAGTGTTTGCTTATCTGTTTAATTACTTTATTAATTGCTGCGTATTAGAAAAGATTAAACAGGTTTTTCAGAATTAAAATCCATAGAGTTTTAGGTTTTACTTTTTGATTCGATTAAAATTGATTTTTTATAATCGAACCACCAAATAACAAACCTAGGTTTATCTGTTTAATTCGCTTTCACTAGGCGCCCCGGCTCCTTTTTCAAAAGGACCATATTTTAATTTGAAAAATAGAGTATTGGCCCTTGGTCTAAATATCAAATGTTGGCTTGTTGATAATAAAATTGATATTTTAATTTGTTTAGGGATTTAGTGTTAAAACATATTTGCAGTAAAATATATAACATTAGTTGCTAGTGGATTTAGTGGCAAAACAAATTTGCAATAAAATATGTACCATTAGTTGTTTGCAAATTTAGTGCAAAAATAGATTTATAGTACCAGCACCAAAACTCTAGTGACGTAGCCAAAACTCCATTGGTGGCTACCGGGACTCGGCTGTGAGGGATGGTAGTGGTGGCCGGCAATAATTAAAATAATTTTTTTAGAGAAAAAGAAAAAAAAATGGAGGAAGGGTATTTTATGTAAAGAAAAAAGAGTATCTTTACTTTGAAATAAAAATAAAAAATGTCCTTCTATTTAATGTAATTATGGAAGACGCCTTTTTAATCTATTGCCTCATTTTATTATGTGGACAATATATATATGGTTAGGAAAAAATTAATACTTAGCTGTTTATTATTTGGAAAATAAAGACAAGAGTGACAGCAACCCCCTGGTAACCGGCACAATGACTTGTAGTTTTCAAGACTAATTCAGTTTTTAATATTTGTCTCTTTTCGACTGGGATAATGACTTGTAGTTTAGAGACTAATTCAAAGTATACTTTTCACCGCAAATTGATGAATGGTAATGTTATATATACTCATGATTTGACCGTGGGTGATGTGATCCAGCCTAACCCTCCATTCAATTCAATTCAGAAGTATTATGAATTCTTGAATGAAGGCTTAAATACACATAGATTCAAGGATAGAGCATGGAAGTTCAAGATAAAGAAAGATGGACTGGGAAAAATTGAAGAATTCAAAATTAATTTATTTTATATTTTAAAATTAGTATCTTGTCATGTACTTGATGATGTCATTGCTTACATCATGCATCGATGATATCATCGCTTACATTTGAAGAATTCATAATACTTCTGAATTGAATTGAATGGAGGGTTAGGCTGGATCACATCAGTGGGTATATGCATTATTGTAGTATTTTTTGTGATTTTTAAAAAATAAGGGAGCAGTAGAGTTATAATCACTTTTTACTGTTGATAGTGTATTTTCTCCCCAATCCTCATCATTGAGCTATAAATACAAAGCATATATGTTAATTAAAGCCAGAAAATCCTAAATCAAAAACAAATTCCGCAAAAGCATATATAAATAAAAATAAAATATACGCACATGGGATGATCTTTTATTCTTAAAAGTTTCAGGCAACTCATGGCCTCCCATTTTTAAACGAGTAAAATTAACTACCAGTTGGGCTTCTTATTATGGCACGATTATTAGAGTAGTTAAAATAGTACTTTATTTCTTATTTTATTTTTCTTAAAAAAAAAGGTCTAAGTATCTTCTTCTTCGTCTACTAATAATAAAGAACCCTTCCTACTCTAGGTGAGACTCGAACCACTACAATTTTCATTTTTCACGGGTTATAGAAGAAATAAAGACCAATTAGTTACCTGTATGAAAATCAAAATTGAAGATGCCTAAAAGTTTTGGTTTCATTTAAGTACTACTCTGATAAAAACCAAAAATAACGATCTATCTTACCAAAAACCATAAAAAAAAAAAAAGTGATATTGAAAATATCAATAAATGATGATGAAGACACCAATTCTAGAATTATTGTAAAAAACATAATATCAACATCATCGAATAACTATATACAAAAATTATAAAATGTACAATAGAAACTCAATAAAATAATAACTTCGCTAAATTAATAAATTTTGCCGGTTCCGACTCGGGCCCTGGAGCTAAATTAATATTTTTGCTAATTTTATAAGATAATACTTTTTTATAAGGTCTTCTTAAGCCCATTAGTTACATAATTTAGTAATTCACCTTTTCAAACCTACTATCAGCCGAGAGATAATTCAATGATCGTTTGATTGTGTTTGATATCGTTCCTTTACTAACCTGCTTGTTGAATTTTTCATAAACCCATTTGTGTAATTCCTTTTGAGTTGAAGAAGGATGTTTATTCTTGTACTCACACAAGGCTTTTTGCATTTTATCATTCGTTGTTGCTTTTTTTATACCTTTGATGGGAAGCCATTGGAATAGAAGTATGGAAAATAATATAATGAAAATAATATAATTTTTGTCATGTAATAAAATAATAATAATAATAATAATAATAATAATAATAATAATAATAATAATTATTATTATTATTATTATTATTATTATTATTATTATATTATTATTATTATTATTATTATTATTATTATTATTATAAAGAGTACTTAATTTTGTAAGACCAAAGGATAATATAATTACTTAATTTAAGTTTGTAGGAAATAAAAATTTAGGGAAGACCAATATTACAATATTCGAAACATAAATCTTTCAAATTATTTATCAAATGATAATATACTTTACTTGATTATGTTTATAGAAAATGTAAGGAAGATCAAGAGAACAATATTTGAAACACAAATCTTTCGGTAAATTAATAAATTATTAACTTATCGATAAATTAATAATTTATTAATTTATTGATAAATTCAAACCTCGCGTAATTAATAAAATTGGCTGGTCCCAAACTTATTAATTTATAAAAAAATTACTATAACTACCATAAGTACTAAGAGTCCATGGGACGGTTTTCTTTTTTATTGTAGTTAAGATACTTTTTTCATTTCTTTTTTAAGAAAACAAAAACCAAGAATTTAACTCCATTTGATAGTAACATAGATAATGGTAAGAAAAATTGATTTGTGTGAGAAGTATGGAAATAGATTGAGGCATGACGTGAGATTAACTCTTCCTTTTTTTTTTTTATTCATGCAAAAAAATTATTTGGGTGGTGATGAAGAAAAAAATTCACAAAAAGTAAAAAAAGATGTTGGACACATACTCACAAAAAAGAGTATGAGATGGACTTAATCTCACGACATCCATCAACTTATTTTTCAACTTCTTACCAATAGCAATTGTCTTTTCTATCATTTTACATGTTGCTATCAAACGGAACCTTCAACGCTTATAAATTGACTAGTTTGGTATTAATTTTTAATTTCGAATTATGATTGATAAAGTTGTTAATTTGATATCAAACATTTTATTTCAATTTTGGTTTTAGTGAAAACTGACAAATTTATCAAAATAACACCCCGAGTTACCAATAGATCTCGCGTTGTTAACAAAATAGTGAGTAAACTAAGATCGTGTAAAGGAAAAATCTTGTTTACTTTGGACTCATATTAAAATTAAGTTGATACCAAGTAGTCTTTTGTAATTTTAAGAAACTCCTTGCCTTGTTAATTTTTTTATGAATTAAAGTTTGAATACTGTGGCAAACTAGCTGCAAGTTTTCAAAGACTTTACTCTATGGGATGGTAAGAATGTCCTTTACTTATACACGGGACTCAAGTAATGCGTTGTCAAAAGTAATGCTTGGTCAGCATCAGTTATGCATTGCGAGATTAGTTGAAGTATATGAAGTTAGCCTGAACATCCTGTAGGGTAGCCCTTCAAAAAAAAAAAAGTAAGAGAAATCAAATTCATTTGACAGTCAACATCAAGCAATGACCTGGATAGACGACTTGATTGTTGCGTGATAAAACTTCTAGTACATTCACGTCCATATGCCTTTGCTATAGTGACTAGGGGGTGCCCATGATTATGGGTAACCCAAATCACCGAATTAATCTAGATTGGTTTAAATTTATTTTTTTAAAATTAGATTCGATTGGTTTAGTTCTAGGTTTTAGTCTTTGAATTAATTGAACTAATCCGAAACCAATAATACATAATAATATATATTTAGTATATGTATCCGTATTATGTAGTACTTAATATTATTGGTCAATTTGTCCACAAATATTCTAGACTAAAAACATATTACAAATGATATAAAAACAAGTGATTAATCCTAATGTAAATTCAAAAATTGTTTCATTTAATTACCTATTTAAAATTTGTCTAAACTTAAATATTTTTAAACTAATAAAAAATTGTGCGGTACATTAGTAAGGGCAAAAGGACCATGTTTTAGCTTGAAAAATAAAGTGTTGCCCCTTGGTCTAAATATCAAGTGTTGGCTAATTAATAATATATATTTTTTCTCTGTTTTTTTTACCTAAATACTTTCTAATACTAGAGGGTGGCCGCTGACTACTAGATATTTTTGCAGCCGGCAGGATTCGACCTAAGGAGCTCCCAGTGCGCTACCACTAGGCCACTTGCTGGTAGTTATATATTTTTTTCTCTTAAATTTGCATAACATTATATATTTTTTTCTCTTAAATTTACATAACTTTAAAAAAAATAAAAAAAATGAAGTAACTAACCTTTGTAACTGACAACCCAATCCAAACAAGTCTGTTGTTTGGTTTTTTCACATAATTAGTTTAGATTGGGTATTAAATTTTTAGAACTAATTAGATTAGTTTAGTTTGATTTAAGTTTAAGTAGTAAACAGATCAAATCTAAACTATGCGCACCCCTAACACTAACCCCAACTTATTTACTCAAATGGATTCTAATTAAGTTGCATTCGTTTTACTAGAGAATGGGCTCTAAGCTCTTCTTTCATAATTATATTCAAACCAATGACGTCTTCCTTTTCCATACTAATTAAAAGATTTCCTCTACAATTTGTTTTATCAATAAGAACAGAGAGAGGATAAAATTTGGTTAAGATAAACTGAGTCAGCCTAACCTGTTTAGGGGCCCATATCCTAGGCCAAGCAGGCAAACCACGCTTAAAAAGTTGAAGAACAGCTAGAAGACATGCCAAAGTAAGGGCGTCTGGGCACGCCGGGACGGACAGCTGGGACCGAGATTCCAGGGAAGGGCGCACGCCCCAGAACACGTGTGAAATATGTGAGAAATACGTGGAAAGGATCATGCCAAATCGTACGGGTCTGTATAGAATCGTGCAGATCTCCACTGCCCCACTACCAATGTACGAATTCAGAAGTTGTTAATAGTGGATAAGGGAATGAAGGCTGGAGTATTATCCAAGTCTTACCCTCTTTAGTCATTTTACGACTAACCCTAATGAGCAAGTGTAACCCTAATTTTATACGTATAAATAGAAGAGGAGAGGCTTGAAAAAATGGTTGGTTGCTGAGTATTTGGACGAATAGTTGCTAGTTTACTTAATCTGTTTTAGAGAGAGAAAGCTTGTAACACCATTGATTTTGCCTTTGGAGCTCAATATAGTAACCACACACAACAACAACAACAAAACGATCCTCAAAACCTGATAGTCACCACGAATTGGAGGCCGGTTGGTAGCAATTACAATGATCCTGATCTTACTGGCGGGGGTGCCGTCAATAATGTCGGGTTACTTACGTTGGAGAATCAAACCTTGCATGAACTCTTGAGAAAGTATATGACGATCCGCCTCAAGAAATCCGGAGGAGGAAGACACGGTGACGTCGACCGTTAGGCGATCGCGTAATGACAATGTTGTTACTGAAAATCCAATACCTGTCCAAACTTAGGTTCAGGGCCGAGATGATAAACAACCACCTAGTGTACATGTTTCCACTCCAGAAGTCCCAGTGGCAGAACCCAGATAGAGTGTGTTCGACAGGCTGGTCGAGAAGGATTTTGGGCCCAAGGCATATGCAGAAAATGATCTGAGAAGACTAATTGATTCAATAGTAGCCATAAATATGTGGCCTACATTCCTAGGGACCTGGCGCGGAAATCACTGGGAGAGCAGAACGGCTCGCCATTCACAAGGCGTATAGCCGAAGCCCCGCCACCCAAAAAGTTACCTCAACTGAAGTTCAACATATATAAAGGCAAGACAGACCTAGCCGACTATGTCAGGTATTATCAACAGGTCATGGTTTACCAGATTGCCGGTGGGTCAGACAGATAGATTGCCGGAGGCCTTAGCAAACATGAGAAAGAGAATCTACGAAACTCTGAGGGAATATTTGACAAGATATTGGGAGATATTCCAAGAGGCGGAAGGCTGTGATTTACAGTTTTCTCTGAACATCTTCAGGTACAGCTTACCCAAGGACGATAGCAGCATATACAATTCTTTGACTCGCAAGCCTCCTCAGACTTTCGATGAAGTACTGTCGAGAATAGGCCAGTACGCCCGCGTTGAGGATGATGAATTGATGGTTGGTAATTGGAGGAGGAACACGAACGGCGATAGAAAGGAAGGACGGGGCGACAAGGGTTCTGACCACTCCAAGAAACAAAAAAATGAGAATTTCTCCCATGTCGATGATGAGGGTTATCGGGAGGGGTCCACACAATTTTCACCAAGCCAATCCACCGAATCATGTTTCAGATCAAAGATGAGCCATACTTCGAATGGCCGAGACCTCTGGGTGGAGATCCAGAACGTAGAAACAAGAAAGTGAGATGTTCATATCACAGGGACCATGATCATAAGACAGAAGAGTGCAAAACCCTCAAGCAGTTTTTGGAGGGTCTGGTAACAAAGGGGCATTTGGCCGAGTTTGTCAAATCCGACGAGAAAGTAAAGAAAAAGAAAGTAGAAAATAGCAGCGATGATGAGCATGGCGACAAGGAGGTCCCAAAAACTGTCGGTGGGATAATAGACGTGATTCACGGCTACACCAACCATGATTATGTTATTAAGAACGCGATGAGAGCCTATGTGAAGAGGGCGCAGTGCGTCGAAAAAGTATTCGAGGCCAAAGTAATGTCAGTCACGGCCTATAGGAAAGAAATGCAGGATAAGCGGGCATATGAGATTAATTTCACTAAAGAAGACATGAGAGGAGTAGACACACCACATAATGACGCGCTAGTATTGATTGTTAACATCAACACTTTTGACGGCAAGAGAGTAATGTATCACAGCATGTTTAAGAAGCTAAACCTCCCGTCCTCTCAAGTCAAAAGTATCGATTCACCTGTGTTCAGCTTTAACAGAGAAGCGATTTGGCCCATCGCTATATCTGAAGTACCAGTCTGTTTGGGGCTGAAACGGAAAATGGTGGAATTCATTATCATAGACATATACTCCCCGTATAATGCGATCCTTGGCAGAGGGTGGATGACCCAAATGAATTTCACTGCTTATCCCCTCCATCAAAAACTAAGTTCCCAACAAACAATGGGGTAATCGTTGTCTGAGGAAAGCAGGAAGATGCTCGTTTATGTTTCGGGTTGGCAGTACATGGAGCCACTAACGTTAAGTGCCCGGTTGAAATCGTTGATAATATTCAGGTTGGGGGCAAAATAGCCGAAATATCGAAGGCTCTGGCAGCCGCTGCGGCCAATAAAAGCCAAGGAAAGAGAAAGGAGACAGAGTTGCCCGAAGCCTCCACCAAGAGGGACAAAGTCCCAAAAAATTGCTAGCAATTACAGTCAGGGCAGGCCTGTGAAGGTGGGACACGAGGGCTGTCGGCAAAGAAAGTATTTAAAGACGTGATTCAAGTCCCAGCGGTTGAGGGTTCATGTGTTGAATGTTTTTTTCTAATTGGCAGTTCGTTGACAAAAGAAGAAAGGGATCAAATGATTGAGTTCTTGAGGGCCAATATAGACGTATTTGCTTGGCAACCTTCCGAGATGCCAGGGATTGATGCCGAAGTGATGTGTCACAAATTGCACATTGACAAGAACCATAAGCCGGTGAAATAGAAACCCAGAAAGGCGGCACCAGAAAAGGCTAAGGCCATAAAGGACGAGGTACAAAAACTGTTGAATGCAGGAACAATAAGGGAAGTTGAATTCCTAGAATGGATCTCCTCCCCATAATGGGTCGGGATGTCGTTGTCAAAAAGAAGAATGGAAAGTGGCGCATTTGCATCGATTTTACTGACCTTAATAAGGCGTACCCTAAAGATAGTTTTTCTTTACCAAAAATTGACCAGCTGGTGGATTTGGCAACTGGACATGAAAGAATGAGTTTCTTGGATGCATATTCCGACTATCATCAGATTCCTTTATTTGGTCGCAACCAAGAAGCCACATCATTTATCACAACAATGGGCTTGTATTGTTATAAGATTATTCCTTTTGGCCTCAAGCATGCCATCGCCACGTACCAAAGGCTTGTCACGAAGATGTTCAGGGAAGATATCAGAAAGTCCATGGAAGATCACATCTCCGATTTGGAGAAAAAAATTCAGATATTGAGACATTACAAGATGAAGCTGAACACAACAAAGTGCACATTTGGGGTCAGTTCTGGAAAGTTCCTGGGTTTTTTAGTGAACAGCAGGGGTATCAAAGTGAACCCAGAAAAGATACAGGCGTTACAGAACATTAAAGCACCCAAGAACATTAAAGAAATCTTGATCTTAGCTGGTATGATTGCCTCTTTGAATCGTTTTATTTCGAAATGTTCAAATAGATGTCAACCCTTTTTCAAAGCGCTTAAAAAAACAAAGAATTTCATGTGGGATGAAGAATGTGATAAGGCATTGGCCGATTTGAAGGCATATCTAAGCAACCCGCCTCTTATATCCATCCCAATGCCCAATGAGTAATTGTTTGTGTATCTTTCATCATCTTTAAAGTCTGTCAGTGCTACCCTGATTAGGGAGCACAAAGGAATTCAAAAACCCATGTACTATGTTAGCAAAAGTCTAGTGGCAGCCGAAATGAATTATCTGCCAATAGAGAAACTTGTACTTGCTCTCATTACGGCGTCTCGGCGTATCCGCCATTACTTTGATGCCCACCCAATCAAGGTACTTACTTCCACGCTGATGAAGGCATCCTTGCCCCGAGCTGATTTATCTGGGAGCATGGAACGTTGGTCCGTAGAGCTGGGACGATTTCACATTGAGTATGAGCCACGTATAGCGATAAAGGGGCAAGTGTTAGCTGATTTCATTGCCAAATTCACCGATTGCCCAACGACTCTGGTTGGTCGGCAATTGGACGTGGCAGTTACAACAGATAATCCATCATCTATTCCAACTGGGGGGCAGAGTGAACCAGACATAATGGATGTTGATCCTTTAGAAATTCACACCCCATAACAAGTGGCCAATCAAACCGTCACCCAGAAAGCCGAGACTTGGACTTTGTTCATTGATGGGTCTTCAACCAGAGAAGGATCAGGGGTCAGAATCGTACTAAAGTCGCCTAACAACACAATCATAGAGCAGGCTATTCGATTGGGTTTTTCAACATTAAACAATGAATCTGAATACGAAGCTTTGATCATGGGTTTGAAAAGGGTAAAGATATTGGGCATTAGAAACCTCAGTATTCATTGCGACTCCCAATTGGTGGCAAATCAACTAACAGGAGAATATGCTGCCATGAATCAAAGGATAGAGGCATACATGAAACTGGCCTAGAGGTTATTCAAAGAGTTCGACTCAGCATATATTGAAAGGTTCTCCAGAATAAACAACAGTCACGCCGACGCCCTAGCCACTCTCGCCTTGGCAATCAATTTAGACATGAAAAGGGTAATCGAGGTGGAATTCTTTCCAAGACGAAACACAAAAATTGATCAAACACAGAATACGGTTTTTATGATAGACGCTAACTTGGGGGTCTCATGGATGGATCCGATTGTTCGATACCTCAAAATTGGGGAATTGCCCGGCGACAACCCGGAGGCTTACCGAATCAAGGCTCAAGCCAACCGATATTGGTTATCTCCAGACGACAAGCTATACAGAAGGTCATTCTCCGGTCCTTACCTAAAGTGCGTGCATCCAAAACAGGTTCAGCAAATATTGCATTGGTTACACAAGGGTAGTTGTGGGAGTCACATTGGGGGTAGATCTTTGGCCCACAGAGCAAGAAGCCAAAGTTACTGGTGTCCATATATGCAAAAATATGCACTGGCTTACGTGAAAAAATGCGATAAATATCAAAAGCATGCACCGATCATTCATATTCTTGGTACCGAACATTGTCCTATCACAAGTCCTTAGCCTTTCGCCCAGTGGGGGTTGGATATACTTGGCCCTTTTCCAAGAACAGCTGGGTCCAAAAGGTTCTTGCTGGTTGCGACAAATTATTTCACAAAATGGGTGGAAGTGGAACCTCTCATCAACATCGCCGACCCAATGTGAAGGCTTTTTTATGAAAAAATATTGTTACTCGTTTCGGCATTCCAAAGATCATTGTTGCAGATAATGGCAACAATTTAAAAGCAAGAAGATCTATAGATTCTGTGAAAAATTGGGCATTCGACAAAGTTTCTCCAGTATCGCTCATCCTCAGACAAATGACTAAGCCGAATCATCGAATAAAGTCATTCTTGAAGGTTTGAAGAAAAAGGTTAGATGACGCGAAGGGAAACTGGGTAAAAGAGTTACTGTCAGTATTTTGGGCATTCGGAACAACTCCGAGACGATCCATAGGAGAAACCCTATTCTCTTTGGCTTACTGCATAGAGGCCGTGATCCCTTTGGAAGTTGGCCTCCCAACTCTGAGAACTATGATAATAGAGTCAGGGGAAAACGCCGCCGGAATGAAAGAAGCCTTAGATTTTTCTGATGAGAAAAGAGAAGCTGCTCTTATTCGATTGGCTAGTTATCAACAAACGTTAACAAGGCAAAGGGGCAACAAGGTGAACCCTGAAAAATTTTAGATTATAGAACTTGTCCTGCGGAAGAATATGGGTTCGATGGTTGATCCAACTCACAAAAAATTACTTGCCAATTGGGAAGGTCCATACTAGGTAATTGGCATGATCGGGACCAGTGCATATTATTTAAAGGATCAAGACGGGAGAGAGATCCCAAATCCATAGAACATCAGCAATTTGAGAACATATTGTCATTAGCTCTTTTGTTTTATCAGAGAAGGCCACGACAAAGGGCCAATGTCTTTGCTGACTTATTATTCACATGCAATGAAAAGTTTATTTAATTCACCATTGTGCAAGCCAAAGACCTCCAATGGGGGCAGATGTTGTAATGGCCGAGTTAGCCGAAACGAACATGCCTGAAAGGCAAGCCTGTTTGAGCCAAACACACGAGTTGATACTTTCACCGGAAGTATATCGACGTCATTCTCCCATAAGCGGTTTACCATTGGGTAAGCGGCCTTACAGGCCTGTGTAGGTTGGTGCAAGTGCCAAGTGTAGCAGAAGCACTTCATAAATTTCGCAGGCCTGAATGAGGTCGTTGTGAATGTCAGTGTCTACGGGGCAAATCAAAGGTTGAAACATGCCGACTAAGATAAAGTTTATTTAACTGTCATATATTAAAAAAAAAACTGAAAATCATGATTAATGAACACTTAACCAAGACTTGGAGTTCCTTGAATTTGGCTAGACCAAAAGGAACGTCATAAAGTTATTATGCATAAGTGTGAAAGTTGTTGCAATTAGCAATTTGTTTATAACAAAATAATGCCGCAAAATAAAAAATAAACACGCTTTTATACAGATGTGTATTGATTGATGAAGTTGTATACAAGAGAAAACTTTGAAGTCAGAAAAAAGAAAAAGAAAAATGGGACGAAGTGAGGCTCAATCTCGACTCCTCAACTCCGCTCTTATGGTGTTCCTTTCTAAGATTGCGTCTTTGTACCACTCCTTCAGAGTATCGTGGGCTTCCGCCTGATGCTCCTGGAGCCGACGCGTGGAGTCCAGAGCCTTTCGCAGGCGAGCAGTCTCTGTGGCGGTGTGAGCCCCGCCAACCAGAGCTCTGTCTAACTTCTGACGAGCACCCTCCAGTTTAAAGGTATGCTCCACCAACTCTAGTTAAAGTCGACAATTCTCTCAGAAACTTCGCCGGAAGAAACAGACCGAGGGGGAAGGGAATATGCGGCATTATAGCCACCAGGATTGTTTGAACAGGCACCGCTGTGATGATCCGCCATGGAGTTCAGAATTGTAAAAATGAATCTCTATAATGAAATTATGAGCATAGAAAAATTAAAAGGGGTTATGGAAGAAGTGAAGGAACCAAAACTCGTATAAATAGAAGTTAAAGGCGGCCTAGTGAGACGAAAGGCCACGATTCATTTATGACAAGTTAAGACGGCGTTTCACTCGAATGGTTACATTGGAAAGGAGTTATGCCGCAACAATCAAAATTGCAAATGGGGCCTCAAACTTGCCCGTGACAAGCCAATTAGGACCTAACAGATGGATTATATGAGTGACAATCTCCTTCTACAAGAAGTCCGGTAGGCCGACCTTCTTTTCTTTCTTGATAGATTGTGGATTGAAATAATGACTGTAAACCGAGGTCAATTACATTTAGTTAATCCTACTCAAAGATGTCCATACATAAACAACTAAGTTCACTAGGGTTATGATTTCGTTGAAATATCGATAGAACCGCAGTAAATGGTTTATAGAAATTGCAATGCACTCAAGGTCAGAAGACCCTAATTCAAGGATGTTTGAACCATAACTTATTATTATTTCGTTAACGTTCTGGCTAAAATACATCGAGAACTTTGCATAAATTGGTTTGGATCCATTCGGAATGAAACGACTCAGAGTCCAGGTTGTTTGAACCTCGACTGGCATACACACGGAATTTTTTACCCACGTCAAACAAAGAGATTCTATTTTTGATTTTTAGAATTCATTACAATTTGGTCAATACAAGAAAGTGTTATTCGGGTTGAAATGTTTCATATTTGGAGTCCGTTCATAAAAGATATGAGTTAATGGCAGCGAATCAACTACAAGCATCCAAACATTCACAGAGAAAATCGAAAACTGCAAACAAAGGGTTATAGAACAAAACATTACTTTTTCATTTATATAAAGGATTACAATGGTTGGACTTCAAGGTCTGATTAATAAACAATATGGTAAAGGAGATTTTCCCCTGTGTAACTGTTAAGGTACTCTGCTACCTCTCTCTAAACGGAGAAACCCTATATAACGGATAGACAAGCGACCATAATACTAAAGGTAACTTGTCATAGATTTCAACAACTACCCAAAGCTCCATAAGAACCCTAGAATGGCCAGATAAAGCCAATCCAAGAAGAACTCAAGGAGGATGAAGAAGATGAAACTCAACGTGTTTGGAGGGAGGGGAGGTAAGAACATATGGAACAGTTAAAGAACAAAAGAGGGAAAAAATCAGCTGTTTTAAGGCGGAGAACCCTCAACCATCGAAAATACATGGGTAAACATGTATTTTCGATAGGGTCGAGGTATGTATTCCCTTCTCTTATTCTTCTTCCTCCTACCCAAGCCTTTCTGCGGTCAAGGCGGCCAAACGCCTCTCCAGATCCTGGATGATTTTGACCATCAGAAGGACATCTCTCTCCAGTCTCCAGACCTCTTGTTCAAGAACTTCTACCCTACAAGAAAGGGGGTCAGCAATATTGTGGGTTGCCGACGGACGATAGGAACTGCTGGCCTCATCTGGATTTATGTTTATCTCTTAAGTGTATGATGTAAAAAGTTATGAAAAATGAAGAATGATAACTAATGGAATAGAAGAGGCTATTTATAACTAGGGCAGACGACTGTTTATGAGGGATATAATTAATTCGAAGTAGACGCGCACTTCTGAAAATGACACCCGCCCTCCCTAGAACGCCACATGGCAAAATGCTCAACTACCCATTAAACCTGCCAAGTAATTCGCCCAAAAGATATGCACGTTTATATGTGCACGTGCAACTAATGCGCACGAGTAGTATAAATCTCATGAACTGATTGATGCACAAGTGCAGCATCATTTTAGCTGTTTAAGCCACAAGTGTCATCTGCTATAAGTCGAGATGAACACTTGTGCCCAGGGGGCATTACTTAAAAAATCTTTGGTTGTTTAAGCCACAAGTGTCATATGCTATAAGCTGAGATGAACTCCTGTGCCCAAGGGGCATTATTTAAAAATCTTTGGCTGTTTAAGCCACAAGTGTCATCTGTTATAGGTCGAGATGAACATTTGTGCCAAATGGGCATTATTTAAAAAATCTTTGGCTGTTTAAGCCATAAGTGTTATCTGCTGTAGGCCGGGATGAACACTTGTGCCCAAGGGGCATTATTTAAAATATTTGGCTACTTAAGCCACAAGTGTCACCTGCCATATGCCGAGATGAACACTTGTACCCAAGAGGCATTATTTAAAAATCTTTGGATGTTTAGGCCACAAGTGTCATCTTCCATAGGCCGAGATGAACACTTGTGCCAAAGGGGCATTATTTAAAAATCTCTGGTTGTTTAAGCCACAAGTGTCATTTGTTATAGGCCGAGATGAACACTTGTGCCCAAGGGGCATTATTTAAAAAATCTTTGGCAATTTAAGCCACAAGTGTCATCTGCTATAGGCTGGGATGAACACTTGTGCCCAAGGGGCATTCTTTAAAATCTTTGGCTACTTAAGCCACAAGTATCATCTGCCATAGGCCGAGATGAACACTTGTGCCCAAGGGGCATTATTTAAAATTTTGGCGATTTTTTAAAACTGCTTTACAGATTTAATGTGAAGTTTTACGCGATATCAATCCACGAAGCACTACCTGCTCCATATCGCAACACGCACTTTCATGTCTTGAAAGGCAACACCATAATAACATCGATTTGGAAATCAACAAAAATACAATCATAGAATTCAACAAAATGGAATGTCAAGTCAAAATCGTACTATATCAAAAGCATACAGAGAGAGAGAATCTAAGACCGGACAAAATATACAAATATGCCCTTATGACGCAAATGTTAAACTTTGGGATGGGGACTAGCGGGAGATGCATCCTCATTTTCCTCAGAATCGGAATAAACTTTGGCATTGTAAAGATTAGGTGGACACAGCGCTGCTCAACCATACATTTCATGATCAACGGGGAGACCAGCATATTCAAGGCCGAGTTTGTACCCGCCTTGGTAAATAAGATCCTTGAGCTTAGACATCTCAGACGCACAGTCACCCAGTGCCTCATTATAATCGCCATTCCTCTTGTCGATTAAGGCATACGTTTCCTTCAATTGAACTACGGCCGAAGCATGCTCCTCCCTAACTCGGTTCGACTCAGCAACGGCACCTTTGGCCATCAGTTCGACACTCTCTCTAGCTAGTTTGTTAGCCCCCAAAGCGTTCTTGATTTCATCAAGATTGGAAGTCTGCTCTTGGTAAGAAGCCTCGAGAGCAGCAAGTTCGTTGCCTTGGGCAATTTAGGCCTCCAACAGATTGGCGATCAAGGCACGATGCTTCTTGATCTCGACTTTTCGCTCCTTTTTAGTAGCCTTGCCTTTTTTTCAGCTATTGCATATGCTTAAGCTCGAGTTCTGAGAAACGTGTGCTGACCTACAAGTACAACAATTGTCATATGAACGATGAAGGAAATGGTAATCGATGATAAAAGATAAAAGTGTGAAGGGTGTTTTACCTCAGCAATGCATCAAAAAACTCCAATCCCTAAGTCAGCAGTGCCTTCTTGCTGCAGCAGTTCCTGATCCTTGGGGAAAGACGTATAGGTAATCATGGCGTGAGCAACTTCGGAATCGCGAATAGCCGAGTCCCCCACAGTCACTAGTCTGTCAAGGAAGCACAATTTGGCTCCGCCACGAAAACCTTCGCTTTGCCCTTATCTACAGACGAGCCAAGACCGACATCGCCCTCAACGGCCAAAGCAAAAATATGAGCCCCCTCGTAAGTAACCTCCAAGTTAGCGGAGCAACTACCCTCAGAAGAAGTCATGGCCTCAGAAATGACGGAAGTAGTAACTTCGACGTTCGGAGCAGCACCCGACGACAAAACCCCATGATCAACTCGAGGAGTCTTAAATGGGACTGTTTCCACGTTACCTTCGTGAGACACACCCCTTTTCCTACCCTTCTTTAAAGGAGTAGCAAGCTTGGAAATGTCAAAGGCCGACACTGCCTTATTCTCATTTAGCAGGCGAACTTTCTGGAAATTCAAACTCTCTATTCGGGGAGGAGCCATAGTCTCCACGACTGGGACAGAGGAAAGGGAAAGAGAGGCCTCAGTAGTGCCTGTTTCATGCAAACAATGACTGGGTTTAGCACCAACTTGAATACAATACTGCCTTATCATGCGCCTTCTAACATTGGTAGGCCACGAAAAGAAATCCTCAAAGAAAATGACACTGGAAGAATGAGAAAAAATAGGAAAAGCACCTTCGTTTATTGCAACCCCTTCGTTTGAAAGAGGGTTGTCCGACCTATCTATGGCCAGCACAGGAATGGGATGTACGGTTTTGACATCCAAGCTGACTGCCCCTCTACGGTGGTTGTGGGGAGGAGATCCTCTAGTTCAATAAAAGGCGTCTTGCTTGAAGGGCCAGTTTGGTCAGCGAATCCAACATGGTCGAAAAGTTGCTCAATATCTGAGTCATCCCCCTCATTATATTATTAGGGTCGTCTAAACCCTCGACTTGCACTACAATCCCTTGGTTCAGCTTCGAAAAAGGAGTCGCGGTCAGGATATCATCCGCAACAGTAACCTAAAGTGATGATGGAATCGGTGCGTCGAATGTAATAGGAGCAGCCGAACCCTCATCGATGGTAGAAACATCCAAAACGTTCACTCTGGTCGATTTATGGGCCTTACTCTTTTGGCGTTTTTTTTGCTGCTGACCTTAAGCTATCTCGGCCAGACTCTCAGGTGCTATGCACGCAGTTCTCTCTACATCGGCCCGAACATCCCGATTGAGGATATGATACTGGGTGAACAATTGATACGTCGCCTGGGGAGGTCCTATCGAGAAAGGACGTATAATCAGGGCGATAACCCAGAAGATTATGGGCCGCCCTGGGATGATTCATTATAAAGCCATCACCATTGTCGGTATGACGGGCGATAGCGTTCAATTGATCATAATGGATGATACCCCGAGCAGGTCTAGTGAATAGCCTCTCGTCTGCAAGAGGTGAAAACAACACTTAGGTAAAGAACGTTATTCTACACTGTGTAAGGTTCAGCGACGACTTACCAGGTCGGCCATGCTACCTGGGAATTGAAAATCTAGTGGGATTGGGCTCTACATTCCCCTTTCTAACCACCGCATCGCCGTACATATACTTACCAGAATTCTATAAACCAAGAATTAGGGCAGGGGCTTTCGGTATCCTCTTCAAACCCCATCTACCCTTAGAGTTAGAAAAATTAAAAGAGTAGCAATACGCGATGTCCCAAAAGTCGAGCTGCATATTGGACCTCCTATTTACCTCGACCAAACCCAATATGACCCTGACTGTGTTGGGAGCCACTTAACTTAAGTGAAGGCGAGTTCGATGAAGAAAATCGACCAATTGTGGGTCAAAAGGAACCCGCAATCCGGCTTGCCCAAAATAGGCCATGTATATGGGATACGTGCCAGCGTCGAACGCTACTTTCTCAGAAATCGCGTCTCCGTCACTTTCAATTTCCTCCCATTCAAATTGCTCAGGAAGAAAATTGCGGTGAAATTCTTTCTTTCTCTCCTCCGTCCCCAATCGATAACGACCCATCACTTTCTAGGGCTTTTAGAGGGCTTATGACCAGGATAATGGTTGAGCCAATGAGAAGTAAAATGAGAAGATGAATGAGGTTGGGAGTAACTGACTTAATAAAACCCTAGAGCAGAGGCAATGGAATTTTTAACAGTAGAAGTTTTTCTTTTCGGAAGAACAAGCGCTCGATAATGACAATGCAATATTTAAAGGGCAGTTATACCTTTAGGAAGCGTGCAACGAGGAAAAAAGGAATCGTGAATTCGAAAAGAGTGGGTTCAGCCTCAAATTGTTAAGTAATCAGACCGATGATCGATACGTGCAATCGGGTCGGGTCATTCCAGGAAACTTTCGGTCGAAGATTAGGCTCAAGCACACGATCCACATCTTATTTGATGAGATCGCATGCTTGAAAGGGCAATTGAGGGAGGATAAAATTTGGTTCATATAAACTGGGCTGACCCAACCTGTTTAGGGGCCCATATCCTAGGCCAAGTTGGCAAACCACCCTTAAAAAGTTGAAGGACATCTAGAAGACATGCCGAAGCAAGGGCGTCTAGGCACGCCGAGATAGACAGCAGGGGTCGAGACTCCAGGGAAGGGCGCACGCACCATAGCACGTGTGGAATGTGTGAGAAATACGTGGAAAGGATCCTGCCAGATCGTAGGGGTCTGTATAGAATGGTGCAGATCTCCACTGCCCCACTACCAACGTACGAATTCAGAAGTTGTTAGTAGTGGATAAGGGAATGAAGGCATGGAGTATTATCCAAGTCTTACACTCTGTAGTCATTTTACGATTAACCCTAATGAGCAAGTGTAACCATAATTCTATACATATAAATAGAAGAGGGGAGGGGAGGCTCGAAAAAAGGGTTGGTTGTTGAGTATTTGGGCGAATAATTGCTAGTTTACTTAATCTGTTTAGAGAGAGAAAGCTTGTAACACCATTAATTTTTGCCTTTAGAGCTCAATACAGTAACCACACACACATGTAAACGGAGGACGTATTACTGGATCAGCATAAGCGCTGCCGAGGGAACCTACCGTACCCAAAAAATTCTCTTGTCACTCTTCACCTCTTTTTTCGTTTATTCTAACTCGTTTCTCGAATTACCTTAGTGGGTCGGGTTGTAAAATTTCGATCCCCTACAAGAACAATTTTCAATTTTAATCAACTAAAAGGATTTGCCATTTTTTGGAATGGACAATATTTTATTTAATTATTATCATTGGTAGTTCCCAATCACCGCTGCCCATCGAAACACTGGCGACCTTTGCTGGAACTCCGACTACATCATTGGGGCTCCAGCGACCATTACCGATGGTTCGCCAAGAATTATTATACGTACAATGCAAAACAAATTTTCTCTCAATTTACAAATTTAGTTGCTTAGTGGATTTAATGCAAAAACAAATTTACAATATGTTAAGTGGCCCGGCTGTGAGGGATGGTGGTGGTGACCGGTAATAATTAAAATAGTTTTTCTAGAAAAATAAATAAATAAATGGAGAAATGGTATTTTATGTAAATGAAAAATAGTATCCTTACTTTAGAATAAAAATAAAAAATATCATTCTATTTAATGTAATGATAGAAAACGACCTTTTCATCTATTGCCTCATTTTATTATCCGGACAATATATTTTTGGTTAGGAAAAAATTAATACGTAGCTGTTGATGATTTGAAAAATTAAAAGAACGTACTGAATCAATTGTTTTCTAGAGTGACAGCAGCCCACTAATTGGCAAATTGACTTGTAGTTAATTTTCAAGACTAATCCAAGTTTAATATGTGGCTGTTTATTATTTGAAAATTAAAAATCAATAGTTTTCAAGAGTGACAGCGACTTGTAGTTTTCAAAAGTAATTCATTTTTTTAATATGTGGCAGTTTTCGATTGGGACAATGACCTAAAAATGAACTAACATTAAGGATAAGATATTAACTTTTATGGTCCTCATTAGGGTGTTTTGGATTTTGGTCGGAACAAGAATCTGGACGCCCAAACTAAATTAAAAGTTTTGGTTTCAGAATGGTTTCTAAATCTTCTAAACCAATACTCCATTCAAAATTTTCAGTTCAATTTCAGTTTGGGCTTATTCGATTTTTATATACTTTTTTTCAAATTTAATTTGAAATTCATAAGTATTATACAACTAAAAATCAGTTTATAATGGGCAAACACTTTGAGCCACTAATCCTAAATCCAAATTACAAAACCGCAAGAAGTAACACTGAGCATAATTTTATACCGACTGCAAATTTTATACATTTTTATAAATAAACAACCGCAAGGCTCTTTCTCATGGGATTTTAGGTAGGGTGAAATTAAATAAACAGAAATAGATTGAAACATCAAATATTCAATCTTTTGCAACGTTGAAACACCCCCTGGGTATGCATAATCAAATTAGCATTGAATCAAAGGAAGACATGATTATGGATTATAATATCTATATATGATCATCTAAATTATGTTTCTTGTCTACAAACTTTGTATGGCCAACTATTTTCTGATTGTATGTTACAAGTTTTTTTTTTTTTTGAAAAGATTGTATGTTACAAGTTACACACACTCCATTTGGATTTGTAACGTTTGGGTATTTAGCTTAAAGTTTTTATCAAATTGAAGAGTAATTAAAGTCATATGCAAAATGACATCGTTCTATGTATAATAGTTAATTTCGGTTTGATTTGTTCATTTCGGTTTTTGATTTTTTTTTTCGGTTCTATTTTTAACAGATCAGTTCGGATTGAATTAGTTTGGTCCAAATTGGCTAGTAGTCATGAATTATGTCCCCTCTATGTTGTGTACTTTTGTTGATAATTTATTAAGGGTAATGTTAATGTTTGCCATAAAGGCACATGTTATGCACCCATAAATATAAATAAATTAATTATAACATGCATTAAATTAGGCATGGATTCCTATAGAAAGTGTTGTTTTTTTCATTTATAATATGATTAACATGTGTCCTTAAAGTACATGTTGTCTTTTTCCATTTATTGATTGGGTCGAACTTGTCTTCCCCATTTTGCCATAGAATGTGAAAATAGCATATGATATATATATATATATATATATATGGGTGAGGTTTCAATGGTTACTTCTTTTTTTACCCATGAATAGTTATTGTAATATTAACCATTGGATGAAAAATCAATTGTTGAGATCAAATGTGTAGTTGGCTAACATAATTAATGCACATTGGAGAAATACAAAGTATTAAATGCAAGGTTAAGTGGGTAACTTGTTATCTGATGACATGTCATTTTTTTCTATTTAATTTTAAGGAATCATAAATTAGATATTCATTACATGATTTTGTAATTCCAATACAGGATATCTCTATTCCTTACTCGTATAAAATGGGTGATTTTATTTATATTGATATCTTGCAGTTAATCTACATTGTTAAGTTAGTTAGTATTGTCTGCTAAATTAATCCATAAGTGTAGATAAACTAACAAAAAAAATTATTGATTTAATTTTATAAATATTATTTTATTAATGATTTAATATTAAAAATAAATTAGATTAATAGGTACATCTACTTTAATTAAATAAATAAAAATATGGGTTTTTTTTTAAAAAAAATTACAAATCAATTACTCTTATTCTAACAAAGGATATGATATTTTTAGAATTAGTTTCAAAGATAACCTTTTAATTGATGACAAAATAAATTTTAATTTATTATAAATAAAAGATAGTCATTTTCAAAACTATCCCTTATTAAAGATAACAATTGTTAAAATATATATATATATATAAATAACAAAAGCTCAAATTCAAACTAACCATCTCAAACAAATATTTTAAATTTGACATGTAATCGAAATCTTATCACAAAGGTCAACCAAGAACATAAGAGCATCTCCAATCATCTTGTATAAATTTTGTGTAAATCCTACGTGTCAAAGTGGGATTTACACAAAAATAATAAAGAATTCGTTTTATACTCCAACAGTATGTTTTAAACTTTTGTATAAATATTAAACTACCAACTAGATACATACAAGTGAAACTTATCCTATATTGATTCCCTTACTTTTCAAATCCATTTATTTCTAGAAACGGGACGAGGAAAAATAGACACAAGATTATCTTGGTTGTGTAAATTGGGTTTGTATTTTACACAACATTTTTACACAAATCACAAGTGTCAAAGTTTCTTAAAATACTGCTGAAGACCTTTTTTTTTTACAAAATGTGTAAATTTTACACAAACCAAAATTATACACTACGGTTGGAGATACTCTAAGTATTAAATATATATATTTTATTAATTCCGAAAACTCTAAATTTCAAATTAATTATCAAATGATAAGATGCTACAATTTTAAAAAGAAAAAAATTATGTACAGCAAAAAAGAAAAATAAAAATACTTGAGAATTGTGAACCTTTCAAACAAAATTTAAATTTTTGATGATTTTTTTTAGAATTGTTTGTAGGCTCATTTATTTCACATAATTTCATAAAATATAATTTTTTTAAAGCACCAAATAAATCTCAAAGGTTTATGGTATGATGTTTGCATAATTATCCTCTCACAAACCATTCCAGTAAAAGAAAATACTATTCGTATTATAAATTACAGTACCAAATGTCGTGCTAGCTAATTAATTACATTATCATAAATACTTTATATGATTATATATTGAAAAATTGATAAACATGAAATCGGTCTAATGTGATTGTCAACATAGAAGAATATGTATACTTGATTCTTAAATCTTTATTATTATTATTATATGAAAGAAAATGGTGGAAGTATTAATAACATAATTAATTGAAAATATTTTTTAGTAAAACCCTTTAAAATTTTTTAAGGGTGTGTTTGGAATGTGGATTTTAGAGAATATTTTAACATGATATTTGTATTTGGAATCTCAAATCTAAATATTTTTGTTTGGTGTGAAATTATGATTTGAGATTTATAAATATATTCAAATAATAAGATTTAATACTTATCTTAAAGTTATAACTTTCAAATTTTAGAGATAGGGTTGTTCTTTATAGATCCCAAACTTGCGAGGTTGAAAAAAATATTAATTAATTTTTAAACAAATTATTATTTTTTTATTATTGTGGGGGGCATAATTTTAGTATTTCCATATGGGCCGAGTGGGGCAAGACAAGCTCCATATATTGTGAAGGATATAATGGGTTATGAATAAGGCCCAACAACATTAGGGGCAGTACAAGGTATGCGCCGAATAAATGATGATAGCACGCCGAGTAAAGGGTAGTCAAGCGCCGAGTGAGCGATAATCGAGTTAAGTAAGGTCTCAGGCCCACAGATGAAGAAAATGTCGATATGGGCATCCTAACCAATAAGACGGTGACACATGTGATAATGTAGCATGATAAGTTTTCACTACAGAAACGAATGACGAGGTGACACGTGTAAAGTGCAAGAAGTTAGTTACAACAAATACGCTCCCTTCACATGGAAGGAACGGGTGGAGATCACAAGGACCACGAGTTATACCCTTTATAGTCATTTTACTTATGACCTAATCTAACTGGGGGATTACGGAGGATACTATAAATAGAGGAGGAAGCTTGATAGTAAAAGGGGTTTCTCTCTCTAAAAAGAAGCCATTATAGCTTGAGGAATAAATCAATAAAAACCTTTCTCTCTATAGCTGTATATTGATCATCAAGCTTAGTTCAATTACCATCTCTACCAATTTGGGCTGGATCTACTCTGGTTCAACTCAATACACAAATACACCACCTACAATTGGCGCCGTTTGTGGGAATCTGTGACAAAAAGCTTGTTCTCAGTTTTGGAAGCCATCATATCGGCGATAATTCAAATGTAATCCTTGTCGTAGATTCAAATCTCAGTCCAAACTTAAACATGAACACAAACAGACATGTAGTCACTCGACCAAACTTAGATCGTTCCCGTACTCATTCATCCAATAACTTTTACGATCCAAACTATCTTGAAAGAGATGCTCCTGTCTTAAATGAATCGGCTGAAATGGATAAGTTACGACAAGAAAATGAGATACTGTCACAACTCCTTAACGAACATATGCTTAGAAAAGTGGTTCAAGAGCCAGCCAAAGTGGCTATAATAGATGAGGCTAAAACTGTTGTCTCTTCCTCAAAGGATGAGTATGATGAGGTTAATTCCAAAAGGAAATTAGATGAAGGTGTTGCTGATGAAAATGAACGTCAAGTTAGTCTAAATCGGTTTGGACATCAAAGTATTTTCGAACGCTTGGGGGCAAAAGGAGTTTATAAGCCTACTAAGGTGACTAAACCAGTGCAGGTAATTCAAGAGAAGGAAAATCTGCTAAACAATTGGGCAGAGAAAGATTTACGAAAATTAATCCATTCAACCATAGCTGATAAAATAGAGGATGAAAAGTTGGCTGCAGAATTGGGAAGGAGAGCCCTAGGGGAAGATCATGGTTCTCTATTCACTGAACGCATTCAGGATGCACCGCCTTTGAAGAAATTTGGACAGCCGAAGTTCAACATTTATAATGGCCGATCTGATCCGGCCGACCATGTGCAACACTACAAGCAAGTGATGGCTTACTGGAGAGGCAAGGAAGCTCTCATGTGTAGACTGTTCCCAGCCAGTTTGGGAGACACTGCGTTGAGATGGTTTGATAAGTTACCTCCTGCAAAGATTGATAGTTTCAGAGAATTAGCCAAATAATTCACCGTTTGGTTCATTACAAATAGCAGAATGATTAAGGGTCCCGAGGCTCTAATCCAACTCACAAAGAAACAAGGTGAAACTCTGCATGAGTACTCTCAGCGGTATTGTGAATTATATCAAGAGGCTGAGGATTGTGATCCGAGGTTCGCTCTAAGCACCTTCAAGTTTGGTTTGCCGTATGATATCAATGGTATTTACAATGACTTAACACGCCGACCTCCCAAAACGTTCAATGGTTTAATGATTTACTCGCTTGAGTTGACGAATTCTCAAAGGTGGAAGACGACGATAAGGCCATGAATAAGCAACAGGGATTTAAGAGGGACAAAAATGGGAATGGTGATTGAAGGGATGACAGTCAAGATAAGAAGAGCAAAATGGATAATGATTGAAGAGATAATGGTGATGATGATAAGAAGTTGAACGCTTTCAAGGGCATGAATACAGTGTTTAATAAAACTATCCATAAAATCATGCAGGAGATTAAAAACGAAGAATTCTTTAGATGGCCAAAGCCTATGTTCGGCGACCCTAAGACACTGAACTTCGAGCTTAAGTGTTCCTATCATAAGGACCATGGGCATATGACAGAAACCTGCAGGACTTTGAAGCAATTTTTGGAAGGATTGGTTGAACAAGGCCGATTATTTAAATATGTGAAGCGTGATGAAGCAAAGTTGAATGAGCAACCAAAGACAGCCGAGGAAAAGGTTACTTCAGCACAAGTGGTTAAACCTGTTGGAGTAATTGAAGCTATTCATGGGGTCATTAATAGATCAGAAGCGATAAGGAACCACTTGCAAGCACAGCTAGCTCGAGTAAAATTATGGGCGGAGGCTCATCCAATTAAAGAGGTCATGTTGGTATTGGCTCCTCCAAAACGATATCGGGAGAATAACATGATATACCAGTTATCTTTATCAGAAGAAGATTTGGAAGGAGTGGACGTTCCCCATAATGATACTCTGGTTATAATGGCAAATATCTGTAACTTTGATGTCAAACGAGTTCTGATTGATCCAGGGAGCTCTTCTGAAGTGATGTACCTGAAAGCCTACAGCAAGTATATTCGGTAAGTAGATTCTCCGATTTACAGCTTTAGTGGCGATGCACTTTGACCGATTTGTATTGTTAGTGTTCCAGTTCGAATTGGAGAAATGGTGGTGGTAACAAATTTTTTTGTAATGAATATGGAGTCTCCATACAATGCTCTGCTTGGTCAAAATTGGCTTGGGGAAATGAGAGCAGTAGCCTCACTTTTTCATCAGAAGTTAAAGTTTCCTACTCCTAAAGGGGTATTTGTAGTTTGGGGTAAGTAGGAGGATGCCAGATATTGCTTCAATCTAGCGGTTAGAGGATCAACAAAAGAAACAACTCAAGTTGAACAGATAAAATCTTCCGAGCAAAGTAATGAAAAAACAACTCAAGAAGGAGACTTTCCCGAATCCTCAAATCAGAGGAAGGGCAAGGAACATAAGTAATAGCAATCAAAGAATGGTCCCCTCATAAATGGTGGGGCCAGAGGGAGACCAGAAGAAAAGGTTTTCGAAGACCTAATTCAAGTTCCTACAGTAGAAGGTTCAGATGATAAAGATAAATACTTTTTGATAGGCAGTAGTCTAACAGTCAAAGAAAAGCAAGATCTCATCGAATTCCTGAAAAAGAACATTGATGTCTTTGCTTGGAAACCTTACGACATGCTAGGAATACCAGCAGATGTGATGTGCCACAAGTTGCATATAAACCTAGCTTTCAAGCCGATTAAACCAAAGCCACGTCGAGCGTCCCCTAAAAAAGCTATGGCTGTAGAAGAAGAGGTTCAAAAGTTACTTAAAATTGGTACTGTACGAGAAGCTGATTTCCCAGAATGGATTTCTAACCCTGTAGTTGTTAAAAAGAAGAATGGTAAATGGAGGGTGTGTATTGACTTCACCGATTTGAATAAAGCCTGCCCGAAAGATAGCTTCCCTATGCCCAGAATTGATCAGCTCGTCGACTCAGCGGCCGGTCATCAAAGATTCAGTTTCCTTAATGCATATTCGGGGTATCATCAGATTCCGTTGTTTGGGCCAGACCAGGAGTGCACTGCTTTCATTACCACAATGGGGTTGTATTGTTACAAAGTCATGCCTTTCGGCCTAAAAAATGCAGGAGCCACTTACAGCGATTGGTTACGAAAATGTTCCGAGAAGAGATCGGCAAATCTATGGAAGTCTATGTGGACGACATGTTGGTAAAAAGCATGAAGGAAGCCGATCATATCAGAGATTTGGCAAAAATTTTGAGATTCCGAGGCACTATAAGATGAAGCTGAATGCTGCAAAATGTACATTTAGGGTCAGCTCCGGCAAGTTCTTGGGTTTTTTTGGTCAATTATCGAGGAATTGAGGCTAATCCAGAGAAGGTTCAAGAAATCATCAACATTCAAAAATCGACAAACCTAAAAGAGCTGCAAAAACTCACAGGTATGGTCGCTGCATTGAATCGATTTATTTCGAAATGTTCTGATAGATGCCTGCTTCTGTTTAAATCTTTGAAAAGAACAAAAAAAATTATATGGACCTCGGAATGTGATCATGCTCTCAATGAGCTAAAACAATACCTGAACAGCCCGCCATTGATATCTATTCCTGATCCCCATGAACAACTTTATATATATTTAGCTTCTTCTGATCAGGCAATAAGTTCGGCCCTAATCAGGGAGCACGACAATATACAAAAGCCCGTGTATTTCACAAGTAAATGTTCGATAGGACCAGAATTGAATTATTTGCCTTTGGAAAAACTTGTATTAGCATTAATCAAAGCATCTAGGAAACTAAGGCATTATTTTGACGTCCATCCAATCAAAGTGCTCACTAATAGTCCAATCAAGGCAGCCCTTAGAAAAGCTGATTTATACGGTCGAATGGAAAAATGGTCTGTCGAATTGGGAAGATTCCATATCGAATACGTGCCGAGGACGGCTATTAAAAGGCAAGTACTTGTTGATTTCATTGCCGAATTCACGGGAAATGTTGAAGCTGCTACAACAAACCAGTTACTTGCCTCAACTGGGGGGCAAAATGATGATATCGAAATGACTGAATCTGGACAAGATGAGCCGATAACAGAGTCTGCAACCACCAAAAACCCATCTTCTTGGCTTTTGTACATCGACGGGGCATCAACGATTGGTGGCTCTGGTGTAGGCATCATATTCAAAACTCCTGAAGGAGGGATCATTGAACAGGCAATCCGTTTGGGTTTCAAAGCAAGAAACAACGAGGCCGAGTATGAAGCCTTGATATTGGGTTTGAAAAAGGCCAGGCAACTGAGAATTCGGGATCTAATAATTAATTGTGATTCTTATTTGGTTGCAAACCAATTGACTGGCGAATATGCAGCAAAAAACGAGCGAATGGCAGCTTATATGAGGTTGGCTCAGAACATGATGAAGGAATTTAATTCGGCATACATCGAAAGGTTCCTCAGAATAAATAACTCACACGCAGATGCCTTGGCGACTTTGACTTCGACAGTAGATTCCGAACTAAAGCGAATAGTGGAAGTGGAATTTGTACAGAAGCCAAGTACAGAGACTACTGGGCAACCAATCGTGTGCAACGTTGAAGATAACTTAGGTGTTAGTTGGATGGATCCAATCATCAACTACCTAAGGAATGGGTCATTGCCAGATGACAATAGCGATTCTTATCGGGTTAAAGCTCAAGCCATCAGATATTGGTTATCTGCCGAGCAAAAGTTGTATAAAAGATCTTTTTCGGGACCTTATCTCAGATGTGTTCATCCAAAGCTGGTACAAAATGTTCTTTTTGAATTGCATGAAGGAAGTTACGACAGCCATACAGAAGGCCGAACTTTGGCTCACAGGGCTAGATCTCAGGGCTATTGGTTGCCCTATATGCAGAAAGATGTTGTAGAATATGTGAAAAGATGTGACAAATGCTAGAAACATTCCTGGATGGTCCATCAGCAGGCTGCCGCCCTCCATCCCATCGTCAGCCCTTGGCCGTTCGCTATGTGGGGGCTGGATATTATGGGTCCTTTTTCTCGGGCACCGGGGAATAAAAAATTTATTTTGGTCGGCACATATTATTTCTCGAAGTGGATAGAAGCAGTTCCGCTAGCAAATATAGCCGAATCTAATGTTAGAAGCTTTTTATGGAAAAACATTGTCACCAGATTTGGCATTCCTAGAGTATTAGTTTCTGACAGGGACACAGTTTAAGAATCAAAAAGTTGAAGAGTTCTGTAATACTTATGGGATCAAACAACACTTTTCTAGTTTAGCCTATCCCTAGGGCAATGGGTTAGCTGAGGCATCAAATAAAATCATTTTGGATGGATTGAAGAAGAGATTGGCAGAAAAGAAAAGAAAATTGGCACAAGAATTGCATTCGGTATTCTGGGCTTTTCGAACAACCCCACACCGATCAACTGGAGATACTCCTTATTCTATGACCTATGGAACAGAGGCAATCATCCCTTTGGAAGTTGGCTTATCCACTTTGAGAATAGCACAGGTTAAAAATGAAAATAATGATCAAGCATTAGAGGAAGCATTGGATTTGGCCGAATCTAAAAGGGAAGCGGTTGCGATTCATTTGACGAGTTATTAAAATACTCTGGCTAGGCATTACAAAGCTAATACCAAACCAAGAGAATTCAAAGTTGGTAAATTGGTTCTAAGGAAGGTGCTCGGCACGACAGTCAAACCTAGCCATGGGAAGCTCCAATAAAACTGGGAGGGGTCCCTATATGGTCACCTCGGCTAGCGGAACTGGATCCTATCATTTGCAAGACATGGAAGGTCAACGAATTCAGAATCCTTGGAATATAGCAAACTTAAGAATGTATTATCACTAATTGTAAATCCAAGAACTGGATATTTTTGTATAAGCTGATTTCGAAGTAATGAGACACAAATTCGCCAATCTGAGTTTAAAATTGTTTCATCAAAAGACCTTCTTTACGGGAGGCAAACGCATATGACCTTGCTCAGTCAAGGCAGCAAAACAAAAACGCATAAGACCTTGCTTAGTCAAGGCAGCAAAATGCAAACGTATAAGACCTTGTTTAGCAAGGCATCAAAGTTAATACAAGACCTTCTTAAGTAGAAGGAAAATGTGTAAGACCTTGCTTGGTCAAGGCAGCAAAAATGAAAATATGTAAGACCTCGCTCAGTCGAGGCAGCAAAAATTAAAAGGAGGGAGTGTAAAAACTTGCTCGGCTAAAGTAGGAACGTGCAAACGTATAAGACCTTGCTTGGCCAAGGCAACAAGAGTTAAATAAAACTTTTATCAAATAGAGAAATTAAACAATGCAAACTTGTTTAAACTCGACTGTGTTGCAGATTGATTAGTTAAATCATCTATTAACTAGTTAAGTTATCTACGCGATATGGCAAATAAATTTTCTATTACAACTAGTCGAAGAATTGGTATAACAGAAAACATCTACCAAATTATCCTTCATTGACTCAAAAGATAAATACATGTGGTACGGCTTCGTGGCCCGATAAAAAAAATCAAAAAAAAATCAAAACCCTTCTTCAAGAAAACCTCCTACGCCTGGCAATCGCGCTGGAATACCGCTCTTTTAGGCGGAGAAAACGACCTGCAAGGAGGTCGTAACTTCTCTTCAGACGACTATGCTTCTTTTTAAGGCGAAGAAAGGCCCTTAACATTTTGGCCACCTCTGTCATATCTACTCCCTCGGAGGAAGGAGAGGCAGCATCATATACAGACTCATTGTTGGGGTTAGCCATTGAAATGAAGTAAATAGTTTGGTACTTTTCTTTTTAGCACAATAAAGAGAAGTATGATTTATATATACATGGGATATGTGAGTTAAACAAGAGATCACGAATCCCTATGCAATGAATATACTAGAAATATGAAAAGACATTCACAATTTATTAATCTCTTCATTCGAGGAATCGTATCGGATATATATAATAAACTTTTCATTAGTTGCCAAGTGGCCAGTTCCTGAAAAGCCACGTGGTCAACTGGGGGGCAAACAAATAAGAAACTAAGGCATAACATGCAAAAGGAAAGTATACTCGACAAATAGATTTCATTATGAACTTCAATAATATTGATCTAGAATTACATAAGTTGTGGCAAAAATAAAGGTTACAAAGTAATAACAAAAGAGGAGATGATCAAGTTTCATCTTGGCTATTTCCATCATCCTCGGCAGCGTCATCATCTTGCTCCTCTCCAGAAACTGGGGGAGGCTGAGCAAACAAATTGGGAGGACAAACCACGGTCTTATTGAAAAGCTCGTCACCCTCGACAATCCCAGCAGCGGACAAGCCAGATTCGTAACCGGCCTTGTAAATCATGTCTTTGATCTTTATGATTTGAGCTGCTGCTTCATCTGAGGCCTCATTATACCCCATTGTCTCGGCATTAGTTAACTCTTTAAAATGACGAGATTTGAGCTCCTTAATTATTGCTTCTGCTGCTCTCTTCTCTTCTCTTCTTCTATGGCTTTAGCTACAGCCTGGGCTTTGCTGTTTTGGGCCAATTTAAGAGAACTTTGGAGTTCGGCGATTTGAGCTTGGAAAGTTAATATCTGGCCTTATTTTCTTCAGTTGATTTTGTTATGATATCATGTTCGGCTTGAAGAGAATAAAGTTGATTTATGACGCTAATAACTTCGGCTTTGGCTTCATCAACTTCGTTTTTGGCTTCAGAAGTCTCTTTCTTAAGCCTGGCCACCTTCACCTTGTGGTCCTTTTTGTTTTGTTTATAACGAGACATCAACTCAGAGAAGTATTGGTTGGCCTATAAGAAGCAAAAGGCAATCAGAAAATCATTGCAAACATAATAATCAATAAAGAAAGATTGAAAGAGACTTACACCAACTTGACACTGGAAACCTCTTTATTCAAGCTCAGAGGTAAGGATAGACTTCAATTTCTTCCCATCCTCAGGCAAGATCATGGCTGTCACCAAAAGCATGAGCAACTCTGCTACTGGATAGAGTAGAGTCTTTAATGTTAATCGGCCTTTTATCGTGAGCAATTTGAGGCCTAACAATAAACTCTTCAAGAAAAGGTTCCTCAGAAGGGTTGCCTTCCTCTGTCTCAGTCACCTCAGGATGAACGGGTGAGTTGATTGTATGCTCGGCACCTTCAAACTCTGGTGCCTCTTTTGCAGGAGAAGGACGAAGGTTTTTAGAAGCTTCAGTATCTCTGGCAACTTCAGAAGTATCCTCCTCCACAATGGGGTCCATAACCTTAACAGGAGGAGTCTTTTCGCGAACCAATTTCCTCTTCTTTCTAAGAGGAGTCGCCGAACTTCCAGAGGCATTAGTGTCGATTGGAGAAGAAACCGTTGGAGTTGAGGCCCTATCTTTGTAAAGCCGAGCGTTTAAAGAATCAAAAATACTCCGCCGGCCAGCCATGTGTGTTTTCAAGGATTTAAATTGATCAGGAGAGGCAGATTGTTCTCTCCTAGGTCTTCTCCTTAGTGGAGATTCTGCAACCTCTTCAAAACTTTCTTCTACAGATACGTCAACTACAAAAATTTGCTGTTTAGTTTCCTCGGCAGAAACTGGTATCGCCTCACCATGTCTCCTTAAAATTGGAATAGCAGTGCTTGGTTCGGCAATAGAAACCCCTTCAATATTCTCAGTCTGCAACAGAGGACGATCGGTTGGGGGATCAGAAGTTATTTCAACAGCAGGTCTCTTACCCTTTTTCTTACACTTGCCCCTTCTGCTCTTGGAGGCAAGATAGTCGGGAAACTCTAAATTTGGAGATTCTCCGGCTAAAATACTCCGCCGAACTCCTTCAGTCTTGTGGATTACCCGAGAATTGATGATGCCATGATTTCTGAAAAAATCATACTTGTCCTTTTCCAAAAGGGGAGGACCAACCCACTTAACGATATTAATGCGATTGGAGAAAGTGGTATATGGGGGAATATAGTTCAAAAGAACATGAGCTGATCTCGGATGATGAGAGGGCCCTACATCATTGGGTCCGTCATAATTAATCGCAGCATTCAAATAATCAAAATTGATCTCGTTGAGAAGTGGATTGCTAAAACACCTTTTTGCTCCACCAATTGCAAAATAAAAATTCCTATCAATACAAAACATCAAACAAGTGATAGACAAGAAAAAGGTCCATGATAGAAAAGGTTGCAAACCAGGTGAGCCGAAATGCCTGGGTATGTTTTTGTTAACTGGGTCAGGTTCGAGACTTCCAATCAGAAGAACTACATCATCAAACATTCCTTTATTAGATGAAGCTAGCCCTCAACAATGGAAGGAGAATGGGGTCTAGCCCTCAAGTTCCATTTATCTTCAGACTCGACCAAGAGATAGCAATATTTGATTTCTTTCAGCCCCAAATTAAGGTTGAGACGCCTATTCAATTCAGACGTGCCTAAAATAATCATCAGCACATTCGGGGTTAGTTGACACAAATGGAAATGGGTGTTTCTCAAAAAATCTACTAATAAAGGATCCAAATGGATTCTCAAACCAGCGACTTTAAAGAAGGATGTGATGATAGGGTATTCGTAATGAGTTGGAGGTAAACCTAGCTCTATATCCTTGAAAATATCTTCGCGAGATGTAGGTTCTCTCCAAGAAATCCCATTAGGGGTGTAAGCTCTTTGGAATTCCGACTTATTAACGTCAGTGTTCAGAGTGTATTTCCCTCTCATGGTGATTAGCGGTTAATAATGTCAAGAAGAAATGAAAACTAAGGTTTTCGAAAAAATTATGAAAAATAAAAGATGAGAATTTAGGAACTTACAGAGAGAAAAGGATTATCAATTGGCAAGATGAGCGGCAAATTTGATGGAATAAACTGAAAAGCAGAAAAAAAATTACTGTCGAAAATTTTGATTAAGAGATAAAGAAGATGAAAAGATAGAAATTAGAGACGAAGAAAAATACCTTTTTGAAAATTTTCTTCCTTTATTTCCCTCCAAGAGACGCTTCACTTTATTGGTACATGTGCAAGAAGTGACTCTCATTTAATGAGACTTGACAGCCATCTCATAACACTCAGTCAAAATCAACCAGCGATAATAGGACACTTAGAGATAGCTTGCAGGTATGAAATTCCCGTTTTAGCCAAGTATAAGAACTTATTCTGAAGAAAGACAAGCCTCCAAATTCATGAAACTAGCATAATTTGAAGACTTGGGGGGCAATTGTGGGGGCATAATTTCAGTATTTCCATATGGGCCGAGTGGGGCAAGACAAGGTTCATATATTGTGAAGGATATAATGGGTTATGAATAAGGCCCAACAACATTAGGGGCAGTACAAGGTATGCACCGAATAAATGATGATAGCACGCCGAGTAAAGGGTAGTCAAGCGCCGAGTAAGCGATAATCGAGTTAAGTAAGGTCTCAGGCCCACAAATGGAGAAAATGTCTATATGGGCGTCCTAACCAATAAGACGGTGAAACATGTGATAATGTAGCATGATAAGTATTCACTACATAAACGAATGACGAGGTTACACATGTAAAGTGCAAGAAGTTAGTTACAACAAATATGCTCCCCTCACATGGAAGGAACGAGTGGAGATCACAAGGACCACGAGTTATACCCTTTTATAGTCATTTTACTTATGACCTAATCTAACCGGGAGATTATGGAGGATACTATAAATAGAGGAGGAAGCTTGATATTAAAGGGGGATTCTCTCTCTGAAAAGAAGCCATTAAAGCTTGAGGAATAAATCAATAAAAACCTTTCTCTTTATAGCTGTAGATTGTTCATCAAGCTTGGTTCAATTACCATCTCTACCAATTTGGGTCGGATCTACTCTGGTTCAACTCAATACACAAATACACCACCTATAATTATTATAAATATATTTGTAATATTAATTATAATAATAATATGAAGGATGACAAAGGGTCGTGTGTTGTCCAAACCTAAACCCAAAAAGCATATAAACACATCCCAACCCGGTACAGGTTTTATTATTTTAAATATAAATCTATTGTGAATAGTGTACGCATAAATTCACTCCCGCCCCGTGGTAATTACGCTATATTATAAGGAATAAAATACTATAATAGGGGTGGGTCGAATAAAACGGGTTAATTTTGTGTAAGCATGAGTTCCGTCATGGTGTCAAAAACTAAAAATAGCTTACTAATCAACTAAATATAAATTTTAGCGAAATAATATTTAGATTTATAAATCAATTTCCTTGTATTTGTTAAGTAAACACAAAATTTTAAACTCTTGTATTTCAAATATGTAATTCTTGAATCTTAGATTTATGAATTTTAAAGCTAAATTAAATTGTATAATTCAAATGCACATTAAAAGAAAATAGAAAATAAATTAAAATGGAAGTAGATTTCGATTAGGAATCTAAATTAAAATGTAATCTAAATTAGTACAATTATAAATTAATTTTAATTAGTGGATATACTTTTCAATTTTGAAAATGGTACAAAATTTGTTTGTCAAACACAACACATTGATTATTGAACTAAATAATTAATTATTTAATACTAAATAAGATATATTTTAAGTGTTATTTAGGAAGTCGTACGCATACTTCTGTATCTGATCAAATTATTAAAAGTTGAGTTTGTTTGAAATACTTTAAATTAAGAAAATACGTTTTTTTTAATATTATTTTATATTTTTGTGTTAAAATTATTATTTAGTTGAATAGTGACTAATGAAACTAGTAGCACAAGTTATATGAGATGCTTCAAATTAACTTTTAGGGTTTTATTGTAATATGATTTGTCACGAATGATAATAAAATGATTAAATTGAAATTGTTATTAAAATAGTTGAGTTGTATGTAATTTGTAAACATATTGTATAGAGATGAAAATTCAAAGTCAAATATATTTTGAAAGAATTATTTTTCATAAACTTATGTTATTAATTAACTATAAAACTGAAATAACGAAAACACCCATAAACACTTATCCTAATTTGGAATTGGGTTATCCTAGATCTATTTGGCAAATAAAATCTTTAAGGAATCTTGTTTGGTTGAGATTTTAAAACTTGTTTTGAAAAGTGAATTTAATTTTTGTTGAAGTTTTTTTCAACCAATTCAAAACAACTCATAAAAAAATTTAAAAAAATAGTAACAATGGATCTTGTTTTATAAATCTCGATGATTAGGTTTCAAATATATATTTTTTATCTAATTCCGATTTTTGAATTTAAAGTTATGGTATTTTAAAAAATTTATGAGAGAGAAAGTAAAGTAATTTGGGAAATGTGAAGTAAAGTTGACTTTTTGGTAAAAAATTTAAAAACTTGATTTTAAAATCTCAACCAAACACCACCTAAAGTTTAATTAAAAAATTAAAAATAGAATATGTCACATTAACTTGCTATAACAAGTTAAATGAATTGACACCTCACCAATGTGCATTAATTATTATCATTACCCATCAATAGGTAGAAAAAGAAGGTAACCATTGAAAACTCATCCATATATATATATACTAGGGTATACCCGTGCCATCCGGCACGGTGAAAT
The DNA here is from genome assembly GCA_021464415.1 of Lonicera japonica. Taxonomy (NCBI): domain Eukaryota; kingdom Viridiplantae; phylum Streptophyta; class Magnoliopsida; order Dipsacales; family Caprifoliaceae; genus Lonicera; species Lonicera japonica. The sequence continues at coordinate 52,407,700 of CM038467.1, forward strand.
AAAAAAATATAATAATATGATAAAAAAAAATTAACGTGTGACAAATTTAAATTGACAAAATCAAATCTATTTTGAACCCATTGTCTAGTCTAATTTAATGTTGTGAACAATTGAAACATAAGTTCAATATAACTTTATGCTGAAAAAACTAAAAGTATACCAGATTGGATCGACTTGTTTTTAAATTTTTAAAAAGTCTTTTAATCATAATCCAACCATATAATAATCCAACCATGTAACGTACGTCCTAAAAATGACAGATTGAGATGATCAATAATATATGAACACATAATGTAGGTCCTTAAATCTTACACAATAATTTTTCTTGATTTTTTTTTTTGCATAATTATATAGTCATGATGGGTCTTGTTTAATTGATCTTAATTAGTATATTTTAAATATTAAATTTTTATTAAATTTTAAATTTTTTATTTTAAGTTATGGCATTTTTAGTGTAGACAAAATTATTAGTATGTGAGAGTTTATTGTGTGTATATTATTAGTGTGAGTGTTTTAACTTTGATGTGACATCTTGATATGTGTATAAAACTCATCCAATGGTGTAGAACTAATACACACCAAAACATGTGTATTTTTAACCATTAGATTCTTATACTTTTTGGAGAAAATTTTAGTCAAAGATGATGTTTTATAATATAGATTTGTATATACATTTACTTAGTGCAATGTTATAGATACAACAAAATCTCTATTTCTTGAGGTGGTTTTGGAGTAGGGTGCCTATTAAATTTTGATGCTAGTGGAGATATATAGTTTGAAAAATAATTAAATAGGTCCAACTCAATTTTTTTCAAGAATGACGGCCCAGTAATTGGTACGATATTATATTAACTTTTGCGGTCCTCTTTGTTGTGCAAATCCTTTCTAAACCAAGCAACTTACGACAACGCGAATGATCCAAAAATGATTTGGTACCATTGTTGAACCAATGTTTTAATAAATTGATTATTTATATTAATTTTTATTATTTAATTCAATTATGATTATCTAACTTGCATAAACTATATAGTTCAAATTATTTATCTATGCAATTAGATTTATAAGAAAAACTTCAAAGACCTTGCTCAAAGTATTTTCAAGATATGAAGAAAATTGAAGTGCTACAATAATTTTTCATCGAGAAGGAGGATCACACAAATTCCATAAACTCCACACATTCAAAAGCTTCAACAAATATTCAAGAGAAGATTCATTGTGTGTAAGGGCATTTAGGAATTGATTTTGTAAAGTTATCTATATTTGATCAGAAAGAAATTACTTACTCCCTCAAATTATTTAAATTTAGAGACTTTTTGAAAACAACACCTTGGGCAAATTAAGAGATTGCCATAAAACAATTTTAAAGAAATGTTGACTTCTATATCTCTGAGATCTTTTCAAAACAATGATGCAACCTTTATCCAAGATGCATTTTGAAACATAGACCTTAATTTTTGGAAAAGGTTTTTAAAAAACTGTGTTAGAGCTTTTTAAGGTTTACTCTAAATAGATATTGCAGCCTGGAAAAGCACCCCTATCAGGTGCCATATAGGTCATGTTTCCTTGAAACAGGCAACCGTTTTCCACAACATACGCCTATTTGATGTCCAACAAGTGACTATTCAAGTGCGGGAGCAGCTTTTGTGTTGGAATATGTTTTTAAATGGCTATGTTCAATCCCAAATGGTCATATTATTTTTTTGAGCTATTTATACAATATTTACAAGTGATTAAACTCACCTCTTGCAATATCTTTCAATGCTTAAGCTTACAATCTTTCCAAGCATTCAATCTTTGAATTCAAAGCTAGCTTTATTTGAGCAATCACGAATTTATATCTGTTGGCCAAATCTCTATAACTCTAGAAGTGAGCATTCATCGTGTCTCTTTTGCAAACACTTTGATAGAGTTGTAGTTTATTGGTATGTGTCTCCAAACTATCTTATTCTTCACTTTTGAGAGGGTTTTGTCATTGTTTGAGCATGAGCATCTTGTGAGAAGTGTAGTGAGAAGGATTACACTTTGTATGAAAGTTTGATTTTCACCCTTAAAAAATCGATTATCAAAATTTTTCGATGGCACTACTCAGACGCGAACGTATGGCCAAAAACCGAACCGCATGATTAAAAGGTGATTGTGTTGTGGTTAAATCTCTCTATCTTTAGATATTTATTTATCATTATTATTATTTCATAATGTATCATTGCTTGATTGTGCAAAATCCTTATTGATTAACTTAATTTATTTTCAAATACTTTTAATTTTCCATAAACCCTATTCAACCCCCGAAGGTTTAAATTCAACCAACAATTGGTATTAGAGGTTGAACTCTCGTATTTGATCTAAGAATCAACGAGTACAGATCGTAGCAAATTATCAAAGAATCGAAAGAAACGAAGGCGAAACGGTAACTAGACCTCCTTTATTTTATGGTAATAACTATAGCCGTTGGAAAACAAGGATATGCACATTTCTTCAAGTTAGTGACATTGAGGGTTATCATTCATGGACCTCATGTAATCACTAAGAAAGATAAAAGTGGTAATGATATCCCTAAACCCGAGCTGGAAAGGAATAAGCAAGCAGTTAAGAAAATCCAATCGATGCTAGAGCTTTAAACTTTTTACATTGTGCTCTTAGTATGGATGAGAACAATAAATTTGTAGTCGCACTTTGGCTAAGAAAATTTAGGACAAGCTTTAAGTTATCCATGAGGGAACTACTCAAGTTAAAGATGATAATATTAATATATTAGTTCATGATTATAAGTTGTTCAAAATGGAGCCTAATGAATTTCTTACTTCTATGTATAGTAGATTTTCGGTTATTACTAATGCTTTGTGTTGGTCGGATTTCAACCCTAGAGGGGGGGGGGTGAATAAGGTTTAAAAACTTTAATGCGGAATTAAAAACTTTTTCAAAAAGTTTAAGTAAAACAAATTTATTAAACAAGTTTATCAAGGAATGCAAGCAATAAACAATCAAACAATCTCAAAGCAAGTAATAATGTAACAAGTAAATAAAGAGATTGAGTAAGAAAGGTTGAACCGATTTGAAGTCCAAGGCTTTTTGTCCACACGGTTTTGGTTTACCAAACCATAATCCGCGCTCGGTTAGTTCCCCGAGAATTTCCACTAAACTCAATCTCCTTCCGGGTGAAGATCAAACCACTACAAGTGTATCCTCTCACACACTTTTTACAAATATTGCTAGACCACAATATTCACACAAGAAACTCTTTCTTGCTAACCTTGTGAGATTTACCTCTCACAATTTCTAAACAAGAATTTACCTTCTTGTTTTTCCTATGAGATTTACCTCTCACAATTTAATACAAATTGTTTGGTGACTCACACCAATGAATAACAACTCTCAAGTGTTTGAAGAATACAATTTAAGCTCACACTAGAGTTATCAAGATTGATCAATAACTGTAAGCTCAAATATGATGAATATGATCAATGTATTAGCTTGAATACTTGAATAATGAGGATATATGAAAAATGAGTTTGTATGATCATTTAAGTGTGTAAAAACATGTTTAAGACCTCATATATATAGCTTGCAAAAGGTTATGGCCGTTTGAAGTGGTTACAAGAAGTTAAGGGCCAAAACTAGACATTTACCAACTCTCCAACGGCTAGATTTTGCAATGTAGTCGACTCACCCATATACCATTAGTCGACTCACCAATTAATTATGTAGTCGACTACATGCTTCTGCCCATCAACACTCAAACCTAAAATCAACCGAAAGCTTGGGGAGTGTTCTAGAGGTTATTCTAAGCATGTTGGAGTTGGTTATGAGCATTAAAACAGCCGGATAGATTAGATATGATTTTTACAAGAAAACCGGTTTATAAGAAATAGTTTTGCAAAAGAGGTTCAATTCAGACTTTGATTTTGAAAGTAGTTTGAATGCAATGAATGATACAAGATCATGTTTGAGCTTAGTTTGTGATCAATGAAAATAACTTTACATAAAAACTAAACACTCACTCATGTAACAAGTTTACATTTCTTCAAAGTGCTTGAGCTAGTTTCTTTGTTCTCCACTTGAATTCTTGTCTTGAAGCTTTTGATCCTTGTTCTTTTGTGCTTCATGAAATGCATTGATGAGATTGATCTTCTTTGACCCCTAGTCCAATGCTTTGTTGACTTGATCGGATATTAATGGAATGATCCTTGTCAAACTTCCTTTGAGCAATCATGTTATTCTTGATTTTCCAAATAAGAAAGCTATAATCTTAAATCAAGAACATATTAAATTACACATGATTGATTTATTGTTATTATCAAAATAAGATTAAGACCTACAAGGTCAACACTTTGAATCTTCTTGGCAAAGTATATTCTAATGAGGATAAGATACGGAAAATTCTTTGGAGGCTTCCAAAAAATGGCGGCCTGGGGTGGCGGTTATATAAGAAGCAAAGAACCTCAAAATCCTTAGCATGGATGAGCATTTGGGATCTCTAAACTTATGAGAAGTAGTTACAAAGAGAATAGAAAGCCGATGCTAAATCAAAGAAAACATCAGCTCTCAAGTCCATATAACACGAAGATTTATAATACTTGAGCCTGAACTCTAGGGACATTGCCAAAACTTCGGAGCTCCGGCGGTGAGGGATGGTGGCGGTGGCCGGTAATAATTAAAATAGGTTTTTTAGGGAAACAAAAAAAGAAATGGAGGAAGGGTATTTTATGTAAAGAAAAAAGAGTATATCCTTACTTTGGAATAAAAATAATAGATGCCCTTCTATTTAATGTAATTATCGAAGATGCCCTTTCAATCTATCGCCTCATTTTATTATGTGGACAATATATTTTTGGTTAGGAAAAAATTAATACGTAGCTGTTTATTGTTTGGAAAATATAAAGAACCGAATAATAGTTTACGAGAGTGACAACAGAAGTTGTCACACAAGGAGGTAAACCAAAGTGCTTCACTCCTAAGGGATCATAGTTTTTAAAATAGGTTGCATCAACAGAAAGGGGCAAAGACCTCTCCTCCTCATCACTACGTTCCACCTCCAATTCATCTTCCTCTATATGTCCATCCTAATCATCAATACCATTATCATCTTTGCGAGCATCTTGACTAGGGACCTTGCTGAGACCGCTTTCCTCTAAATCCCCATAATTACTATCTGTAAGTCGGAAAATACCCTAGAGGGGGGGGTGAATAGGGTTTTTAAAGCAAAATGGGATTTTTAAAATTAATTTAAAAATGGTTGTGTCTAAATTTATCAAGCAATCAACAACTAAGTAAATTCCAAGCACAATAAACAAAATCACAATATAATAGAGTAAAGGATAGAAAGATAGAACCAATCAAAGTCGAGGATTTTTTGTCCACATGGTTCGGCTTGTTCCCCCTAGTCCGCGCTCGGTTAGTTCCCCGAGAATTTCCACTATTACCGATCTCCTTCTGGGTGAAGACCAAACCTCTACAAGTGTATTCTTATCACACACTCTCACAAGTATTGAAAACACCTTCAATACTTTCACAAGATAACCCTCTTGCTAATTCTATGAGATACACCTCTCACTAAAATGATTTGAACAAGTTTTGGTGACTAACACCAATGTACAATAGCTCTCGTGTATAATGAATTACAATTGAAGCTCACACTAAGAGATATCAAAATTGATCAATGAATATTAGCTCAAAGAATGAAAAGATTGATCAATAAATAGCTTGTATACTTGAATAATGAAGATATGTGTAAAATGAGTTTATATGATCATTCAAGTTGTTAAAAATGAGTTTAAGAACTCATATTTATAGGTGGCAAAAGATTGTAGCCGTTTGTAGTGGATAGATAATTAATTGGGCCAAAATTGCACATTTAGCGAAGTTCCAACGGCTAGATTTGACCAAGGTAGTCGACTACCCAAGACTCCATGTAGTCGACTACATGGTGTAGTCGACTACTCCATTAACCATGTAGTCGACTACATGCTTCTGGAGTGGTGGGTTTTGTGCGTTTTTCGACTTTTGCAATTTGACTCCGAAATTGATTTTGATGCTTGGAGAATATCAAAAATAGTTTTCTAAGACTTCTAAAATAGTTTTTGCATCAAAATTCATTCATATGAATTTATAGAGAATTTTCCAAAATGACTAGTTTTCGGTAAAAATCGTTTTCAAAGATAAAACTAGTTATGATCAATCTTAACAAGGTTAAATCATTGTATGAGCTATTTAAATGATCAATGATATCTTTTACATGAAATCTAAGCACTCAATTTATAAAAGTCTTGAGTCTTCGTGATGCTTGATTTTCTTGAATGTGTCTTCACTTGATTTATGTTCTTGATACTTTCTTGTTCTTGGAAGCTTGTAGAGCGTATTGAGATCATTCTTGACTTCGTATAGCATTTGTGAATCTCTAAGGTTGATTTCTTGTGAATAAAGGCACTTGTAGAGCTTGTGTGATATTATGATTGCTTCGGTTTGAGTTCACACTTGGTTGGAAGATGTTTCGGTTAAAGTGGCTATTATCAAAGAACAACCGAGTTAAATAACACAATATTAACTTATTGTAATTATCAAAATAAGATTAATTGACTTTAAGGTCAACAATCTCCCCCTTTTTGATGATGACAATAGAGTTAATGTGTGTTTATAAAAAGATAGTAATAATAAGCATATGAATAATATGCTCCCCCTAAATAGGTGCATAGATGAAAATTATACAAGAATAAAATGAAAAGTACTTGCATAGATAGGATAAGTTCAAACTTAAACAAATTTAAACATACTTGTTAGTTCTTGATAATCATAAAAACAAGCATAGCATAAAAATAAAGAGTGTGTACCATTCTCACTCATAACACACATAATACTTCTCCCCCTTTTTCTTCATCAAAAAGGAGGGAATCACTCTTGAGGCGGCGGCGGTGGCGGATCCCATGGTTGCCAACCCGGAAAGATATAATCCGGATGATAGTGTTGAAAGGCCGTCTCAATACGATTGAAGCGTTGGTGCATCTCTTGACGTGTGTTGGCCATTTGAAGGGATAGATTGTTAATGGCATCCATGAGTTGATCTTGACGAGGACGCCCCCTTTGATGTGGAGGAGAAGGCGGGGCTGGTTCATAGGCTTCTTCTTGATCATCTCCTTCTTCTTCATCACTAGCCTCTACGTCATTTGGATCATTAGAGATCCATCTCCCATTGTCGAGGTGGTAGTGCATTTGATGAAATGTCCTCTCGGTGTATAACTCATGTTCGGTTGGTTCTCTTGAATCGGTCTCGTCGTTAAGTGGGATATCATAGAATTTAAATAGGCGAGTAAGAGCCATACCATAGCTGAGACCTCGAGCCGAATGAGATATGATATCTATGAATTTCTCAAAAATTAAGCTAGCATGATCAAGCTTGTAGTTGCTAGCAATGGCCCATGTGAGAAAAATATCATAGTTGGTGACATTTGAGTAACTTCCACTACGAGGGACGATGCAACGAGTAATAATGTGATGGATCAACCTAGCATGTAAAGTAAGCATAGAGCAGGAAATTCTATCATAGGCATTGTTTCTCCTATTTTGATGGCGACCCTTTAAGAGAGGTTTAAGTGCGTCGTAACGGGTGTAGCCAAATAGGGTGTCATAATTGCTAGGGACAATAGTTGTGCCATGACGATTTATCCCAAAGATTTGTGCAACAACATCTCTTGAAAAGGTGATAAATCTTCCTTTTAAATATGTTCTCAAAAGGGATGTGTCGGCTTCTCCATCATCATTTAGAGGGTGATGTAAATTTGCATAAAATAATCGAACCAAACGTGGATAAATGTCTTCTTTGATGTCCAAAAAATCTACAATTCCTTGTTGATGGAAAACATTTGTGATACGCAAGCCATTCTCCGAAAATAAAGTGCGATTGAATTGTTTACCTTCCACGATATCTCGGTTGATGAAATCCGAGTTGAAGCGAGCTTCTAGCGAAGCATTGATGAAAAGTGGTGGTCCTTGTGGTGGTGGAGAGTTTGATTCTCGAACTCGTCGTCTTGTTGATCTTCTAGAGTGTGAGGCCATGGATTTGAGGAGAGAGAAAACTTAGGTTTAAGGTGAGTTTATGGATTTTTGGTGTAAAAATTGAAATTTGTAAGTTTTGTGAGAGGAATAAGTAGTGTAGGGTGTTTTAGAGTGGTGTAGTAGAGTGATTTTGAGAGAAAATTGAGAAATTTTGGGTGTAGAGGAAGTAATTTTGAAAAAGGGTTTGGGTTTGAGAAGAGAGAGAAAATGTTGAAATGGGTTGATTTAGGGTAGATTTGTAAAGATTTGATGTGTATTTAGGATGGATAAATAATGTAAAGTTGTTGTGGAGCAATGATTTGGAGTGTTTTTGATTTTTCAAAGCTTGAAGGTGTAAAAATGGAGTATTTTCGTGGGTTTGGGTGTGTGGAAGAAGAAGAAAATAGGTAGAAATTGTATATATCCCGTGGGTCTAATTAAGCAGCAAAAACTGAGTTAACTCACCCATGTAGTCGACTACATGGGGCTTGGTGTAGTCGACTACACTGCCCAAAAATCTGCATTTTTGTGTATTTTGCTCTCAATGCTTTTCCAATGTTATTTCTTCACCATATAACTTTCCAAGGCTGCAAAACACTTGTTAATACTCATAATAATGTATAAATTAAAATGAACAAAATTTATATGAAATGAAAATTTAAAATTAAATTGAGCATAATTAAATAATGTATGCTAAAAATTAAGCAATGTTGATCTCTTTTATGAACTTTTTGGAATAAACTAGATGTTACAAGCTCTAGTCATACCGAGTTCACGTCGAATAGTACAAAAGCGATCATCCGAAAGTGGTTTGGTGAAAATATCCGCAAATTGCGATTCGGTGCCAACGAATTCAATATCAACATCACCTTTTTGCACATGATCACGAATAAAATGATACCTTATCTCAATGTGCTTAGTACGTGAGTGTTGTATGGGGTTCTTGGTCAAGCTTATAGCACTTATGTTGTCACATTTTATGGGAATGTGGCTAAGACTAATTCCAAAGTCCTCTAGTTGTTGTTTAATGTACAAAGTTTGTGCACAACAACTTCCGGCCGCCACATATTCGGCTTCGGCCGTTGAAAGGGCCACCGAATTTTGTTTCTTGCTTGACCAAGATACTAGTGCGTGTCCTAGAAAATGACAAGTGCCACTAGTGCTTTTCCTATCGATTTTGCAACCGGCAAAATCCGCGTCGGAATAACTAATTAAGTCAAAGTTATTTTCTCTTGGGTACCACAAACCCAAAGAGCTAGTACCGGAAAGATAACGTAGTATTCGTTTTACGGCAAGTAAGTGTGATTCTTTAGGATCCGCTTGGAATCGTGCACAAAGGCAAACACTAAACATAATATCCGGCCTAGATGCCGTCAAATACAATAAACTACCGATCATACCTCGATACTTCTTGATATCCACACTTTTACCTTTTTCGTCCTTGTCTAGCTTCAAAGATGAACTCATAGGAGTGCTCATGGACTTTGCTCCTTCCATGTCGAATTTCTTCAATAGTTCCTTTATGTACTTCTCTTGATTGATGAAAATGCCTTCTTTGCATTGTTTCACTTGTAATCCAAGGAAGTAATTCATTTCACCCATCATGCTCATTTCGAATTCCTTTTGCATACACGTTGAAAAATCTTTGCACAAATTCTCGTTAGTAGAGCCAAATATAATATCATCAACTTAAATTTGCACAAGTAGCATATCATTGGCATGATTCTTAATGAATAAAGTAGTGTCTATCTTGCCTCTAACAAATCCATTATTAAGCAAAAATGAACTTAATCTATCATACTATGCTCTAGGTGCTTGTTTTAAACCATATAATGCTTTTGATAATTTAAATACATAATCCGGATAAATATGATTTTCAAAACCGGGCGGTTGTTTTACATAAACTTCTTCTTCAATAAAACCATTTAAGAAAGCGCTTTTCACATCCATTTGATACAATTTAAAATTTTTAAAACATGAATAAGCAAGTAGCATGCGAATGGCTTCTAGACGTGCAACGGGTGCATATGTTTCTTCATAATCAATGCCCTCCTCTTGATTGTATCCTTGGGCAACAAGTCTAGCTTTATTTCTAACAATTATGCCACTTTCATCCTTTTTGTTTCGAAATACCCATTTAGTACCAATAATGGTGTGATTTTTAGGTTTGGGAACAAGTGTCCATACTTTGTTTCTTTCAAATTGATTGAGCTCTTCTTGCATAGCCATCATCCAAGATTCATCTTGTTCGGCTTCATTTATGTTTTTAGGCTCATATTGAGAAACAAATGCCACATTATTGCATACATTTCTTAAAGATGATCTAGTCATAACCCTACTAGATGGCTCTCCAAGAATTTGATCAATAGGGTGGTTGGATACAAATTTCCAACTCCTAGGTAAATCGTTTGAGTTTTGCTCGGTTGTATTTTCTAATTCCTTAGGAGGAATTTGAGCACTCGAGGTTTCTTCCTTAGATGTATCATTAATTTGAATATCCGAAACTTTTTGGATAATTTCAACATCATCATCGGAACAAGCTATGGGTGAAAAAGGATTTGTCTCATCAAATACAACATGCATAGATTCTTGGACAACTAAACTTTTTTTGTTAAAAACTCTATATGCTTTACTATTGGTGGCATATCCAAGAAAAATTCCTTCATCGGATTTAGCATCAAATTTACCCAAATGATCACGATCATTTAAAATAAAACACTTGCAACCAAAGACTTTAAAATATGCAATATTTGGTTTCTTGTTATTCCATAACTCATAAGGTGTCTTATCTAACTTTTTACGAATGATAGTGCGATTAATCACATAACATGCGGTGTTAACGGCTTCCGCCCATAAATATTCCGGCAAAGAATGTTCATTTAGCATGGTCCTAGACATCTCTTGAAGAGATCTATTTTTCCTTTCAACAACACCATTTTGTTGAGGAGTTCTAGGTGCCGAAAAATTATGACTAATACCATGTTCATCACAAAAACTTTCAATATCAACATTATCAAATTCTCTACCTCTATCACTTCTAACACGTACAATAGAGGCACCTTTTTCATTTTGAACTTTTCTACAAAATTTTGCAAAAATATGTGGAGTTTCACTTTTGTGAGTAAGAAAGAACACCCAAGAAAGTCTAGTATAGTCATCAACAATAACAAAAGTATATAATTTTCCACCCATACTAGCAACCGAAGTTGGACCAAATAAGTCAAGATGCAACATATCAAGAGGTCTAGATGTAGTAATATCTTTCTTATATTTAAAAGAAGATTTATGTTGTTTACCAAGTTGACATGCATCACAAATTTTATCTTTAGCAAATTTGGTTTGAGGTAATCCTCTAACAAGCTCTTTCTTAGACAAATTATGAATTAAGTCCATATTAGCATGTCCTAGTCGTCTATGCCATAACCAAGATATATCATTAATGGCGGATAAACATTTAACATCTTGTTGTGATAAATCATCTAGTTCAAGAGTATACACATTGTTATTTCTATATGCAATAAATAGAATGGAATCATCACCAACATTTTTAACAATACAACGATCGGATTTAAAAGTTACTTCATAACCTTTATCACATAGTTGACTAATACTAAGCAAATTATGTTTCAAACCATCAACTAACAAAACATTATCAATGCATGTGGAATACTTACCAACCTTACCCATACCAATGATTTTTTCTTTGGCATTGTCCCCGAAAGTCACATTCCCTCCTTTCTTGGGAATAAGACTTAAGAAGTTGTTCTTGTCTCCCGTCATGTGCTTTGAGCAACCACTATCCAAGAACCACTTCGTTTTGCTTCCTTTTGTTTTCAAGCCTACCTACACCATAACTTTAAGTAACTTCTCCTTTGGTACCCAAAATGTGTTGGGTCCCTTCGGGTTAGCAAACATAATGGTTCCTTTTGGAACCCAAGCAAGCATCCTTTTAGGAAAACTATTATTCCGATAAAAACAATGATCCACATGATGAGTGTTTCTACCACAATAGGAACAAAGATGAGTGGGATCATGTGGTGTGTATGTTTTGAAAAAGTTTTTATAATCTTTTTGGTTATCCATTTGGTTATAGCCTAAACCGGCTTTGTCAAAAACACACCTTTGCATTCCTAATAATTTATCCAAGTTTTCCTTTCCTTTGGTGAACTTGGCTAAACTATTGGTTAGGTCATCCACTTGATCTTTTAGTTTGATATTTTCTAATGCAAATGTATTTGGAGTTTCTTTCTCTTTTTCTTTCTTCAAAGTTTTATTTTCATTTATCAAAAACATATTTTCCTTCTCAAGATTATCACATTTGCTAGAAATAATCAAATTCTCCTTTTTGAGATTTGCATACATTTTAGACAAATTTTTGAACTTTTTATGCAATTTCTCAAACATATCATATAGTTCTTCATAGTCATTTTCATCATGTATATCATTATTTATAGAGGAATTATCATCACTAGATGAGTCATAAGAAGAATGTACCTCGTCATCTCTTGCCATGAGACAAAGATTTGCCGTTTCCTCGTCGCTTGAATCGGCATTGGATTCACCTTCTTCGGAATCACTCCAAGTGCCTTTGAGTGCATGTCTTACTTGTTTGAAAGCTTTGTCTCTCTTATCTCTTCTTTCTTTCCTTCTAACCGGACAATTTGTTTTGAAATGTCCCGGTTCATGGCAACGGAAGCATTTCTTTTCTTCCTCATTGTCAATTTTTGGTTGAGTAGATCGGTCATTGTTTCTTCTTGATGAGGGATCAAAATTGTTTCCTTTTCCTTGAAACTTTTTCTTCTTGGCTAGAAATTTCATGAACTTTCTAGAGAGAAGAGCCATATCCTCATCTTCTATCATCAATTCCTCATCATCATCCACTTGAGTTGCTTTAAGAGCTAGTGATCTTTTGGCTTTTGATTCACTCTCTTCTTCTCTCGCCAATTCCTTCTCATGGGTTTTAAGTGAACCCAAGAGTTCATCCATGCTTAGCGTTTTGAGATTTTTGGCTTCTTGAATAGCCGTAACTTTCGGTCTCCACTTCTTGGGAAGAGTTCTAAGGATTTTTCGGATCTTGTCTTCATTTGAGTATTCCTTTCCAAGAAGATCTAAAGCATTAGTAATAATAGAGAACCTACTATACATAGAGGCAATTGTTTCATTTGGTTCCATCTTAAATAGTTCATAATCATGAACAAGCATGTTAATATTATCATCTTTAACTTGTGAAGTTCCTTCATAAGTAACTTCTAATTTATCCCAAATTTCCTTGGCGGATTTACAACTAGAGATTTTGTTGTATTCATCTATAGTCAAAGCACAATGAAGAGCGTTTAAAGCTTTAGCATTAAATTGGATTTTCCTAATATCATTCTCATCATATTCGGAAATAGATTTGGGTGAAACTTTACCCTTTTCATCGGTTTTGGTGATTTCATAGGGTTCAATTAACGTGACTTTCCATTGTTCAAAATCACTAGCTTGGAGAAAAGTGCACATACGACTTTTCCAATAACTATAATTTTTGCCATCAAATAGAGGTGGTCTAGTAGTGGAAGATCCTTCGTTGATACCGGTTCCTTGATAAATAGACATGATCGTAAACTCTAAGATCGTTAGATCAAAACAAGAGTACAACCTCTGATACCAATTGTAAGTCGGAAAATACCCTAGAGGGGGGGTGAATAGGGTTTTTAAAGCAAAATGGGATTTTTAAAATTAATTTAAAAATGGTTGTGTCTAAATTTATCAAGCAATCAACAACTAAGTAAATTCCAAGCACAATAAACAAAATCACAATATAATAGAGTAAAGGATAGAAAGATAGAACCAATCAAAGTCGAGGATTTTTTGTCCACACGGTTCGGCTTGTTCCCCCTAGTCCGCGCTCGGTTAGTTCCCCGAGAATTTCCACTATTACCGATCTCCTTCCGGGTGAAGACCAAACCTCTACAAGTGTATTCTTATCACACACTCTCACAAGTATTGAAAACACCTTCAATACTTTCACAAGATAACCCTCTTGCTAATTCTATGAGATACACCTCTCACTAAAATGATTTGAACAAGTTTTGGTGACTAACACCAATGTACAATAGCTCTCGTGTATAATGAATTACAATTGAAGCTCACACTAAGAGATATCAAAATTGATCAATGAATATTAGCTCAAAGAATGAAAAGATTGATCAATAAATAGCTTGTATACTTGAATAATGAAGATATGTGTAAAATGAGTTTATATGATCATTCAAGTTGTTAAAAATGAGTTTAAGAACTCATATTTATAGGTGGCAAAAGATTGTAGCCGTTTGTAGTGGATAGATAATTAATTGGGCCGAAATTGCACATTTAGCGAAGTTCCAACGGCTAGATTTGACCAAGGTAGTCGACTACCCAAGACTCCATGTAGTCGACTACATGGTGTAGTCGACTACTCCATTAACCATGTAGTCGACTACATACTTCTGGAGTGGTGGGTTTTGTGCGTTTTTCGACTTTTGCAATTTGACTCCGAAATTGATTTTGATGCTTGGAGAATATCAAAAATAGTTTTCTAAGACTTCTAAAATAGTTTTTGCATCAAAATTCATTCATATGAATTTATAGAGAATTTTCCAAAATGACTAGTTTTCGGTAAAAATCGTTTTCAAAGATAAAACTAGTTATGATCAATCTTAACAAGGTTAAATCATTTTATGAGCTATTTAAATGATCAATGATATCTTTTTCATGAAATCTAAGCACTCAATTTATAAAAGTCTTGAGTCTTCGTGATGCTTGATTTTCTTGAATGTGTCTTCACTTGATTTATGTTCTTGATACTTTCTTGTTCTTGGAAGCTTGTAGAGCGTATTGAGATCATTCTTGACTTCGTATAGCATTTGTGAATCTCTAAGGTTGATTTCTTGTGAATAAAGGCACTTGTAGAGCTTGTGTGATATTATGATTGCTTCGGTTTGAGTTCACACTTGGTTGGAAGATGTTTCGGTTAAAGTGGCTATTATCAAAGAACAACCGAGTTAAATAACACAATATTAACTTATTGTAATTATCAAAATAAGATTAATTGACTTTAAGGTCAACACTATCATTACAAACAAAGTCTTTATTCCTTGCCTCTCCGCATTAGGACTGCTATTAACAAAAGCCACAATTTTAGCATGAATATACGACTTTGGAACATCACAACCATCAACAACATGTTTTTACCATTTCTAACAAACTCGCGCCGTCGAATAATCCTCCATTCAGCATCATTATTAAGCAATTGATAAACAAAGAAATCCCTACCTCTTTCCTCGAATCCACTACTGCATCTTGCCTCACAGGTACCTCAATCTCCTTTCATTCAGATGGAGTTACTTCCTATAAGAGTCAATTTTATAGTCCTCTACATCATGTCCTTGCTAACATCACTTAGAGCATTATTTCAGACTACACTCATATGAAACCTTTTGCAATCCAAATCCTTGCTGGAAACTTCAACAAATCCATTTCAATGCACATTCGTGCTACACTAGGACGAGTCAGATCAGTTGTTGCAGCATCCATCTTCCTTGGAATTCCTAACGTACTTCCAATGGAGAACAAACTTAGTTTCGCAAAAAAATGAACTAGCAACTGAGGAAAATTTACCCAAATCAGAGCAACAGTAGCCCTAGCATTAACTCGAAATTCTGGCGTCCACTTAAACACTTTCATTGGATACCTCCTAAAGTACAATTGCTCTCTTAACCAGATTCGAGCATAAACTTCTTCACAGTTGTAGCGGAGAAGTACACGCTTATGATCTAATAAACTGACATTTAAAGCCAATTTTAATCCAAAGGCCTCCAACACATCACGAATGTCACTGATTGAAGGTCTTCCATGAGAGAATTTTCGTCCAAGCAAACTTAACAGAGAAGCTATACAAGAAATATCATCATCGATGACGAAAATTGCCGATTGCCCTCAATGAGCTTGGTGATTTTAATGCAATCGCCGCTGATCTAGCCTTGCCAAGAACATCAGCAAAAGATTTGGGCAGAACTAAGGTGGATCCATCGGTTGACGGAGCAACTATGGTGGTTAGAGAGTGGATCGAAGAAGATTCCAAGAGAAAAGCTAGTTGCAAGTGCAATAGCAAACAAAGTTAGTTTGCACTCCATATTTTAATTTGTATTTTGAGTTTGTACCCCCTGTTTTATTTTGTTTGTATTTACACCCCATCGTTAATGAACTGTAATTGCTGTTAAAATTTTCTAATTGAAATGTGCCTTTATAACTAAACAATAACTAATAATAATAATAATAATGATAATAATAATAATAATAATATTGGAGGCATCGATTTGACCTGACTACCACATCCGATCATCGAACCAATGACAGTCGGTGGAGAAATTTTACGATGCTAGCTGGCCACCACCACATTTTCTTCCTTTGTCCAACCCCAACTCTTTCTCCCTCCCTCTCCCTCTGTAAATGTCAAGATCTTTTAAATCTGTAGATCCAACAGTGATCTAAACATAAATTAAGGATTTAGCCATTTGGGGCAAGGGGAAGAAAAGGTATTTGGTTACAGGCAGAGCTGGAAAATTTGAGGTGGCGGTTATGAATTGTCAACTGATAGAACAGGGGATTTAGGGTTTGTTCTGCAATGAAGAGGGAAAAGATGGGAAGACGACAGTGGTGAGTGGTCAGTCGGTCGGTCGTTTCTTTGGGTAGCACAGCTCCATTCCGCCTTCGACCATGACCAACTTCCTTCAAATGCTGTTCGGTTTTTGAAACAGGTTTGTCGAAACCGACCAAACCAATCGAGCGGTTTCTATAGTTGGTTTGGTGGTTCTTTGGTTATATGTCCAAGCCTTTAATCGCCATCCAACACTTTACTGCCCCTCCTTTACCCAAAATATTGTCCACTAGAAAGAGTTAGGGAAAAAAAATTCTAATAGGCAAACTTTTACACTACAATGGAAAAGAAATGTTCAATCAGTTTCATCACAATCCTCATCAAAGATATACATGTATGGAACTAAAGGTGCATTTTCATTATTGAACTCTTTTTCTTCTTCAGCTTTGTCACCAGCTAGCTCCTCAGGTATTTTCCAACCCAAATGATGGAGATACACTTTATCATAAGCTTCGATAGTAAGTCCCGATGCTATGAACAACTCTACCTCTTCTACAAATCGATCCGTTCTTCCTCCTAAAAATGGTCTAGCCGCCTCAGAGACCAGCCCCTCAAACTCTTCTTGTTTTGTCATCGTTTTAGGCGATTTTGCTTGATATTTTTGCTCATTTCTGCACCACCACACATAGTAGGTTGAACGGACTTACATTTGCTTTGCTCAAACCATTATTTTCGCAAAAAGTATGCATTGCAAGTTGTACATTTTTGGCTACTACATAACTTCAGATGTGTTAGTAAATTTTGTCCCATGACTTTTAATTATAAATTTATGCATGTTAATTATAACAAAAACTTTGTATACTAATTTGTAATTTAGATGCTAAAAATCGACGATTTCCCAAAACAAGTCCTCATATATATAGCATTTTTTTACTTTTCACGAATATATATCAAGGGCCCAACTTTAAGAGTTGGCCTACTGCCCCCAAAATCACAGGGCTGGTCTTGTCTAGAAATTGGAATAACTTTAAATTTTAATTGATATATACATAATATGCTAATAGATGTGTACTGATAGTGCCTATCTGCGTCACTTTCTGAAAGTCTCATGCTGGCGTAACAATATTTTATTTAGGAAAATGAAGATTGAGAACAAAATTCCATTTAATTTTAATGGTCTACTGTTACCTTCTCATCCAGGGACGAGGGATAGCCTAGTGGTAGGTAAGTTCCCAACTATCCTCAAGGAGATGGGTTCGAGTCCCACTGGGGGAAGTGTGGAAACACAAACTGTTACCTTCTCATCGAGTCGATCACTCCATGTATGTGACGCGCAATAATATCAACATCTTCCTCCTACATATGAAGTAGATAAGGGAGCACGTTACCAAATTTTTTCAAATGCTTTCAAGTGTATAAAAAGGGACATATAGGGTGGCGAGTCCACAACTTCAGGAAGTGGCCACTAATTAATATACTGAAGATATAGATGTAAATTTGAGAGTTGTTCAACAACAAATAGCAGACAATTAGATAGTAAATGAAAAATTGGTTATAATTGTGAGAAGGGGATAAATTTGGTCACAGATTTCGAACCCCGACAATCTACCAAAACACTGAATCTTAGGAACCTAATACGTGTATGGGATCTCTGTATTCATCTACTGTAAGATAATACCATTGGCCTCTTTGGTACCCTCTCAAACTGTATCCAATTTTGACCTTTTTTGCCCAGAAATTACAAGGATATACACAAACTATAAGATTTAAACAACTGAATCTTCACACCCTTCATCTCCAACGCAAACATAACTTGGATTACCTTGAAACCATGGACATGTAAGCATGTGTTTCCTATGTAGCATAAAAAACTTCTTGACAGACGAGTCTTGAGAAAAGCATCTCCTATGGGATTGTCTACAAGATTGTCCATTAATAAGTTAATAAAAAAATTATTAACAATTTTATTTGCAATATGGATTTGTTTGAGGCCTTGATTCATAGTTTTCAATGATATATTTTTTATAAGATAAAACTTTATATAATTAAATTTAAAATATTTAAAAGCTTGAAAGATAGAAGTGGGTAGACAAAAAATATGACGTGGCATTTGGACATTGTCTAAGAAACCCTCCAAAAGTAGAGGGTCACCTTCATAACGTCTATTTAGACTATTCGCAATTTTGCCATGAGTTCTAGTATGTATATAATAGTTTGTTGTAAACATCACAAAAACTGACAAGGCATGCTGCAAACACGGCATAGAGGATGTGCCGTATATACTAGATCCAAAGTTTGTCACTTCCCAATCTTAAAACAATGCTATATATTTGAAGGAATCCTAAAATTGATCACCGTTAGAAATTTAATTTTCATTAGAGATTATCATGGTTTCCATTAGCTGCAATGGATTTGGTCTAAAAGTTACATTCATATAGCTTAATCAAAGGTTTCATATAAGGAAAAGATCCCACAATCAAACAGTATATATTAACAATGATGGGAAAAATGCATGCAATATATATGTGTGTGTGTGAACAAAAATAGTAGCAATAACAGATTAATCTGCGAACCTGAATTAAAGCCTGAATTTCCCTTTTCAACCAGGTCAACAGCCATCGATTTGGCTGAAGATATTTACAGGATTTCCAGTACTGCGATACATTGAAAACACCACTTAAGGTACCTGTTCAATTAAAAATTGATGGAAAAAGATAAATAAAGATCATACGACAAGCAGCGACCCAGCACAAAGACAACAGAACCTAATCAATTAAATTAAAAATAAGATGGAAATACCCGATTTAATGTAGTAGCACTGTAATCTATACTTGTGTACTTTTGAAAAGAAAACGCTGCATATGTCATTGTAAAAGAATTAAGTAAAACAATATTATTTTCAGATATGGCAATTCAGGTTTAGGAAAAAAGATCATTTGACCGTAATACCTATTTCTAGAATCTTGATTGATACAATACTTTTGGAAAGAACTTCCGTCGTAATCGTGTATAATAGAAAAAATGTCTGTCTGCAAGTTTGACACATGATACAGTTAAAATCCTGAAAACCCAAAAGCACTCAAAAGCAAAAAGTGGAAAAATGAATATGAGGAAAATAGTAAATAGACTTGGCGATGCAAACGAAAGTTTAGTTATAAATCTGACTTTTCTAACAAGAGTAACTAAAATGCGTTAATATTTATGTAAGAGTTATCAATGTGCTAAGATGCAGCATATCCCCGCAAATTTGTATAAACTGATGGTATCTATCCCTGCCACCAATAAAGTACTTTGATCAGCCCCTTCTCAAGACGCCACTACCCCCAAGAAAAACTTATGATACCAAACTATAAAACGCAAAATGATAAATTAAAGGTCGAATAATATTTTTGCCTTGCAACACTGTCAATTTTTGGTCATCAGGAGAGCCCAAATTGAAACTATTTTTTCATAAATGACATTAAGGAGATTGATGGGTATTGGATTTTCTAGAAGGAAATAGTAAATCTCAAAAACTTGGTTAGCTTGTTCAACAAACATAACCAGGTAAATTTGAAAATTGGAATAGGTACAAACAATGTCATTTACTTTTTCGTCATGGTTGCGTAGTTCCCAAAGTCTTCTCTATGAAGCAGTGATTTCATGGAACTAACCAACGAATCTAAAATGCACACAAATTGCCCACTGATTCATATCAACTCATCAATCCAGTATCCAGTATTATTAAATTAGTATAGAGATTTAATAGAAAACAAACCTTGCAAAAAGGACACTTCACAGAGGCAGCAGAATGCATTTGGAGCAAAACTTATCTGCAAAAACGTTAACAGTAAGGTCGCTGCTTAAATACCAACTGAATAGTATACGCACAGACTCTCTTATACAGACAACTGTGTTCTCAAGTCTCAACCCTTACGTCAACCTTGGTGCTTATTTAGCCGAAGAGTTTCATGAGAAAGGTCACATGAAATCGTATGCAAATTAATAAATAAATGAACTACAATAATAGTCAAACATGGGACTTGAATAAAAAGACCAGATGTATTTTCATGAATGCCAATGAAAGAATACTCGTTTGTATCCACTCAAAACAAGATACATTGAACACAGTTGAACCTAGACTATAATACCACTGTTACAAAAAGCTACAAAGGAAGCTTAAAAAACACCTTTTTGGGATTGTTGCAGCTTGCATGGCCCGTGCAAGGGTCCTTGAAGCACAATATGACAGTCCAAAAAATTCAAGGCAAGCAGAGAGGGATAAGGCTTTTAAAAGAACAGAGGACTCGGACATCTAACAGAGCACCAATTTCACTATGAATGATGACATATGAATTGGCACACTGAAACTCTTCTTGTTATAGTTCTTGTTAAAGAGCACGATATACATTGTTGGCCCACTACCTAATAGCTTAAGCTTTTGGAAGAGATGGTTCCTTAAACGGTATCAGAGGTCATGGTTCCGCAAGATCTCGGGTTCGAATCCTCCCGCTTGCATTTATTTACCCTTTTGTGTTTGTGCAATATGCACATTGTTGTTTGTGCACAAAATGCACCTTAGCTTTCATTTGTCTTTCCACGTGTGAGTGGGGGTCGCATGTGAGGGGGAGTGTTGAAGAGCATGATATACATTGTTGGCCCAATACCAAATAACTTAAGCATTTGGGAAAGATGGTTTCTTATAGTTCTCTTAAATATAACTTTTACTTATTTCACCTTCTATTTTAACAATGAAATCAACTTCAACCAAAATAGGCACCTTCTTTTCTTTTCTTTTTTTGATAGGAAAAGAAATTTCATTGACGGAGTGATTACATAGGGAGGACAAGGAGTCCACAATGGTGAGAAGAATGACAAAATAAAAATCGGAACACATTCATCCATAAAAGACCTCCAGCCAATCCAGCAGAATTTATGATAATGAAAGACCCCTAAAAGCACCCCCTATAGATGTCCAGAGAGATCCGAGGAAGATCCACTCTATACCACAAAATCTCAAAAGAAGAACTCTGGTTTCTCAAAATCCTTGCAGTCCACCAAACACAAATTAGCTAGATGACTTCAAACATGATACCATGCCATAAAACTGTGCTATCGTCACCAGAAAGATAACAACTATAGTGCTGGATAAAAAGATCATCTCCAGAGAAGTGAAAAAGATTAACTCAAAGTCACAAAGCCACCCCAGCATTTAAAAAAAAATTGAAAATGAGTCTTGCCTGAAGAGCAACACATGAAGTTGCTTTAGGGTTTGTATTAATTTAATTTGATCGAGGACGAGCAAAGTTTCAATTTTGAAAGAGCAAAGTTTCCATCATAAAGATTTATTTGTTCTTCCAAAAACACAAACAACCTAAACGAGGCTTTGCATAACAAAAATAAGGAGTTTCCAAAACCCTCACCATGTTTCTCTCAATGAAAGATATATCTGGTAAAATCACAGACAATCTCTCGAAACGAGTTAACAATGGGAGTTGGGAGTTTTGGTTAAATTGAAAGTGTTTTTTTTTTTATGAAGAGTATTTTATAAATAGGAAAAGAGTTGGAGTTTAATGAGGAAAATATGGAAAGAGGTTGAATAAGGATTGGATTATAGAGGGGTAAGGAGCAAGAAATTAAATAGAGGCTACACATCTTAATTTTCATAATTGTGTACTGGCAGTAGCTTCGGGACTGTTTTCGGCAATGTAAACCTTCGAATTTGAAAAAACTCAAAACAAGAAAGTTGTAGGATTTTGAATCTTCTTTCCAACCATATATAGAACACCAAAATCCGAGTTCTGAGCAAAAGATATGCTCAAAATACCGAACTGATGCATAACTTCCTCAAATACAATTCTTGTTTCAGGATTGCTTCGATTTGGTTCTTCTTAACTTCGGTACTTTATTCACTCAATTCAACCCTTTTCCGATCTTTTCATCACTAATTCTATAATTATTACAATATACTAAAAATAAAAAAATTAAATAATTAAATAATTTTTATGACCTAAAACGAATAAACAAAGATAAGATAGAGGTATAACATATGAAAAAAATCGTGCAAAACAATTTGAACCCGTTAATTAATTTTTCTTTATTCTATAGCACGTAGATGTACTTTAGTAATTCAATTGGAAAATAAAAAAAAATAAAAAAAATCCTTAGTTAATTAATTGTATAGATAATTTCGTAAAGTGAAAGCTCATTTTATATGTAAGGTCTTGGGTTCGAATCTCTTAATTGATTTTTTTTTTATTTCTTAGCACGTAAGGCTTAGTAAGGGAATTTTACTAATTCAATTGAGACAAAAAATCTTCATCACTTCTAATTAATAATTAGCCTCCGAGTCGCACCCTACGTGTATTCGTGTCCTAATTTTAAAATGATATTGACATGAAATTGGAGATATGTTGTATTAGTCGTGTCTAATCATGTTAATTAGGTTTTATCGCGTGTAAATTAGAGGTTTGCCTATCCTAATTAAATTAGTAATTTTTTTTATTATTATCTTGGTTTATATGTGTCGATTTTAAAACATAAGCTTTTGATATAAAAATTATCTAATTCTCATAGATTTGACTGCCATAATTATATTTTTATTGAAACAAAATTAAATTTGAATTCCTTTGTAGTTGTTAGTAGGGATGGTACTAGGTACATTTGCGAGTGGGTTGGAAAAATTGAAACCCAGCCTATCTAAAACTTTGCCTGACCTGAACCCTTTTTGGCATTTAACTTGAGGCAGGTTTATGTTGAGAATTTTGAACCCCCCCCCCCCCCCCAACACAAAAAAAAAAATTTTAAAAATAGTTGTGGTTGGACCTAGAGGTGGCAATTTTAGAAACGACAGATAGTATGATACAAAATTGAGTCAAGAATTGGTGTTCGTGTCTAGATTTTTTAAGATGAAATTGTATTATGTCGTATTTGTGTATGAATTTTAAATTGAAAATGACATAAAATTGGAGTTATGTTATTTTAATCGTGCCTTATCATGTTAATTAGGTTTTATCGCATCTAAATTAGAGAAAAATATTATTTATACTCGTATTATAACATGTTTATTATGACCCAATAATTTCTTAATTGTCTTGTCATGTTAATTAGGTCTTATTGTGTTTAATGAGAGAAAATTATTGTTCCAAATTGTATTATATATAACATGTTTATTAGGACCCAAAAACCGTAATACTGTCTGTAGTCTTGCATTTGTATTTGGCGGGTTGTGTTTCGAAAAAATAACATGACTTTGTCTTGTGTTGTGTGAGGCTAAACATAATGAAAAACATACTCCTAGTTTGACTCGAGTATGCTCTTATTCGAATTGATCTGCTCTGACCCATTATAACTGTATGATATTATAAGACTATGTACTTAAAAGGGAAAAAAATATTATATGGTACTATTAGATCTAACACATGCCTTCAAAAGTAGGGCAAAAATAGTGTTTTCTTTTAGCAAAAGTACTTGATAAATCATGTAGAGAGATAAAGGGTGAAATTCGTGAGAGTAATGTGGGGAAGCTCGAGAATGCAAGAAACACCACTTAAGGAAATTTACTAAATTATAAAGAGGGAAAGATAATGGGTAGGGTATTCTAACAATTGTATAAGGACACCAATGAAAGGTTTTGACCAAGTGGTAACACCTTTACAACCAAATGTTGTGTTTGATCAAGTGGTAATGTTTAGTCATTTTATATGTAAAGTCACAAGTTCAAATTACTATGTTGTATTTTATTTATTTTCTTAGCATAGAGGGGATATTTTAGTAATTAAATTGGCACACCAAAAACACTACTCACACTTTATTAATAGTATAGAAGTATAGATTATTATAAAAACAAGATTAATGACCTTTTAGGTCAACATGTTATTTTTACGCTAAGCCCTTACCGGTCAAGTTAGAGAGCGGCCTATACTCTCTAAATCAATTGGTTTTGAATCTTTTAGATCTCAAACAATAGTACGTTGTTTTCGGTATTCATTTAAACATTACTTTCTAGTACTGAAATCGCCAATTTTGGGTTTCCAACGCACATTTTGATTCAAATTTGATTTTAATCATGTTTTAACCCATTTAATTAAATTGTTGTTTTTACTTAATCTTTCCACACTCACTTTTAATAAAAGGTTTTGTAGTGTTAAATACTACTTCACTTAAATAAGCAAGTGTTTTCGGTAAAATTAAGTAAAGTGAATTGATTTCATTGCTAGTATTGGTATGTATAGCTCATGTCATGCATGAACTATCATGAAAATTACAAGTTTATGAGGTTAATTAGCGTATGGAATGTAGGCTTATTTTTAAACAAAAATTAAATAGAAAAGGATTCTCAGTCTATCGAATTACCCGTTGGGCTTTGAGTTTTTTTTAATATTTCACTTAGGGAAAAAAATAGTTCATAATTATTCACCAAACATTGCGATCTAATTCAATAACTTTAAAGCATCCATGTATTTATGTATTTTAGTGGGAACTCCCTCTTTATTTCTCTTAAAGTAAAGTCCTTATGTGCAAGAAAATTGCATAAGCACAAAAACAAGAAGTAATTAAATACAATGAAATGAAGCACCGTTGACCTTTCACTTAAATCATATAAGCATGCAAGATCCTAATCATGTCTTTATATATTAGCTCAAATAGAATTCGGTCAATCCTTATATGAATAGTATTAGATCTTTGCACATTGTAAAACCTATACCCATTATATGCACTAGATAACTCATAATAAAATTGGTTAATGTGTAAGCTCATTCTAGATATAAATAGGCCTCTCAACAATACGCAATAGATATTCCAACAAGAACATCTTCACTACATAAAGCAGTTGTATATAAAAACAAAGTACTGCATAAACATACACCACAACCTGCAGAATCCAATTACTAGCATATTCTCTACT
This sequence comes from Lonicera japonica, assembly GCA_021464415.1. Classification (NCBI taxonomy): domain Eukaryota; kingdom Viridiplantae; phylum Streptophyta; class Magnoliopsida; order Dipsacales; family Caprifoliaceae; genus Lonicera; species Lonicera japonica. Next base: position 52,433,229 of record CM038467.1, read on the forward strand.
TTCTTCATTCCCAATGGATAAATTACCTTTTATTCTAAAAGCCCAACAAGCTACTGCTGAAAATCAATAAGGAATTCAGTTTCTTTGTCCCCTATTTCTTTGCCTTCTCTTATTTTCTTTCTTCATTCCAAATTTCATCACAAGCCACTCATGATTCCTTGTGGCTAAAATACGTCCACTGATCAACCCCACCACTAGTCCACTTCCAATTCCCAAGCATATGACAACCCAATCTACTCCACTAGGAAACTCAAAATCATCACCTTGTCCAATGGTCAAAGGCGGTGTTGTCCCTCGATCTCCACATCTCCTAGATAAAGGCTCTCCACAAAGAGCTGAATTCCCCACGTAGGAATCATTCTGAAATGTATCAAATTGTTTTCCTTTTGGCACGGGGCCACTGAGATTGTTATAGGACATAGATAGAACAGCAAGAAAATTTAGAAGCACCAATTGTGCAGGGATCTCCCCTGAGAGCTTATTTCGAGAAAGGTCCAATGATTCAAGACGTGAAAGTTGGCCCAAAGATGGTGGGATGGGACCAATAAGGTCATTGTTCGAAAGGTTGAGTGATTGAAGCCCCTTCAAGCTTCCAATAGAATATGGAATCTCCCCCTTGAATTTGTTGCTAGAGAGATCGACGACTATGAAAACAATGAGGATCTTCTCATAATTGGTTTTTACGGATTTGGTTGTTATGGTAATTGTGTAATCAAAGCTGAGATCCCATTTTCTCTCCTGTATTAAAGTGGTTATATTTGCCTTCAGATATGCTAATTGGTCTATAGGAGCAATTTTCATTGCGTTCCAGCCAAAAGGCAAGTTACCACTAAAGCCATTGTTAGAGAGATCAATAACCCGCAACTCAGGGAAATCTTCATTCATTATGGGACCCTCTACTGCACCATGGAATCTGTTGGACCGCAAGATAAGAATCCTCAACCTTGGAAGAGCTCCCAGCCAAAAGGGGAATGTGTCCTCTATCTGGTTGTCTCCAAGATTAAGAATCTCAAGATTTATACAATTTGCTAGTGATCTCGGTATCTGCCCCTCCAATAGATTTTGACTTAAATCGATCATCCTTAAATTATTTCCTTTTCTATATGCTTGAAGAATGCTTCCTGAGAATTTGTTGCCCTTGACATCTAGTACTAACAATGAACTTAAGTTTCCCAAACAAGGAGGAATTGTGCCATGCATGTTGTTATTAGAGAAATCAAGTGTTTGAACATCACTCATGCTGCAAAAGGATGAAGGAATTTCTCCGGTCAGTAAATTGGATGATACTCGGTAATTGAATATTTTAAGTGATGGAATTGGGAGTGGTCCTCGTAGCCTGTTATTACTAAGGCCTAGTACACCTAGGTTGACCCACGGAAGAACTTCCGGGAGCTGCTCAAACCCTTCCAGCATGTTATTCTCGAAGTATATTGACCCAAGGGTTTCTTTGGACATATTAGATACCCACTCTGGTATTTTGCCGCGAATTTTGTTATTGGAAAGGGATAGTACCTCCAGTTCATCTTGGAAGCGTAGGAAATGAGGAAATTCGGTTATGTTACATTGGTTTAAAAGCAAAAGCCTAAACCTTGGAAGAGTGTCATTGGTTTTGTTGTTATTGAGAAATGTAATACGATTGCCTCCTAATTGGAGATGGGTAAGCTTTCTCATGCTAAGAAAAATGTCGGCCTCCACCGTGCCACTGAGTTTATTATTTGCAAGACTAAGAAAATCAAGACTTTTGAGTTGAGGGAATGAGCTTGGGATTTGGCCTTGAAATTGATTATTTGAAAGGCATATGTAAATTGCTTGGGTCATGTTTGTAAGCCAATACGGGATTTCACCAGCCAATTGGTTATTGTGGAGGTTTATTTGTGCAAGTTGGGTGAGGTTTGCAAGAGATGACGGGATCTCACCAGACAGATTGGCAAATTTAAGGTCCAATTCGGTGAGTTTTGTTAGCTTACCGAGCCAAAACAGATCCCCTCCGTCCAACTTATTTAAGGAAAGTGATAACCTAGTGAGTTGTGAAAGGCTTTCCAAAATGGGAATTGGCCCGCTAAACTGATTTATGCTAAGGACTAAGTCTGTCAGAAGAGTCAAATTATTGAGTGAAGGTGGAAGGTAACTAGAGAAGTGGCAAGCACTAAGGAACAACATGCTCAAGGAACTGAGATTTCCGATAGAGTATGGCAGCACACCAGAGAAACTTGTATTGCGGAGTACTAAAATCTTAAGGGGACTATTTTGGTGAAATTCAGGCAAAGAACCAGTTAGATTCTCATTGTCCCATACAGAGAGAATTTCTAGTTTTGGTAGCTGGAATATGGCTGTTGGGAATTCACCATAGAGCCCGCAGTTTCCGAGGATAAGAGACCTCAAAGATGTTAAATTGCCCAAGTTCTCCGGTACTTGAGAAGATATATCTACCTCAGACAGATAGAGTTCCTTCAAGTTGGTTAAGTTTTGAACAAGGCCTCTTAGACCAGGCTTCTCAAGTTTCAAAAACCTTGCGTAATAAGCGAAGTCAGTATTTCCGGACAGATCAAGCGAAACCAACTTGGACAACCCCGATATTTCAGATGGGATTTGACCGTAAAACACGGACAAGGAAAGATTAAGGGTTGTTAACATTGAAAAACGTATGATTTCAGATGGAATTCGAGAGTAGTTGAAGTTATTGTCAGCGAGGTTGAGTGTTTGAAGGTGAACAAGGTTGAAGAGACTGCAATTTGAGTTGATAGAACCATAGAGAAAACTACTATTCAGTACCAGGCCAATCACGTGCCCGGTGTCTTTGTCGCATTCGACTCCGTCCCATGTGCAGCAATCACTGTCCCTTCCAAGCTTCCATGATGCAACTTTGGGATAAGCAAAAGGATCACCAGACGCAAACCTTCTAATTGAAAGGCTCTGCTTGAACTGTATTAAAGCAGCGTGCTCATTGTTGTGGCACAATGGTTGCGAAGAAGAGTACGATTTGGTAACCATGATAGGATGGAAGGTGTGTAGTAGGAAAAGGAGACGCATGAACAGGAACAGATAGAAAGATGAAGCCATGATTTATGTAACTAAGTTTGTGTAGGCTGGAAGGATGAGAATAGAAGGTCATCGAGGAGCTTTTATTTATAGAAAATGATGATCTCACAGTCTAAAACTTACGGACAGATCTGAGCCACACATGAAGGAACCTTTAATAATTATCAACTTCCTCCTTATCTTTACCAGTTATCTTTTATCAAGTTTCAGGCAAATCATGGCCTCCCATTTTTAAACGAGTAAAATTAACTACCGGTTGGGCTTCTTATTATGGCACGATTATTAGAGTAGTTAAAATAGTAATTTATTTTTTATTTTTTATTTATTAAAAATGACCAATTAGTTATTATAGAAGAAATAATAGCAAATTAGGATTTACCCCAAAATTTTAAGGGTCTCTTTAATCAAACCCATTACATTTAAAAAATTAGTGAATTGCCCAATTTTTAGGATTTAACCCAATTATTTTTATTTTAGCAAAAATTCAAAAATAATTTTCTTTTCCAATGTTCTAGCTTTTTTAAGATTAACCTGATTAAATCATCCTTTATTAAATGATAAAGTTATTATCTCCTTTAGTTTTAGACAATATATAATACAATTAATAATAGATATTTGTTGTATTTATCATTACCTCTAATACAATTTATAATAGATATTTATGACAAATGCATAATATCTCTACCAAGATTCATTTTTAAATTAATTAAATAATCCATAACACAAATGAATTAAAGTCTACATTTCTCTCTATAGACTGTTATTCGTTTATTTACAGAGGATTTGAAAATTGATCCCCTAATTCTGGTGGTGCATACCCTTTATTAAGATGAACATTACATTAAATAAATCATCTTTTCGACATGAATTAGTAATGTCAAAGTTTAGTGTCCATGGCAAAATATGGAATACACAAAAATTTCATTGTGAATTTGTATGTTGTTGCGATTATGCAACATATGATCCAAGTGACTACCAGTAACGCTCTATTTGATGTCGAATAATGATTGTTAGAACATCTATTATACGGTCAGTAAATTCTTTCTTCCTACTCTTTTGAACCGCCCACTCTTTACATTCTTTCATATTTAACATTCTTGATCTAGATATATTTAATATGACTCTATTTTTAATTTTACTTGTGCAATATTTTTTTTAATATGACTTTGTTTTTAGTTTGACTTGTTTAACGTTTTTTTTAATATGATTGCCTTTTTATTTTTACTTGTATAATATCTTTTTAATATGACTATGTTTTTACTTTAACTTGTGTAATTCCCTTTTTTAATATGACTATATTTTTATTTTTAATTGTGTATTTTTTTAATATGACTTTGTTTTTAGTTTTATTTATATGTAATATTTACTATTAAGATGTCTTCTAGGTGCCCCAAGTTTTAATATTTGATATTTTTAATATGGTTATATTTTTAGTTTTACTAGTCTGATCTCTTTTTTAATATGACTGTATTTTTTTAGTACATTGTGTATAATATTTATATTTAATATGTCGTTTAGATGCTCCAAGTTTAATTTTTGATATTTTATATTTACTGCAAGTCAACTTCTTAATTTTTCTAATATATATTTATCCTATGGCAATTAAAAATCGCAAAAAGTTATCTTGTAATTACATTTACAAATTTTAAAATTTGAATTTAAAATCATATAAATCTCTAAAAAACATATATTCTAGCAATAACTAAATATAATTTTAGGTGAATAATAAATTTAAATTTAAAAATTAAAAAAAATATAAGATGGAAAAAATATAAAAGAAGAAAAAATCATTTATAAAAAGCATATTTAGTAATTATCCACTCATTTGGGCCAATTACTAATTTCTCAAATGTAGTGGGTTAAAAGCAAAATAATTTGAATTATCTGTACTAAACACAAAAAGGCCCAAGAAATAAAGACCAATTAGTAACCTAAATGAAAAGCAAAATTGAAGATACCTAAAAGTTTTGGTTTCATTCCAGTACTACTATGATAAAAAACGAAAATATCAATCTAACTTACCGAAAACCAAAAAAAATAAAATGTGATATTGAAAATATCAATCAATGATGATGAAAATACTGATTCTGGAATTATTGTAAAAAACATAATATACAAAAATTATAAAATGTACAATAGAAACTCGATAAAATAATAACCTCGCCAAATTAATAAATTTTGCCAATCCCGACTTGGGCCCAAGAACTAAATTAATATTTTTACTAATTTTATAAGATAATACTTTTTTATAGGATCTTCTTAGGCCCATCGTTTACATAATTTAGTAATTCACATTTTCAGACCTACTATTAACTAAGAGATAATCCAATGATCGCTTGATTGTATTTGATATTGTTCCCTGACTAACCTGCTAGTTGAATTTTTTATAAACTCATTTTTGTAATTCCTTTTGAGTTGAAGAAGGATGTTCATTATTGTACTCAAACAAGGCTTTTTGCATTTCATCACTCATTGCTTCTTTTTTTTATCTTTGATGGGAAGCCATTGTAACAGAAGTGTGAAGAAAAATATAATTTTTGTCATGTAATAATAATAATAATAATAATAATAATAATAATAATAATAATACTTAATTTTGGAAGCCCAAAGGATAATATAATTACTTAATTAAGTTTGTATGAAATAAAAATTTAGAGAAGACCAATATTACTATATTGGAAACATAAATCATTCAAATTATTTATCAAATGATAATATAATTTACTTAATTATGCTTATAGGAAATACAATCTAAGGAAGATCAAGAGAACAATATTTGAAACACAAATCTTTTGGTAAATTAATAAATTATCAACTTATCGATAAATTAATAATTTTTTAATTTATTGATAAATTAAAACCTCATTTAATTAATAAAATTAGCCGGTCCCGACCTTATTAATTAATAAAAAAAAATTACTGTAACTATCATAAAAGTACCAAGAGTCCAAAGGATGGTTTTATTTTTTATTGTAGCTAAAAAGGAAGATACTTTTGACATTTCTTTTTTAAGAAAACAAAAACCAAGAATTTAAATTCCATTTTATAGTAACATAGAAAATGGTAAGAAAATTTGATTTGTGCGAGAGGTATGGAAATAAATTGAGGCATGTTGCGAGATTAATTCTTACGTTTTGGTTTTTTTTCATGCAAAAAAAATTATTTGGGTGGCGATGAAGAAAAAAATTTCACAAAAATAAAGAAGGATGGTGGACACATACTCAAAAAAATAAGTATGAGATGGAGTTTATCTTCTGACATGCATCAACTTATTTTCCAACTTCTTAACAATATCAATTTTCTTTTCTATCATTTTACATGTTGCTATCAAACTAAATATTAAACGCTTATAAATTAAACGGTTTGGTATTAATTTTTAATTTTGAATTCTGATTGATAAAGTTGTTTGTATGATATCGAACATTTTATTTCAATTTTGGCTTTAGTGAAAACGAACAAATTTATCAAAATAACACCCCAAGTTTCCAATACATCCCAACATTATTAACGAAATGGTGAGTAAACTAAGATCATCTAGAGGAAAAATCTTGTTTACTTTGGACCCTATTAAAATTAAGTTTGATGGGGTAAAAAATAATTTTATCATTGGCCTACAAAGATAATATTTTACACTTTCTTTTAAATAAATATTTCACTCATATTCTACACTTTCTTTAAATAAATATTCCACTCCATAATATTCTACACTTTCTTTAAATAAATATTTCTCTCCATAATATTTTAAACGTTCTTTAAATAAATATTTCACTCAATTCCTCACTTTTCTTTAAATAAATATTCCACTCCATAATATTCATCACTTTTCTTTAATTAAATATTTCTCTCCATAATATTCTACACTTTCTTTAAATAAATATGTCACTCCATTCCTCACTTTTCTTTAAATAAATATTCTACTCCATAATATTCATCACTTTTCTTCAAATAAATATTCCACTCCATAATATTTCTCACTTTTCTTTAAATAAATATTTCACTCCATAATATTCCTCACTTTTACCAAATTACCTTTTTGCCCTTTATTTTTATCAAATTTACTTTTTTACCATTTTACATTTACCTATAAATACCTCCCCTCATTCATTCATTCAAGACACCAAAAAATAAGCCAAGCCAAGAAAAATACACAATTCTTCTCACCCAAAATATACACTTTCTCTCCTATATATTTTATTCATCTTCTTGAAATATTTGTAATCCTAATTCTATACTTATAAATAGAATCAAGGAAATTATAGAGAGAGATTTGTAATCCTAATTCTATACTTATAAATAGAATTAAGGAAATTATAGAGAGAGAAATTGGTAATCCTAATTTTATACTTATAAATAGAATTAAGAAAATTATAGAGAGAGAGAGAGAGATTGGTAGCTTGTATTATCATCCAAATTGATTGCCTTTGAGCTAATACAAAATAAGCACACACGAAAGGAGGACGTACTGCCGGACTAGCATAAGCGCTACCGGGGGAACCTACCTTAAAAAAAATGTCATATGTTCATCACTGTGCCGCATTTATTTTTTTATTCACCGATATTTACTTATTGATTGGTTAATTATCTACTTCTAGATTTTGACACCATCAAAGTTGATACCAAGTAGTCTTTTGTAATTTTAAGAAACTCCTTGCCTTGTTAATATTTTTTTGAATTTAAGTTTGAATACCGTGACCCTAAGAGATTGGCCTAGTAGTTCACTAAGCCCCTGTGAGAGACGATTTATTTAGCGAAAGATTGCGTGTTCAAATCCCACCGGATGGAGTTGTTCAAAAAGTCTAAATACGATGAAAAACCGGTTGAAAGTCTTCAACCCGCGACTTTACCGTCCGTGATTGTAGCAATGTCCTTTACTTATACACAGGACACAAGTAAGAGAAATCAAATTGATTTAATGATCAACGCAAGCATTGACCTGGATAGACGCCTTGATTGTTGCATGTTAAATTTTTTTGGTACGTCCAACGTCCATATGTCTTTGCTATATTGACTGGCGGGATTGGTTCAATTATGGATTTAGCCCTTGGATTAACGGAACCAATCCTAAACTGATAATACATAAATATTTTCTAGTTTTAAAGTTTGCTTATGCAATAAACGTAATTGCTTGACAGTAGTACCACGCTAAAAATAAAAAAATATATAAAAAAATTATATTGCGATAACTCTATCCCTGAAGATGATAATGATATAAAGTAATGTCCCTTTCAACTTTAAAAAGTTTGTTCATTGGTCTCCAATCACTACAACAAATTTGACATTATGTGGCGAAGGATTTTGTCACTAAAGGGCAGTTTTTTCGTCACAAAACACTTTATGTGACGAAAAGTACGTCGTAACGAGTTCGTCACGAAAACCGTGTCGCAAAAGATATTCCACGACGAAAAAAATATTTCGTCATCTATGGTGTAACAATAGTCGACGAAACATCTTTGTCGTGAATAGTATAAAATCCGTGACGAAATATCATTTTTGTCACAAAATGTAAACTAATATGTGACGAAGTGTATCGTCACAAAAATGTATCTATAGGTGACGAAAATGGTTCGTTATCGAAGGGAAACATTAAGCAACAAAATATTTCATCACGGAAGGGTATTTTTTTGTCACAAAATGTAAAAAATGAATTATCACTCTACATATAGTAGTGACGAAAAAATTCGTCACAATATGATTTCTTATTTTTAGTGACGAATTCTCGGCGGCAATAGTAAAATATTTTGGTTTTGTTCTAATTTATACAAAATATGTAATCAATTAAACTATCCTTTCAATCACATTTAACCTATATAAACATTACACCATATTGAACTTATATAAACATTCAATTGAACGGGTAAAAAACATAATGGGTTAATCAAAGGTTTATATATATAATTAATAACCATCTAGTACATGTCATTCCCTGTGCATAAAACTATATCTACTAAATACAAAAACCTTCCAAGTCCATGTCATTCCCTATGCATAAAATGCTATCTACTAAATAAAAAAACCTTCCAAGTACATGTCATCAATGTGCATAAAAGGCTACGCAAAAAGTTTCAAATACTTAGAATTTCTATTAATTATAACAAAAAGAAGTCTTCCATATCTGACCACTAGTCCCAAAAAAATTCTCCCAAATTGCTTTGCAAGTTGAGGCATCCGTCACCACCAATCTGCATATAAAAGATTATAAGTAGAGATCAATACATATGCACGTCAATCAACAACAACATTAAGGCCCAATTAAGTCCTAAAATGGTCCATTAATGGGGTTCAAATTATGCTTAAACTCCCAGCAGTATCGAGCACAATAAACAGCCTTCAAAAAGTGTATTTGGCCCCCCAAAATTCAATGTTAAAAACAACCTAGTAAACTTTAAATTTGCAGCAAAAAAGATACGTATAATAAGGCCCAATTCAGTCCTAAAATAGTCCATTAATGGGGTTCAAATTAAGCTTAAACTCCTAGCCGTATAGAGCACAAGAAACAGCCTTTAAATTGTGTATTTGCCCCCCCCCCCCCCCCCCCCCCCCCCAAAAAAAATAAAATCAATGGAAAAGCAACCTAGTAAAGTTCAAATTTGCAGCAAAAAAGCATCATATGATGCTTAGTAAACCATCAAAGCTTCTAGTATCTAAAAGTAACAAACAACAAACAACTAGTCTCAAAACATTGAAAAAACACTAAGAATGGCAGATTATTATGGTGCAATCTGCAGTCCTGATTGCATTGTAATCTGCACCAAATTATACTGCTGATTGCACCAAATTATGCAGCCAATATTGCACTAGATTGCTATTAAATCTTAAATAATTCAACCTTAAAACATAGCAATAATGTGATTCAAATAAAACAAAAGCTCTCAGCAATCAACAATGGGATTCAAGTAAAAATCCAAACTACAAAACTACGAAGAAGTAATTTAAATCTTAAAAAGGTTAAAGGGATAAAGTTAAATATTATACCACGAGTTGATGGAGTTGAAGATGTATTTGGAGGGAGTCCTATCTCCATTATGGATTTAAAGAACTTGTCATACTCAACTTACTTAGCTAAGATATTCTGGATAGTTTGAGTCTTCGCCTGTTCCTTTAGAAATTCATTCTCATTTCTAGTCTCCCTAAAAGCCTCTTCCAATTCTACATTCCTTTGATTCGATAATGCGGATGTGTTTGGTTTAGGACCATATCCAAGGCCTTTAATATAATCTGATCTCGTACCAAGAACCCGATATGATGCCTCATCATCAATCATATTACAAATTTTCTTCAAATTCTCCATGTCTTTCTACAAAATTAAAGGATTAATAGGCAAAATCAACAAGCAATAATTTGAAAATTTTTAAGTCAATTCTCCAAAGGGCTAAAAAATCCATCTATAACTAGTATTCAACTTTAACAAACATTCTTAATAAATGTTCTTACAAACTATGATTCAGCTTCTGGACATGTCCATTTCTCATCATTCTTGTGAGTGTGCTCGTAGAAGGTAATCCAACCAGGCTCCTCATTAGTCACTAGATCCCGCTATGTAAATAAAAAACAAACGAGTTAAATTTGCGTCGTAGAAAGGGAAATTATAATCTAAAACAACAATTTGTAATGACCTGTTCATAGCGTGCTACCACAAATGACTTTGAGCCTTGATTGTGCCTAATCTTTAGTTTTGCTTTATTGTTTTTGTTAATTTCACATTGTTTCTGTATGTAATATTTGAACTTCATAAGAATAATTAATCATAATAGTTACTACAAGGTAATAAGTATTAATATTCATTATTGTAATGACTTTGAGCTTGATATTGGGGATTCACATAATAATCGCAAAGTGCCTCCCAATTCTCTTAAGTGAGGTCTTCAGGGGGGTCCCGGTTAGCTTCTTCAATTATTGGATGCTTAAGGAAGCACTGATGATACCTATAACGTGCATCCTTACTCCTATGTTGTAGCAAACTCTCAACATTTGCCCTTACATAAAGGTCATCAAGCCTTATTTCAAACTTTGTCTGAAATTCATAGGACGAGTGATTAGAATATACATACATACAATAAGATAAATATAGATGCGTACTTTTAATAACTAAGCAATTTACTTACACCAAGTCTTTTAAATGCTACTTGCTTATCCTCATCTTTAAGGGCTTTCCACTTCGTTGGCACAGGAATAAGATTACAAGCAATTATTCCAAACTCACTTGTTAACTTGGAAGATTGTTTGGCATCAACTGGCCTCCCCTTTCCTTCCACAATCTCAATACGCATCAAGGTCTTAGATGCTTTGTTTATCTTTTCTAAACCTTTACCTCTTGTTTTGCCACGACCTCTCTTAAACGTAGTTGAAGCTATATTTATAGTAAATGAAGCAAGCTCGATTTAGTTCATTTTTGGATTCAATTTCACGGCAATATACAAAGTTCAATTTAGTTTCAATTTGCTACAGTTTAGGTGCCAATTTACTGCATATTATGTGCCTAACTGCTGCAGTTTGCGGTACCAATCTACTATAGATTGCGGTGTGAACTGCTGCAGCTTGGGTGATAATATGCTGCAGTTTTTGGGCCAACTAATGCTATACAAACTGCTATAATTTGCATGCTTATTTGCAGGCTAATCATACTTTTATTTGAATCTACTAAATCTATCTAAAGACAGTTAACTAATATTTAAAACCAGGATTCTTAATTTGATATTCTAATCATTTGGTACCCAATCAACAAACCAATAATAGATATTTCAAGCCGATCAATAAACTAACAGATAATATTTTAATCAAATTACATATACCATACCTGCACTACTTGCTGTGGTGTTAGGAGTTCTGGGCTCCGATGATAGTGACTGCGCAGTATCTCTATGTTGCACTTGAGTATCATCCACCCTAATCTTTTTACGACTCCCTGGTGCCATGCTAAATAATAAAAAAGGATAAATGTTATTACCACATGCCTTTTTCAAAAGAACATAAAATAAACTACATAAATGAATTGATGCAAAACTTCAATGACACTACAACAACTTTTGTTTTAAAATTAACACAATAACAAGAAAAAAAAAATTACCGATGACAAATAAAAAGCTACAAAGCTATCATTGAGAGTGACATAATCAGTATGTATCACTGTCAGCATTGTCATCATTACACACGAGATCTTCCTCGTCGCAATATTTGATCAAAGTTTCATCTTTGTCGTCATTAACATCATCATCGATAAAATCATTGTCAATGGAAGCTACTTCTTGGACAACATTGACAATGTCAGCATCCTCGTCACCCCTGTTCAATAAACCAATGTTACTTGGACAACATCAACAAAACTAGATGATTCATCTAAGGAAATAAGATAGCACAAAAGAAAAATAAAAGTTTTCTAAGTTGGAGAGCATTTTGCATTGCAATATGCCAATCTACTGCAGTTTGCATGCAATTTTTTTGCCATTTGCACACTAATCTGCTGCAAATTACGGTGCAAACTACAACAAAAATTGTGGTCCAATTTGTTGTATATTACAGAGCAAACTGCATTGCAGATTGCAGTGCAATCTGACGCAGTTTGTGTTGAAATCTGCCGCTGTTTGCGGTTCAATCTGCTGCTGGTGGTGGTTTGCTACGTTAATTACAATGCATTTTGTGGTACAAATTGCTGCAAAAATGGAGTGTAAATTGCAATAGATTAAGGCACATTTTGTTTAAGACTTTGTGTTTTTCTATAATTCTAGTGTGCAAGTATATAATCTATATATATTCAATAATATTGCATTAGTTTTGTGTTTGATAACATTAGTTTTTTTCAAGTATACATTCATTAATATAGTATAACAAACGAGCACCTTCTAATACAAGAGACCTTTTGTGAATCAAAAAAAAATTCCTTAAAACTAAAACCATTCAGAGCATGTGTACCTTCAAAAGGGTGGGGGGCATAAAGAAACTTCATATTTTCCCCAACATTTAGTACTAGTAGTAGTTTAGCAGATCGGAGATAGATAATGAACACAAAAGCAATCACTTGATCAAAAGCTATAAGCAACCAGGTACATTACAATAATAACAATGAATACATACATACATACCCAATAACACATACCACATAAAATAAATTTATTTATCATAGAAAGAATAATATGAGAAAAGAAGTAAAAACAACTTACAATATTATTAGTGTGCAAAATGAGAGCAGGAAAAAACAAGAGGAGAATCCTTTTGTTTTGGATCAATAAAGAGAGATATTAAGTATAAGTAGCATGATATTAAGTATAAGTAGCATATTATTAGTGTGCAAAATGAGAGCAGGAAAAACAAGATAACCCTTTTGTTTTAGATGTAGTAGTAGCATATTATTAGTAGTAGAGACAATAAGTAGTCACGCATAATAATGCCTCTTTCCCTTACAAAAATGATAACCGTAAAATGGAAAAGAAGATACAAACTCTACAACAATAGCAGAAATGACTGTTTTAATTAATTAATTAAACCAAAACAATAACCCCAACAACAATTAATTAGAATATATATATATATATGGTAAATTAAGCACAAAAGTAATGTGGTCCTGTATATTGGAGCTATAAGTAGAAACAACAATATCATTAGGCAGTTCAAGGTGGGTTGGGTTCATGCCCCTTTGCATCTTTTCTATACAATTTTGTCTATATTTCTTATCCTGTCAAATAAATTATAGTGATCATAAGCGGTCAATATCATTTTTATCCTTTAATTCTAACCGTTCACTTAAAGGTGTATTCATTATTCTCTTAATAAAAATATTAAATGTCTAATATTGGTGGACAATATTATCAAATCTAAATAGTCCAAGTAATTTATGAGCTTGTCAACCCTTCAATAATAATTTGATAGATAAAGAAACAAGAGTCCGCTAGTACTGCCTGTGTTGCTTCTTTTTTTAAAAAATAAAACTAATTAATCATTTCTGTTATTTGAAATTTCTTTTCTTGATATATATATAAATACATATATGTGCATCTAGAATTAAATCAAAGCTCTGACTTGAAAATAAATTCAGAAGTACTATAGCATGTGCTTGAAGGTACAAAAATTCTTTAATTTGTATAAAATTGGATAGCATATTCAATATAGAATTATATATATAATTGTTAGATTAGAATGATATTGGATTGAAAAAAAAATCAAATGTGAGACACTTCACCAATCAGGGGAAAAAATTCTTATTAAATTGTTAAAATGGGTTAAGTGTATATATAAATATCACACAGATTTTATCCAGAGCTGTATTTTCTAAAGCATAATTAATGCTTTCAAATTTTGTTTCACCTTAATATTAGATCCCAAAACTCCTATACTACAGATGTTGCAAGTGCGTAATTAATGAGAATTTAGTTTTCTCCCCCCACCCCCACCTCAAAAAAGAATTAAATAAAAATGGTATGAATTGGTCTTGTCCCAGCCTTGAAATATGCATTGTTCTCATTATTTCTTTATTGGAACTTTAATTGAGGATTTTTTTTTTAACCGTATCATTATCTCATAGTGTCTACCAATCTTAGTTTAGTTCTAATTCATATATTAACAGAGAAGGCAAAGTAGATTTCATTAATGGATTCACTTCCGTTAAAGAGCCAGAAGGTAAGTTGTTTAATCTTCTCCTCTATTTGGTATCATTAAAAGTTCCATTTTCAACAAGACCAAGTCGAAGAGGAATATGATGAAAAATGTTGATTTGTTACACCAAACATTTTTTTCGACAAAGATCCTTTTTGGGGTTTAATACTTATGTGGAGTGGGATCATTGAACGTCTAAATTTGTTAACTCTCCTTATTAGAGATTTGTAAAAACCCCCAAATAATCGATCATACCGACTTTTACCGACCGATTTTGGCCTTTTTTTTCCCTAATGGTCTGGTTAGAAAAATTTAAAAACCAAAGGCTCAATCCTTACTTGCGGTTGTTTTTCTTTTTCTTTACAAAAAGGGAAGGTATAAGTATCTTTTCTTTACTATAATAATAATAGAAATCCTCCCAGTTGCTATTGGTATAAAGAAAGGTATAAGGTTCGAGATCAAGACATTTCTTAAATTCGGGTGGGTACCATACCAACAAAACTACCTAACTCGCTATTGGTCTAAGTTATAATTGTTAATTTATTATGTATTTTGTACACGTCTCTCTGCCATTGGTCTATGTTTCTTTCTAATAAACCCAAAGCCTCCATCCATTAAAATAATTTAACTAATGCTTAGGGGTATCCACTGTCCAGCCATTGCTCTTGCTTTTTTGTCCTTTGTCTTTAGATTGTTGCTTAATGCTCAGTGTTAATTTTAACTTTAGAAAGTTATGAAAAGGAGTCCAGTAAGAAAAAATGACGAACCATTAACACACAAGTAGTCTCAGTGTTCATCAAAAACACCAAACACCACACACGCACAAAATCAAACACCATACACACAGGCACAAAATCAAAAAATTAAAAAAGAAAAAAAGGGAAAGGGAAAGCATACCTCACTTAGAGATAGAGATGAGGTTGAGAGAATCTACTTCACGAATGCTTACAATTTTCTACAAAAATCATGCGAGGGTTTTGATTAGTACATGCAATGAGAAAAAGAATGGGGGAAAATCTAGGGTTAAAATATTTGCATACCTTGTGAGTCGACGTCAAAGGAGAGGCCGGCGCGGGAGGATAGTCGGTGCCGGAGGAGAGCTAGAACAAGAGGAAAGCTGGCGGCAAGAGGAGATTGGGCTTGCCTAGAGAGAGAAAGGGGGGGGGGGAAGGTGAGAGGGTTAATTTGGGCGTGCTTAGAGGGGGGGAGGTGAGAGGGTTAATTTGTGGGAGTTTTTTTCTTTTTTTAGTTTTAATCCTAGTGTCATTTAAACGATGGCGTAATAAATTTTATTATTTCTAGCGTGACGAAATAGTTTCCTAACGCATAAGCAACGCAATTTACGACCCCACTTTTCGTCGCACAATAATTCGCGCGATTTCATCTGGCGGGAGAAGTTGGCGCCAATAATTTGTGACCACTTTTTGTGAAGAAATATTTAATTTCGTTGCCAATTGTATCACTTCACTGGGCTTCGTGACGAATTTTTTATTTCTTCACGAATTGTATGCTATCTAAAACGAAATATTTATCGTACTAAAAAATTCGTCACTAAATGTACTATTTCTTGTAGTGTATGGAATCTTTGAGTAGACATTTACACTTCAAAAGGAACACATCGACCATTTTAGCCAATTGTCACATCAATTTTGAGGTGTTTATTATAGTACTTTAAATTATATATTATGGTTAAATTAACAGAGTTTTGTTTTACTAGCTTATGTTTGAAGAGACCATGTTCCCCCTCAAGTTTTGAACTACTATTAGGTATATTTCATATTAAATAGTATTTTTTTGCTAGTTTTAGGTGTGGTCCCCTCCAGTATGTATTTTTGTTTTTTTTTATCTCTTTAACACTTTAAATTAGTATTAGGAAAAAAGACAAATAAAATCCTGAATTTTAGGTCTAGATTCAATTTCTCCCTTGATATTTCAAAGTCCTAAATGTCTTACCTAACGTTATATAATTGGTTCAATTGGGATCCCGACTCTAACTCCATTAACAATTCTGTCCAAATATTTTACACTTACGTTACATAAGGGATTTAGTGTCACTTTTAAAGTTTTAGGGAGTTACTGTAAAATATTGACGAAATTGTTAACGGAGTTAGAGTCATGGTCTCAATTGAACCAATTATGCAATATTAGGGGAGACATTGAAGATTTTGAAATATTAGGGGAGAAATTGAATCTGGACCCAAACTTCAGGGTCTAATTTATCTTTTTCCCTTAGTATTATAACACTCAAGTGTAGTCACTAAATAAAAAATTAATAAATTTCAAGTTTATGACCAAACTAATTGAACTCCACGTTAGTATTGTATATAAATCCAAAATTGTTTATAAGGATACCGTGATAATTTTTGTGGCACTTATATTACTAGTAATTTGTTGTATTTTTATCATGGTTCACATTTTTCCAGAGTGCTAGAGTACCATCTGAAATGTAATTATTTGCCCTGAATTTATTTTTCATATAATATTTTCCTTTTTTTTTGGGAAAAATAAGTACATTTGATAGAAGTCAATGACCGTCTAGTTTGATGCATGAGGTGTGTCCAATCACAACCGTCTTTATTATGTGAAAATCTAACATTCAATCAGCATGTGGATGAGATAATCTACCATTGTTGGTTGTGGTCGTCCAAGTGATTTAAATAAATGAAACACCAATAGGACAAAAAACATGTACATTTTGTGGTCCCAAATATGGCCGATTTTTTTGAGAAAGACAACAATATGAATGCGGTCCATTGTCTTTGACGTAATAGTTCAGCTAGATGGAGAAGCATTGTTAATAGTTAGTCTTTAATATGAATAGCAGAGTGAAATGTGGCGAATTTTCTTAATTATTAGGATTATATATATAGCCTTGTTTTTATCTTTTGCATACAACCTTTTAGATAACAATATTAAATTAGATTCTAAGCACGTTGTTTAAGAGACCTGCTACATATTGATAGTGGCTTCATGACGTCTTTCCTTTTCTTTGCCACATGAAATCCCATTGATAAGTAGGTAGGACCAGTCGAAAGTTACAGAGCTGTGGGCCTGTGGCCTCTTCGATCTCTTGGTCCAGATTTTCCAACTGAGTTTCACACCCTACATGCATTATTTTTGATTGATGCATTTGTAATGGGTGGTACTATTGCCAATTTACCAAAGCAAATTATATGCTTATTGTCAGAGCAATGTCAAACTTTAGAAATTAGATAGTATTTCTACAACTACTAAGCTAATTGTACGATATTTAAAATTTATATATTGGATCTATAATCAGGGGAATACAATGCTCATAATCAATCCCAAGTTTCCGTAAGAAACTTTGTATCACAAGTTGTGCATTGTGTCTCGTGATTTTATTATTCTAATTTAATTTTCTTACGAATACCCATTTGTAACAAAAAAAGGTTAATATCTATTTGGGGTTCGTACTATAGGTCCAAATATACCACGTTCATTTAGAGACTTAAATTCTACCTTAATGGAAATTTCTCATTTGGCCAATTTTTTTTTCTTTGTCGACATTTATTTTTTGTATGTGGTTATGTATTATTATTATCATTGCCCTTTGATATTCCAATAGTTATTGTATATGCAAATAACTCATCGATGATATTTTATTTTCCATTCCACATCTCTCTTATTAAATATTGAGATCTCTTTATTATTTTGTACCAATGCCTCTTCAAGGGCTTATGTAGTCTTTTCAGGAACTTGCGTCTTTTTCAAGACAATGGCCACTTCTGGGGCCTTAAAGAGAGTTTATTTTCTCATAACCTCTTCTTGAGTGAAATGAGGAATCTCTTCAAGAGTGTCCTTAGGGCATGATTAGTCAAACGTCCTCTTTTAGGGAGTTGAATCTTTGAAACATATAGGTCTGCCATACTTCTAGCGTGTTACAGATTCATTAATTGCCATATTTTGAAGTTGTCCTGTATGGACACTAATTATGGCAACTGCATTTATAGCTAGCACATATAACCTTGTTGCATTTTACTGCATCATTAAATCAATTGGTAATGTGTTTGCAATTTCTTGCAAAACATTAGTCTTCGTACATTCTCACATTGTGATGTACGTGGGTCTAGATGAGAAATGAGATATAGTGGGATTGTTCCACTATAATTCTCACTGTTCTTCTAGAACAGATAGTTCTACAGAAACTTTCTTATCTCCCCTTAATGGCGGGAATACTTTCTCATCAAAGTGACAATTTGCAAAACTTGCAGTAAACGCATCTCCTTTTATGGTTTTAAATATGGGATAATTAAAAATGGATCAAAGCATATATGAATAACACAACTAACTTTAGGAAAATTAAATTTAGTAGTTGTATTTTTGAATTTGCATGACAAGCTTGTAAAAAAAAAATTAAGTCCTAAGTTAAGTTTCTCAATGTTAGTTAATAAACTTGCAAAAATAATATATAGTAGAATGAAGAATACTTACATATCAATAAGTGTCTATGATCTTGGAGGATCTACAGAAGGACAAATATCATCTTGCATTTTTTTGAAAAAAAATGTCAATCCATAAAAAAATTTAAATAAAATAATTTAGTAAAACGTTTACCTTTGTAAATAAAAGGTAGAAAAAATACATATTTAGTATGATGAATTCTTAATTTGTCAACTTGTAACCTTAAGAATTGTTTATTATTTTTCATAATATGGTACTTCTAAGATGCTTAACTATCATACAAACAGTTGAGATTTTTGAGATAACTAAATTTTTGAACTTATAGCTCGACTTGAGCTTCTAAACCATAGTGGAAAGTGGTTCATTACTAAAAAGTGTTGTATAATAGACACTTGATAAGAAAATAATTGATTTTTCTAGTGGGAACTTCTTGCTCTTAACACTAGTAATGGTGCACAATGTTGTGCAATAGAGACTCGAGGAGAAAGTAATAATAATTATAGTGTGAGCTTCTGGTTCCCAGCACTAGTTAATAATGCATAGTAATTCATTGTTACATTCACTATCTATTTCAATATGATACTCATTAAAGCTAAGCAAGTTTCTTCGGGAACTTCTTGATAATAATAATCTTTAATGAATATGTTGGTACTATTTGGTAACATTATATAAACTCTTCTAGAGCCTTCAATATTTTGTATAAATCCAGCTATAATGAATACTTTGTGTATATATTAAGCACCAACTCATTGAAAAACTTATGGTTTTTCAATAATAGCATATAATATGACACCATCTGACAAGTATATTATGCAATCTATAATCCATACCTTTAAATAAAAGAATTATAAATAAATGATAATTTAGGTCTTTTGGACCTATATTGGTTTTTACTCTCAACTTCTCATCAAAAGCCTTTTCATCAAGAGGAGTGCAATCATCAATTTCATAAAAACAATTTCAATTATATGATATCAATTAAATATGTACTCATCGATATCTTCCTATTCAGTATAAGTGTTTCCACATTATTAATAGTGGTCTTGTATTTAACTACAACATATTTTGATATATGGTTCGACGTTTCTTAATAAATCACTTCAGGTGGTTCTTGAATTTTATAATAATTTTTTATTTTAACCTGTGCAGGGGCAGTTACTATGTTTACCTCTAGTAGAGGGAAACTATTATCCACCTCTTCTGGAGGGAATTGTTACACCTATTTTCTTGATCTTTATTTTGATAAGAGATGGCACTTTCTTTAGGAATTTCCTTAGAACTAATTGTTCTAAAATTATGATTTCATTAATATTTGGTTGTTATATTCTGATATATGGAGACAACGAACTTGTCTAGACCACTTGAAAAACAATAATCTTGATAATGCTACTTCTGGAGCATATTCAAGGCATAATAGATGGGGAGTCTTTAATAGTGATGCTTTAGGAGCAAAGTATCAAAATAAAAGAATTAGATTGAGTCATCGTCATAAATTCAACTATTTATTATGAGTGTTGGCATGATGACCATCTTTTGGTGGTCATACCCATCTTTCAGGAATTGCCAAAGAACTAATTAGACATTTTTAAGTATGTATAAATTGATGACGTATAAACTTAAGAGCTGATACTTTATCTTATGAGACTTTAGGCTCATAAAAAATAAAGAATTGTAGGTTCTTGATTAAATATGAAACTTCGGATTCATAAGAAATAATAAAATATTTGGTTTTATAAAAAAAAATTCGAGCCTGAAAATTATAATCTTATATGATGATCTATTATGTTTGTCATACTTTATTTTACTACTTTGAGAAATTACAGAGAAGTGGTAGGGTAGAATAAGAATATTATTAAGTTCAAATGAGAAATAATATAACAACGGCATGCTTATATATAATTTTAATTAAATAAGAATTTAATAGTTATGTGGGATTTGAGGCCTAAATTTAGGTTACCAAATTCATGGGAATTTAATTCAATATCCTCTTTTATCAAAATTTCAGATTTGATTATTGAGGCATATTGTTATTAGAACTTCAGGTCTAAATTTATGACTATGGAGCTTCATATCCAAATTCATGACTACAGAACTTCAGATCCAAAATAATTATTATAAAACTTCAGGTCCAAATTTATAGAACTTTAGATCTCTAAATAAAATAAAAACTTTTGACTCCAAATATAAATCATAGATCTTCGAATCCAGAATAATGAATGTGGAAATTCAGGACCCAAATATAAATTATGGATCTTTGGGTCCATAATAATGAAAAGAGAACTTCAGGTACCAAAAATAAATTATGGATCTTCGAGTCTATAATATTAAATAGGGAACTTCAAGTCCCAAATATAAATTATGGATCTTTCGATCCATAATAATAAATAGGAAACTTCAGGTCCCAAAACTATAATTCATGGAACTTTGGATCCAAGTTAATAATGATTGTAAATTTGAAGTCCCAAAAGTATAAATCATGAAACTTCAGGTCCAGATTATTTATAACATAGAATATTTAAAATCTATAATAATAATACAAGACAAACAATAGAAATTGTAATATTATGAAAGAAAAAATATAATAGATCTGACCTGTATAAAGAAATTACGATACTTGATACTGAGTTCGCGTCCAAGAAGAAGAAATATAAATTTTAAACTATGAAGGCATGCTTTTGCATGACCGGCCTTCAAGAAGAAGGAAAAAATTTAACTATGGTGGCCTGCTTTCGCAATGACTTCCAATTGACCGTATATCAATCGTACTGATAACGTATTGAAATAATAGAGAGAGAAAGAAAGAAGATGATAAGAGAAATCTTATTATTCAACTGATATTTAATATGGGTAGGGGTTAGCTCTATTTATATTAAGAACTAACCTCCTTACTTCTTTACAAAATCAATGTGAGACAAGTTACACTATATATACGAGGTAATCTCCTCATTCATACCACAATTCCAATGTGGGACAAATTGTATCTTACAATATTACTTATGGACATATACATATCAATATTTTTACAACAGTATCTATAACTACTATAAGTACCAAGAGTCTAGAGGCTGGTTTTCTTTTTTATTTATTGTAGTTAAAAAGAATGATACTTTAATTTTGACATTTCTTTTTTAAGAAAACAAAACCCAAGATTTTTATACTATAGCAACATAGAAAATGCTAAGAAAAAAATTGTTTTTGTGAGAAGTATGAAAATAAATTGAGGCATGTTGCGGAATTAACTCTTACATTTTACTTTTTTTTCATGCAAAAAATTATTTGGTGGCGAAGAAAAATAATCACAAAAAAAAAAAAAAAGGATTGTGGATACATACGCACAAAAATGACGATGAGATGGATTTATTCTCACGACATGCATCAACTTATTTTCCAACTTCTTACCAATATCAATTTTCTTTTCTATCATGTTACATGTTGCAATCAAACGGAACCTTTAACGCGTATAAATTGCACGGTTTGGTATTAATTTTTTATTTCAAATTTTGATTGATAAAGTTGTTAATTTGATATCAAACATTATTTTTAATTGTGGTTTTAGTTTTATGGACAAATTTATCTAAATAACACCGAGTTCCCGATACATCCTAGCGTACTAATAAAATAGTGAGTAAAGTAAGATGTCTAGAGGAAAAATCTTGTTTACTTTGGACCCATATTAAAATTAGGTTGATACCAAGTGGTCTTTTGTAATTTTATAAAACTCTTTGCCTTGCTAATATTTTTATGAATTTAAATTTGAATACCGTGACCCTATAGAATTGGTCTAATAGTTCAGTAAATCCCTATGAAAAATAATATATTTAGCAGAAAAATCTCGCACTTGAAATATTTCAGATACAATTGTTCAAAAAATTTGAATACCATAAAAAACCAGCTGTAAGTCTTAGTAGGCTTTCCTGTACATGATGGTGCCAATGTCCTTTACTTATACATAGGACTCAAGTAAGAGAAATCAAATTGATTTGACAGTTACCGTCAAGCATTGACCAGGATAGACCACTTGATTGTTGTGTAACTTCTCATATGTTTTTGCTATAGTGATCATAATTATGGGTAACCCAAAAAATAAAAATAGTCTAATCTTATTAAATTGGTTTGGTTAAGATTATAAAAGTAATTTGATTAGTTTAGATTTATTTTTTCAAAAATCAATTGCATTAGTTTAGTTTTGGGATTTAGCTCTTGAATTAATTGAACAAATCAAAAATCGATAATACATAAAAATATATATTTAATATATGTATGCGTATTATGTAGTAGTATATATTTAATATTATTGGTCAATTTGTCCACAAGTATCCTAGACTATAAACGTACTATTAATGCCTGCTACTTCGGCATCAAAAAAATTAATTAAATTTACTTTGGAAAGAATTGCATGTGTAGCAATGGTTAGTGGTCGGGTTTGGGGCGAGTTTTGCCAAATTCAACTTCGACCCGTCTACAAATATAATAAATCTAACCTCAATCCAAGACTGTGAAGAGAGTTTAGCTATGAAAGCTCGAAGACGCCACATTTATAATATTGTTGAATCTATGCAACCTCGACACTCACGTATTATTATGGTATTTAAAGGAAAAAATATTATATACTAGTTTGGTTTGAGTTCAATAGGCGAAATTTACATAAAGCTAAGTTGGATAAACCCCACACTACATTTGTATTTAGAACGAATCCATACCCACAATAAATAAATAAATAAAATCGGCCCTTAGGGTAATGGTTGGTCAAAAACTCTTTCAAATGGATATTTTTGTTATCTTAAATCCTGATTATTATTGCCAAAATAGTTTTATTTTTTGTCAAATGTTAAAGGAAATTACACACAATAGGCTACCGTCTAAATATAATATGTATTTGGGATTTTATTATGTAAATTATGTATTATGGGCTATAATGAGCTTCCTTGTCAATCCTATTTACCCCAGTACTCATTCCCTATTTAAAGGGTTATCTAATGAAAGATCTGTGCGAGTTATTCCTACAACACGTTATCAGCATGCTCAGAGCTAATAAACCCTAACCCTAAGGAAAATCTAGTTGCCGACCGCCATCACCACTAGATTCATCTGTCGTCGCTCAACCTTCAAGAAAAATTGTGGTATACATACATAATCAAGGTGCTCATCTTTATCTTATGTTATAAAATATTATAGAATTAATTAATTGACTTTTATGTAATTATATTGCCCCGATGGAATTAATAAAATTAGTTCCTAATTGACGATGTAAATCTTTTAAGTGAAAAGCATCTAGAACTTCGATTAGTGTGCCATGTACTTGGCGATTATAATTAACTACAATATACGGACTCTTGCCTTTTTGTTAATACATTAAAAACAATTTGCTTTGATTTGAAAAAAGTATGTTTGATGGATTGGGTGGGCTAGTAAAAGTTTATGTTTGGTGAATTTGATGAATTGCGGATACATATATATATATATATATATATTTATGTAGTGTATATATAATATAATTATATATATGGAGGAGCCAATTTTATTTTATTTTTGGAGAAGCAGCCGCAAGTTATTTTGTATCACTTCTTTATATACCCGTTTGTTGAGAACGCAGCCACATGTGGTTTTTCTCTATTTTTTTTCTCTTCTTCTTGCCGACCTTATCTTGTTTTCTTTATCTTCTATTGATTAATTAATATTTGCTTGCTTTGCGCACTATTATAATTAATTTAAAATTATTTTTTTTTAATTTATTTGCATGTGCCCTAATAAGTAATTAATTTATTAATTATGTATTCTTTAATTACAAGCATGCCAGGTTACATTATTTTTTCTAAGGTCAAGGATAATATATATATATATATATATATAATTTTTTGGAGATGGATTAATTAAATTTATAATTGCTATAATTGTGGTAAATCAGTATGCTAAGAAAATTTGAATATTACTTATATAATTTTGTTTCTCATAATTACTCATATTGTTAATTATTTTATTTAGTATGTCATAAAATTGAAAGTTGCCATGATAATGAAAACTCATGTGCATTATTATTACTTTGATAAAGTATTTCATATATATCATCGAAAAATGTATGTGACAATACCAATCTAGTTTTGAAATCTAATTCACAATCATGGAAAATAAATTATCATGGATGGACTCATAATTACGTCTCTTGTATATCAAGATGTCTGATCCAAGTTAATTTAATATATTGGACTCAGAAGCACTTGAGTACCATAAGTGGGTATGCTAATATAGTATTTTCTTTTATGGCAAAAGAACAGTTTTGTCACAAGTGAAACCCCCAAACACCCAACAGACAAAGAACCGTCTGACAAGATAAAAGTAAATACCTTGATATTTCTTAGGCGACATGTAAATCCCGACTTATGTTGAGGATATCTTTAGTTGATAACTCACAAAGAACCGTGAAAAAAGGGACATCTTGGAAATATCCATGACACTATTCTCCCGTATATGACAATGTAGTGTGATGAAATTCATTTGCTAGGGAAATAATTTCAACAAAGATACATTGCGCTAAAAGCACGTCTTAACTTTTTCACCTTCCTTATTTCAGCTCTTATACTAATGAACCAGTATAACAAAAATTGTTGTTCTTTTG
>CM038467.1:52458985-52664126 GCA_021464415.1 Lonicera japonica
TTTTCCTTTCTCCTTAAAAGATAAAAGAAAAATATGGTTGAATGCTCAAAGGCCGCAATATATTCGGTCTTGGCAAGTACTTCAATCGGAGTTTTTGAAAAAATTATTTCCCGTCCATTGGACCAACGCTTTGAGAAGGGCGATATCCAATTTTCGCCAAAAGAAAATAAAACTTTTTACAAGTGTTGGGAAAGATACAATGAGCTTTTAAACGCATGTCCTCACCATGGCCATGAAACTTGGAGCCTTGTGAGCTATTTTTATAAATCTCTTACTCCCGAGATGCGTACATTCGTAGAGACCATGTGTAATGGTCAATTTTTGAGTAAAAGTCCTGAAAAGGCCTTGTTGTATTTTGATGAATTGGCGGAAGGTGCCCAAAATTGGAACACCTATACCGAGGGACCTAAGGCCAAGCCTCCGGGAAAGGGTGGGTTGTACCAAATATCCAATGATGATGACACAGGGGAAAGGTTGTTCCAATTTTCTAAGAAGGTAGAGGCCTTAGAGACAAACAAGCTTAGAGATGTCAATGCAATGTCATCAAGTCAATTGTGTGTCATTTGTGAGAAGTTGGGGCATTCCACAGAGGAGTGTCACACAATTCCTGCCTTCAAAGAGGTCCTTCAACGTCCCTCACAAATCAATGCTATAAACTCGTACTCTTGACCAAACAATGACCCATTTTCTCAAAGGTACAATGAAGGGTGGAGGAACCATCCTAATTTTAGTTGGGGGGAAATCAAAATGCTCATCAAAATTCGAATGCAAACTCGAACTCTTACCAACCAAGACCACCTCCACCCCAAAACAACTCTTTTAGTTAAGCAAACCCAAACCCATATTCTAATTTGGAGAATCTTTTGCGGAAATTTGTAGACAAAACCAGTAGAGATGTTAGTGATTTGAAAACTCAAATGTCCAAACTCACCACCGCTTTAGCAACCCAAGAAAAAGGAATGTTTTCGGCTCAACCAATAGCTAATCCTAGAGGGCAAGCCATGATAATTGAAGGGGAGTCGAGTGGGAATTGTAGAGGAGTTGAAATCAATTATCACAACCCCTTAGAAATTAGAAAGATGATTGATTAAACTGTAGTTCCTAAGCCCAAACCCGGTGGACATAGCCGAGTCAACACCAAATGAATAAGTAGAAGAAGAAAAGAATGTGAGGGAAAAGGAAGAGGAAAAGAGGAATGGGAAAGAGGACATAGAAAAACTCAGAAATAACATAAAAGTCCCTTTTTCCAAAAGTTAAATCAACCTCCTAAGGAAAATCGCAACACCACAATTCTTGATGTGTTTAGGCAAGTCAAGATCAACATTCCATTGCTTGATGCGGTCAAGCAAATACCTTCATATGCTAAATTTCTCAAAGATTTGTGTACCACAAAAAGAAGGTTGAATGTTAAGAAAAAAACATTTATGACAAAGCAAGTGAGCTCTATCATGTAAGGCACTCGTATTCCAAAATTCAAAGATCCTGGTTGCCCAACCATTTCATGTTTAATTGGCAATTGTCGCATAAAGAATGCCTTACTTGATTTGGGTGCTAGTGTTAATGTGCTTCCTTTTTCGGTGTACCAACAATTGGGGTTAGAAGAGTTAAAACCCACCAAAGTGACGATTCAATTAGCGAATCGCTCCGTTAAGATACCGAGAGGGATAATAGAGGATGTTCTTGTGTAAATTGATAAATTCTACTTTCCCGTTGATTTTATTGTTTTTGATATGCAACCGGTAGCAAATCTCGCTAATGAAATTCTTGTCATTTTAGGAAGACCATTTCTTTCCATATCTAATGCCATCATTAATTGCAAGAATGAAATTGTTAAATTGGCTTTTGAAAACATGACTCTTGAGCTAAATGTGTTCTTTTTAAGCAAACAATAAAATGATTTTAATGAAGAAAGTGAACATGTGAACATGGTAAAGTCATTAGTCCAAGATCATTTTAATAATACTTACGATTTGGATTTAATGGAAGAGAATCTAACCACTTCCAATGAATTCAATGAGTGTTTGCAAGTTTTTTCCTTACTTGATGATAAGGTTCAATATCCGAAAGAGCAAAAGGGGAGCACATCCGATCCAACACTAAAGCTTGAGGGACAAATGGAGCTTTAGCCATTGCCAAGCAACTTAAAGTACGCTTTCCTAGGTACTTCCAGAACCTACCCTGTGGTAATCTCTTCCGAACTCTCAAAAGAGCAAGAGGTGAGGTTGGTAAGTATGCTTAATAAACATAAGAAAGCTTTTAGTTGGACACCAACTTACCTCAAAGGGATTAATCCTTTAATTTGCACTCACAAAATCCACTTGAAGGAAAATGCTAAACCATCTAGACAATTTCAACGCCGTTTGAACCCAAATATGCAAGAAATTGTAAGAAATGAGGTATTGAAATTGCTAGATATGAAAATCATTTATCCAATCTCCGATTGCAAATGGGTGAGTCCAACCCAAGTTGTACTAAAGAAATCCGGCCTCACAATAGTCAAAAATGAACAAAATGAATTAATTTCTCAAAGAGTCACCACCGGGTGGCAAATGTGTATTGACTACCGTAAGCTCAATGAAGTAACACATAAAGACCACTTCCCGCTCACATTTTTGGACCAAACACTCGAGAAAGTATCCGGGCATGAGTTTTACGCGTTCTTAGATGAATTTTCTGGATACAATCAAATTGAGATTGATTTAAATGATCAAGAGAAAACCAACTTCACATGCCCCTTTGGCACCTTTGCATATCGAAGGATGCCATTTGGGTTGTGCAATGCACCGACAACCTTTCAAAGGTGCATGCTAAGTATTTTTAGTGACATGGTGGAAAAGACCTTAGAGGTATTTATTGATGACTTTACCGTTTACAGTAAATCATTCGATAATTGTTTGTTGAATGTTGAGTAGGTTTTAGAAAGGTGCATTGAGAAACAACTTATTCTTAATTGCAAGAAATGTCATTTCATGGTGACAAAGGGCATTGTCTTAGGGCACATTATTTCGGAGAAGGGAATCGAAGTTGACAAGGCAAAAATTGAAATAATCTTAAAACTTTCCACTCCAACTACCGTCAAAGATGTCCGTTCATTTTTGGGTCATGCCGGCTTCTATAGGAGGTTCATTCAAAACTTTAGTGCTATCGCAAAGCCGTTGTGCAATCTCCTATTGAAAGATGCCCCATTCATTTGGGACGAGAAATGTGAAGAAGTATTTGCCAAGCTCAAGCAGTTGCTTACAACCGCCCCCATCATGCAAATTCCCGATTGGAGTTTGCCATTTGAACTTATGTGTGATGCAAGCGACTATGCCGTAGGAGCGATTCTCGGCCAAAGAAAAGACAAGAAGCCCGGAGTCATTTACTATGCAAGCCGAACTCTCAACGATGCTCAAATGAACTACACAACAACAGAGAAAGAGCTCTTGGCCATAGTATTTGCCCTTGACAAATTTCGATCCTACCTCATTGGATCTCCTATTATTATTTTCACTGATCATGCGGCTCTCAAGTACCTTTTTACGAAGAAAGATGCAAAACTGAGGCTTTTGAGGTGGATTCTTTTGCTTCAAGAATTCCATTTGCTCATCAAAGACAAGAAGGGTGTTGAAAATGTGGTAGCGGATCATCTATCTCGCCTCTCATTCACTTATCACATTTAGCAAAGTGCAATCAAAAATTCGTTTATGAATGAGAAATTATTTTCGGTAACTTTATTTCTGTGGTACGCCGACATTGTTAATTTTCTTGTCACCGGTAAGATGCCAACACATTGGAATGCTCAAGATCGGCAAAAATTCATGTCCGAAATGTACCGATTCTATTTGGAAGAACCGTACTTGTTCAAGTATGGTGCGGATCAAATTATTTGGCGTTGTGTACCGGATGAAGAGTTCAAAAAAGTCCTTACTTTGTGCCACAATGAAGCTTGTGGAGGGCACTTTTCGGCTAAGAAAACGGCGGCCAAGATCTTGCAAAATGGCCTTTATTGGCCAACATTGTTTAAAGATGCCTACCGACATTGCAAAGCTTGCCCGAGATGCCAAATATTAGGATAAATTACACGAAAAAGCATGATGCCACTTAATCCAATCTTGGTGATTGAAGTATTCGATTGTTGGGGAATCGATTTAATGGGACCATTCACATCCTCTTTCGGTAACCTTTATATTTTAGTAGCGGTTGATTATGTTTCCAAGTGGGTAGAGGCCCAAGCTTGCAAGAAAAATGATCACAAAGTGGTGATCCAATTTTTAAAGGAAAATATTCTTGCAAGGTTTGGCACTCCCAAAGTGATTATAAGCGATGGTGGCACTCATTTTTGTAACAAACCTTTTGAATCTTTAATGCAAAAATATGGAGTAAATCATAAAGTATCACTTGCTTATCATTCACAAACCAATGGCCAAGTCGAACTTGCCAATAGGGAGATAAAGCAAATTCTTGAAAAGACGGTAAATCCAAATCGCAAAGATTGGTCATTGCTTCTTAACGATGCACTTTGAACTTACCGTACAGCTTTTAAAACAATTTTAAGAATGTCTCCCTATCGGATAGTATATGGCAAGCCTTGCCATCTTCCCGTTGAGTTGGAACATAGATCATTTTGGGCAAATAAAATGATGAATTTTGATATCGAAAATGTCAGAAGCAACCGAAAGTTACAACTTGAGGAGTTGGAGGAATTAAGGAGGGATGCATACCAAAATGCTAAGATAAGCAAAAAACGTGCAAAAATTTTCCATGATAAATCTATTTTAAGAAAAGAATTCAAACTCGGGCACAAAGTTCTAGTTTATGACACGCGTTTGCATCTCTTCCCGGAAAAGTTAAAATCTCGTTGGACTGTCCCATACATTGTTTGACATGTATTCCCTTTTGGGGCCGTGAATGTTGAAGATCCCAAAACTGGTTTTGTGTTCAAAGTGAACAGACAACGCCTTAAGCTATTTTTGTAATTCCCACCTCGAGAGGAGTCCACCCTTCTCGACAATCCGACCTATACCTAACAAGCATAGGTCATGTTTGTATATAATTCTTGTTTCTAAAAAAATTTTGCTTTATTTTCTTTTTCTTTTTCTTTTTTTTTGGGTTTGGTTTAATAAACATGATATTACACTTGAAATGTGGTTATAATGCATGGATGTTATGTTTTATCTAATTCTAACCCATTTATTTGCTAGTGTGTACATATAGTAATTTTGTTTCAAAAATAGCTCTCTTTTGCCTCATGAAAATCGAAAAGCCAAATGGGAGATTTCCCATTTCTCGTTCTCTTCACATTGAGGACAATGCATTCTTAAAGTTGGGGGGTAATGTTCTTAAACATTAATGGATTTTCAATTTCTTAATTTTTCATGTGTTTAGAGCTTTAAAAAAAATTAAATAAAAAAAAATACAAATGAAAGTTTGAAAAATGATGATGATTGGTTCATTAGCTATTGGCATGAATTCCTTGATCTAAATGAAATTTTGAGTGATAATCTAGCTTACTTTGCTTCAATTAGATCCGTGACCCTAGAAATGTCCCTTAAAATGTGTAAATGGTTCAAGTAGAGAAATTATTTCGTAACACTTAGAGTAATTTTTATTTTGTGAAGAGGGAATTCTTGTCCAAAATTGACGAAAGTTTTTTCGAAAATATCCTCCAATAGAGAAGACAAATGCATGGCACTTTGAAAAACTTGGGTGATTTTTAATCCTAATATTGACTTAAAACTTCACTTAACAAATCATAAGTCTATTTATCTAATATTATGGATAGATAAAGGTAACCATATGGGAAAGGGTGAATAATTTCCTTTAAGCTTAATAAATAAGCATAAAATGTCAAATTTTTTATAGTGAGTTTGCTGCCCCCCATAGAGATGAAAACCACCTTGAACTAATTTAGCAAAAATTCCAAGAAAATATAAGAAAAGTGATTAGAAAATGGACGAAAATTTGAAACTTTCCTTTTTGAAAGAAATTCCTCTTCCATCTCTAATGATCAATACTCTTTGTGTTTAAATGAGAATTTTGCTAATATAAGGCTTAGCATGTGATTAAAGGGAAGTATGGGTCAAGTTTCTAAAGGAGATGAGCAATTTAGATAGTCATTCAAAACCCGCAAGTTTAGAAATAGTGATAGTAATGTTATAAGCTTTGCAAATTGAACTTTTGAAATCATCATTCTCGTCATTCACCACGATCAAACTTTTGATATTTGTAGATATCATCACTGTAAACCTTCACGAGATAAACCTCGTCTTCCAAGGGAACTTGGGAGTTCAAAGGAATTAATGCATGTGCTAAATGCATTTTCGATTTTTGTGCATAGTCTTCTTTAAATTTGCTTGCTAAAGGACTAGCAAGAGTTAAGTTGGGGGGTGTTGATAAACGCGCAATTTTGCATATGCTAACGCTCTTTAAATTAAATTTTCCGTGTTTATCATAGCATTGATTAATTAATTTAGCTCACTTTTGCACACACACTTTAAATATCAAGAATTACTTTCACATGGTTCAAATTAGCTTTTTCTATTGTTTATATTATAACCATAGACTTTGGAAGCAAGTTGGGGAGCTTTGGGAATAATTCAACAATGACAAAAGACAAAAGGAAGCTATAGTCAATCAAAAATCATCTAAATCAATGTGCAACCTCTAAATCAGATTTTTTCTTTGACCTTTTGATTCAAAGAGTGCTGGACTTTCTTTCATTAATGAGGCTCCTAGGGGTGGTTGAGAAAGGGGAATAGACAAGCCATCTTTGAACATTATTTCTCTCCCTATTTAAACTTCTCTTTGTCCATCATTTAAAGGGAGTGGGGTTGTAATTTGAAGTTCACGTTAGAATACATATTTATTTTCCTGCATTTTATTTTTCTCTTTAATTATCATTTTAATAAAATAAACTAATTAGAGAAACTCTTTAGAGAAATGGAGATAACTTCAATGGTCTTTGTTCATACAATTATCATGGAGTAATTTCATTGTTAAGGCTAAAAGATGAAGTTTGCAATGTATTAATTATGTAAGTTCAATTCTCATTACATTGTTAGTATTGTTAAATGCTTGTTGATTCCTTCATCTTCTCCATTTAATCAACCATTCATAAGCTAGTAAGATAATTTTTATATGATGATATGACTTTGTATGCCTTGTATACATAGATCTCAAGCATTAATGAAGAGATGATACACTTGTGTATTTCTTACTAGCCTATGTCCATTCTTTCTCTGAATGAAATACTTTTCATTACCAAGCATGATTAGTCTTTGAATATTCATGGAAACACCATAAATTTGAGATTCTAATCCTTGAATACTGTAATGATATGGTGAGTGCTTTATACACTTTATATGATTTTAAGACTCATCATCTTCTTAGTTAAAGTGTTGCGAAAGAGGATCTTTTAAATTTATGTCATAAATAACTTCACTAACCATTCTAAGGATTCAATTTGTATTTATCAAATATGTCTATATAGGATGGTTTGACCTCCACCTAGACCTCCCAATCTTAGACAAATGAAATGTTATGATTTATCGAGCTAAACTCTTTGTAGTTGGCCATTTTTATAATCAAGTCAATTGCCTAAGGGAAACTAACAATGAGTTCCCAAATGCCTAGTTTAAATTTATGCCTATTCTTTTTGTGTATTTCAAGTTTGAATCTTGGTTGAACATTATATGGGAATGGGTTGCACTTGCTTCACACTCTTCGTCACAAGATAAAAATGAGAGATACACTTGTGTTGATTTTTGCTTACACCCTTTCTTTATATGGCATTTATATGGGAATGGGTTGGTTTTGCTCCACGCCCTTTTGCTTAGAAATGGGTAAAATACTCAACACTTAGGATTTGCATTGAGAACTTTGAATGAGGTTAATTCTACTTAACTTTGCAAAACAAATGAATTCTATAATGCCTTAGCCTTTTTTCATTTATTGTTACATCATTTTAATTTTTATTGCAAGACTTTAAAATCAACCATTAAATTCCACCAATTAAATTCTCTTAACAAAACCATGGACTCGTAATCACCACATCTTCTTTCCGACTATCCTTGTGGTTCGACACTTGGACTTACCAAGTATTATAACTTGACAACCTGCACTTGGGTACCTAAGCACGGAAGTATTTTCGGCGCGTCAGGCTCTGCTCTAATTGATCCTACTATTTTGAGTTTGATACATCAAGCTTAAAATGGGGAAACTATAATGCCCATTATTCTTTCTGAAACTCTGAATGGCCTGGATGATCTTAAAAGGGGGTCCTCGACATTTCTTAGGGGAGCCCACGATTGTTATACATGTGGCTGCTGGAACATTTTCGGTCAGCAGGGTTCAATGGGGTACAGTTAGACATTCCGACATATTTCTTTCATTGTCCCTTTTTTGGTGCCCTGCCATGTCTTCTTCTGATTGGACCGGGTGGTTTTTTGAGAACTTTCGTGCAATCAAATGGCATATTCCATGGTGAAAACTTAGAGAAATGGTGGTTGGCATAGGTGGGCAGAATTATATTCGTCTCAAAAGTCTTTGGTTCACCTCATTTTATCTTCCCGTGCATCTCTTGCGGTAATTTAACATCCCCCAGAATATCCTTGTTAGTCTGAAAAACTTTTTTTATGAGCTTAAGTTTGTTACTTCACATGTTTCCTTGTTTATGGAACGGATGTGGCGCAGCCATTTGTCCCGTCAGTTCAACCATACTCGATTCGGTATCTCCTAACCCCTATGTGCATACATTATCTGTTCTCATTGGCAGTCTTTGGGAGAAGAATTTGTCGATGACCCTTTTCAGATGGTGTGATTTCGATTGATGGATTGTGAGTCTACTTAGGACAATATTGTCTTAGTGTACCAAATTATGGACGAGGCTCAAATTGACTTGGCTACTGAAGATCTTGCCTGGCCAGCCCCTAGGATTTAGGCTCTTCTGTATTTTGTATTAGCAGTCTTATTTGTAACCTTCGGTGTTCTGAACCACCCCTGAATAATATATGATAATTGCTTTATTATGGATGAAAATTTTTTATTACAATGTTTTAACCGGGCCTGAAGTCACTTCTCAAGTTGCCTGCATTCCCCGTTTTGATTTTTCAAAAATAATAAGCTGAGTTGGGGCTTAGATTTACTTAGTTCTTAGATATACATGGTGTGTTCTATTGGTAATACTTTATCAAATGATCTATATTGGCGGGTGAATGAAGTAATTGTCCATCTAGATCTGCAACTATTGCGGCTCCCCCCATGTTGATTTCTTTGACAATATACGGCGCATTCCCTTTTTTTTCGATCTTTTCCCTCGGGTCCCTGGCTGGTTCTCGAATCTCTTTTAGCATTATGTCATTTTCACTGATTCCCTGGGTCTTAACCCTTTGGTTGAAGGCTCGAACGATTCTATTAAGATAGCCCTGATGGTGATATACGGCTTTCAGTCGCTTATCGTCTAGCAAGGTTTAACTCATTGTACCGGGCTTGGACCCATTCGACTTCATTGATCTGATTTTCCAATACCTCTCTAAGGGAAGGGATTTTTAACTCCACTAGGAGGACGACTTCCATCCCATAAGCAATGGAGAAAGGGGTGGCTCCCGTGAAGACTCTTTCGGTGTTGCGGTAACCCCATAATGCATACGGGAGCTTTTCTAGCTAGTCTCAACAAGCGTCAGTTATTTTACTCAAGATATTCTTTAAATTCTTGTTGGCGGCTTTAACTGTCCCATTGGTTTTTGGTCGATACGGAGATGATTTATGCCTGGTAATTCCATATTCCTCCATAATGGCGTTACCCTCTCTTTCGAAATGAGTGCCGTTGTCAAAGATTATCTTATGTGGGACCCTATATCGACAAATAATGTTCTTTGAATGAATTGAGGTACCTTCCTATTGTCAAGAACTTTGTAGGATTTTGCTTCCACCCATTTGGTAAAATAATATATGGCTACCAAGATGAACTCGTGGCCATTACTTGCCTTGGGTGATACTTTTTCGATGATGTCGATTCCCCTGGTTGCAAAAGGCTAGGGAATGGTCATGTTATATAATTCTTTCGGAGGATGTTTTTGAGACTTAGCGTAGATCTGGCACTTATGGCAGTGACGCACATGGTCATTACAATCACTTTGCAGAGTTAACTAATAATATCCTTGTTTGATGATTTTACAGGCTAGCGTATGACCGCTTATAGGGGGTCCACAGTCTCCACCATGTATTTGATCCATCATCTTAACAGATTCCTCTTTTGTGAGACATTGGAGATGAGTTTCATCGTAATTCCTTTTGTATAGCCTTTCAGCACATAGTATGAATCTTGATGTAAGTCTTATGAGTGTAACTCGTGTCTTCTTATCTGTTTGTTCGGGTTATCGACTGTTTTTTAGCAAATTTCATATATCATAAAACTAGGTGGATGGGTTCACAACTTCATTTTCAAATTCGATGGCCATGCAATGAGCTGGGCTGGACTTTTTTTTTCTAATGTTAGGGTAATATCTTTCATCCCCTCCGGGATGTCAATTATCAATGCTAATATGGGAAGTGCGTCGGTGAAATTGTTTTGTGATCAGGGAATATAGTAGAATTATGAGTGCTCGAACTTGTCTGCAACATCTTCCAATCTAGTGAGGTATGGGACCAATTTTTTATCTCTGATCTATCATTCTTTTAGAATCCGATGTACCACTAATACTGAATTCCCATAAACTTGTATTCTTTTTATTCCTTTTTAAAATGCAATTTCTAACCCGATTGTGCAAGCTTCGTACTCGGCCATGTTGTTAGTGCATGAGAAATCCAAACGATATGAAATGGGTGAGTGGGTTTGATCTGGCGAGACTAGTAAAACACCTATTTTGTTCTCGTTACAATTAGCTGCTCCATCAAAATACATTTTTCAATCTTCATTTGTCTCGAGGTTCATGATGGCTTTATCCAAAAATTCTGCTTCTTCTACCATGTCTCTCATCATCGAGTTGGTGGCCAGATAATTAGCGATGGCGTTGCTTTTCACTGACTTTTGGGTCATGTACGTGATGTCGAACTCAGAGAGCAAGAACAACCACTTTTTCATACGGGTCGAAATGGCAAGTTTTTTCAAAAGATACTTCAGTGGGTCGATACGGAGTGCTAAGATGTCTGGGAAAATCAGCAAGTAATGACAAAGTTTCTACGTTACCCAGACAAGAGCGGTGCAAGATTTTTCCAACGGTGTGTCGTTCAACTTAAACGGTGTAAGGTTCTTACTCATATAATAAATGGCTTGTTCTTTTTGAGTAGTAGCCAAGTATTGGGCTAACATGGATCATGCAGCGGTATCTGTGACCGTTATGTATAATATCAATGGTAATCCCGATTAAGGGGATACCAGTATCAGAGATTGGAGAGATAGCTTTTGATCTTATCGAATGCTTCTTGACACTGCTCATCCCATTCTCCTGACGATGACTTGCTCAAGAGTTTGAAGACGGGTTCACATGTTTGGGTAAGCTGGGAGATGAACTTGCTGATGTACTGTAAGTTGCCCAAAAATCCACGGATTTCTTTCTCGGTGCGAGGCTCGAGTATATCTTGGATGGCTTTGACCTTGGTTGGATCTACCTCGATTCCCTTCTCACTAACAACATGGCCCTGTAGTTTTCCTTTTCTTATCCCAAATACACATTTCTGGAGATTAAGTCTCATTTGATACTGGCGGGGTATGTTAAAGAAAGCCCGTAGGGCAGGAATGTGGCCCCCCTTTCTTTCAAACTTGATGATCATGTCATTCACCTATAACTCCACTTCCTTATGGATCATGTCGTGAAATATGGCTGTAGTGACTCTCTGGTAAGTTGTCCCGGCATTCTTTAGGCCAAACGGCATAACCGTATAGCAATAAGTCCCCCACGGAGTGATGAAAGCTGTCTTCTCTTGGTGATCTGGGTGCATCTTGATCTGGTTATACCCTATAAAACCAACTATAAATGATTTCAAGGCATAAGCAACTGTATTGTCTACTATTAGATCTATGTTGGGCAGAGGGAAGTCGTCTTTTGGACAAGCCCTATTGAGGTCCCAGTAATCTACACACATACGAACTTTCCTGTTTGCCTTTGGGACAGGCACGATGTTGGCTAGCCAAGTGGGGTAATCAATTACTCGCGGAAATCCTACATCCAATTGCTTCATAACTTTTTATTTAACTTCAACGATCATTCTGGCATAAGTTTTCTGAGCTTCTGTTTGACAGGCTTAAATTCTGGTCTGGTGTGGATCTCGTGCATAACTATCTCACAATTGAGTCTAGGTAAGTCAGCATATGACCAGGCAAAGACATCCACGTACTCTTTCAGAGTTTGTGTGAATTCTTCCTTTTCTGCTTTGGTTAAGTTAGCCCCAATACGGACTTCCATTTTCTCTTCCTCGGTCCCCAGGTTGATTGTCAGAGTATTTTCTTCATCACTCTATATGCGTGTGTTATTCTCTTCTGGGTGCTCATTCATACTTTTTATATCGGCTAAGGCAATCATTAAATTAACAACATCGGAGTACTAAAAAGTTGAATCTTCTTCATTAATTATATTACATACAAGTACAATTTCAAAAAGTACATCGAGAAGTGACTCCTCCCAGGTTTTTCTCCCATTCTCTCTCCTATTGCTACCCTTTATAATTTCACTTTTCCCCTCCTCAGGATCAGTGTGGATTAGGTAGACAAGATCATCCCTTGGTACGTCATCTTCTAGGGCCATAATATCAAAGAGGTCCCTGATCATTTCTTCATCTTCTTCTTCTTTTTTTGGGTTCTCCGGCCCAATTGTTAGCTTAGTGGAAAAAAAGGGTGTGATCTCCCTCTTGAGATATAGGTCGTCTTCATAGAAGATTTTCCAACCAGGCATAGTTTCCCCCTCTTTGTTTTGCTTTGCCTTGGGATCACCCCAATCCCGATTTTTCGAGATTAGTTGTAAGTGCGAGTGGTTGTGGAATTCCTTGGTCAGTCTTTCTGAGGCCATGTCCGGGTAAAAAATTCATCTTTGCCATCCACTGGTCAATGATCAAATTAAAGCCTGGTGCCACTTGGGCTGTATTAGGGGGATTGGCTATCTAATTTTTGCTCAGATCTTTCCCTTTCATGTAGACGGTTACATCTTGGTCGATGCCACTTGATTATGTCTCGACTCTGGGATAGGTTGGATCATCTCGGATGAGACTCACAAGATCAAATCCCTCCTCATCTATAGTTAACATATTGATTCCGACTGTGGAAACATGGTTGGGGAGTCGGTTATGAGTAACATTGGGCCCACCAGGAGCGGGTATGATTCCGGCTTCAATCAGATCTTAAATGCGGTGTCTAAGAGCCAAACAATGGTCAATATCGTAGCCGGCAACCTGATGGTACAAATAGTTCTCGTTCATCCTCCAAGTACTTGGAATAGGGTTTTGTGGGGTGTGAGGATTGAGCGGGGTGATAAGCCCAGCATTTCTGAGTAATTCGAGGCTTTTGGTTAAAGTGGTGGGGAGGGTACATAAATTCCTCTTCTTCTTGGCCTCGGTATTTGATGATTCTGCTTGCACAGTCTAATTTATTGATGGCATGTGTTATGGTTGAAAAGGGTTCTGTTGGTATGGGTAAGTGCTTAATTGATTTACTGTTGTGGTACTTGTCTTCTTCCGTGAGTAAGCGGCTTTCTTGGTTTCGGTTTCTGCTTTTCTAGTCAACTCGTCCTTTACTTGCGAACCCATGCTCAATAAAGCTCGAAAGTGTGAAAAGACGTGTTTTTCCATGCAATTCATAACAACCGGGGTAAAGTTCTTTTATATTACCTCCAACTGCTCTTTTTCATTTTATCGTTTTGACATTTGGGAAGCCATTTCTCTCCAGCGAGTGACGAAGTCACTAAAGCTTTCTTTCTCTCCTTGCTTGGTCATCTCTAAATGCTTCTGGGTAATTTTCAAGTCTTCGTTCAACCCATACTTTATCATAAACTCTTTAATAATATCCCCCAATGTCTTCATTCGGTCTTTTTCTAAATTAAATAACCATCTTAAGGCAGCTCCCGTGAGAGTCATGTGAAAAGCTTAGGCCAATTCAAGTTCTCTGTAACCTGATACTTGCATGGATCGTATGTAATATTGGAGAAGTGTTTTCGAAGGGGTTATGCCGGTGAATTTTGTGATTGGGGGAAGTTTAAACCCTTGAGGCAATCTAGCCCCGAGGTAAAGGGAGAAGGCATTCATATCTGTGATCTCATCGGCCCCCTTCATCTGAGAGATTCTTCTTTGTAGGATTCTCATCTGTTTTTTCAACTTTTTTAACTCTTCGCTTTCTCTTGGCAATTCCTCGGGCTGTTCTCGAGTTATTATCGATTCTGCATAGGTTGCTAGGAGATGGTTTATATCTGAAAACTCATTGAGTGGGGCTATTGGGGCTGTAACTGGGGTAAGCCTCAAAGGGATCTGTGGCCACTGTTGGTACTGGGTTTTGAAGCCTGGCTGGCCCTAGGGTTGAGGCCATACAATCGGTGGTTCTTACTGCTAGTAAGTGGGTCCAAAATCTGGGGCCCATTGGACTTAGTTATCGGGTTGGTTGGGTGCCACGAGATTAGGGCCCGTGGGTTGGATAGTGTTTCCGGGGATGACTGGTGGCACTTCTTGATTGTGGTGGGAATTCGATGCTTGATGACGCGAAGTTTGCCCTTGATCTCGATTGGGAAGTAAACGTTCAAACCCTGGCGGTGCAGTCTGTTCGGCCGACATCTCTTCTAAAAGAACTCAAATATTTTGCAGTTTAGTAGGGATACCTGCCAAACTCTCATTAATTGACAAAAGCAGACGATAAATTTCTTCCAAAGTTGGCTGGGCTTTTGCTGCCTCAATGAGGCTCTGTTCTTCATCTCGAATCTCTAAATTGTTCGACATAACTGGCGTGTTTT
Source organism: Lonicera japonica (assembly GCA_021464415.1). NCBI lineage: Eukaryota > Viridiplantae > Streptophyta > Magnoliopsida > Dipsacales > Caprifoliaceae > Lonicera > Lonicera japonica. The sequence goes on from CM038467.1 coordinate 52,473,892, forward strand.
GTCTCATTAATCTTCCCCTGTAATCTCATCTGGCCCAAGCTTCTAGACTGAGGTCTTTGGAGAAGCTACGCAGTGAAAATGAAGGAAAACTTTAGGGCGACTCATTTTTGCCAAAAAATGTACTTGAAAATTACCACGAGACAGGCTTCGGGTTTTATAAAAAATGGTGTGTAAAATAAGCCGTGGGGTGGCACATCCCCCCGGGCTGACTTGACATATGTTTTACTCGGACTTGATCTTATATGCAACGTAGGTAAATGCATGGTTAAGGCTTCAGGCTCCCTCCTTTTTGGTAAGGCCTCGCGATATACCCCAAGGTGGGTACATGAGAGAGCCTTTTCATATACTTCCCTGGTACATGAGTGTTCTCGTCACTCGATATACCTTGGGGGCGTACTTGGCCAAGGAGAGTAAAAGTAAATGCTTTCGATTTATGTTGGCCCAAGCAAGCCAACTCCCTACTCACTATAGTATTTTCGAGGGTTTGGCGTGAAATCATACTCGTAGGATCATGCATGAAGTAGTGACGTGTGTGAAAGATTTTTGAAAGGTTTGTTTCACAAATATCTTATCTTTCAACGTATATTTTGAAAATCTCAATTTTATTAAAAAAGTGTTTATTTACAATCAATTAGTAGTATAAGTAAAGAAACCAGTAAAGACATGCATATAATCATAGAATAAACAAAGTCTACATATAAGAGCCTAGTTCTCTGGTCTCCAGCAAAGTTGCCACTGTGAAAATCCGCAAATGTGAAATTCTATAGGGTTTGGGAACTATGTTACGGTTTGCGAAAGTGTTAGGCACCCATTCTACCTTTTCAGTATCTAATGGCTTTATATGTTTGTCATATATTGAAGAACTTGGATGCCTTTACTAAGAAGTCTACTACTTTTCTAAAATACATTTTTGTAAAGAAACTTGATTTTGGGAAAACGAGAAAGGGGATAAAAATCTTATATTCCGTAGTCCGATGTTTTGATTTTATAGAAGATGAAATGCAAGTGACAAAATTAGTAATTTTTGGAATTTTGAGAGGATATTTTAATATTGTTTACTCAGATAGCAATATTAGTTTTATCATTATTTCAATTGTTCTGGAAAAGAAGTCGAATTCTCAATTAGAATTGATTTAAAATGGATTTGGACTCTTTGAGGAGAGTATGTCAGGTATATCACAATCTATATGGGAGAGTGGATATACCCGATCTTAATCCTTTATATAAGTTTTATTGATTCGGGTTTTGAAAACTTAGTTTATCTGGATAATGATATACTTACTTCTTTTGATTTTCGAAAATGGTTTTATCAGGGTTTTGTTTGGAGAAAATAGTAGACTATTTGTAACTTAACAATAAGTTTATTCAATTAGAATTTGGACAAAACAATGGATAAAAACAAAGGAAAACAAGTACACAAATATTTAAACTTCAAATACTAGAAAAAACTTTCTTTACCTTCTTGACGAGATAAATATAATAAGAAAGAAAGAAAATATAATATGACTGAAGATAATCCGGCGGATGTAGTCTTTTCTTCTCTAGATACAATCGAGAATTCGACTTTGAAATCCGAGACGTCGAGTATTGAGAACTCGGAGATTCCTCAAGAGCTTGATAACAATAATTTACACTTTAAAGATCTTGAAAAATCAGAATTTTAGAGAGATATAATAATAGCCTTTTCTTTCCCAAAGTTGTTGTCCCTTGAACCCGTGGGGTGTTGGCCTATTTATACTGCTCGGAGGAGTTTGTCACGCAATATTCCCCTCAAAAGTGAAAGTGTCGCCCAACATCTTGCCAAGTGTCGCTCAACAAACGGCCGAAGGGTTATCCTTGACAGACTGATGTGTCAGGGAGTGGACGGTATGGGTTAGAGGGGGTTTGTTGTGCGACAATCTAGTTTGTCGCACAACAAAGGCTTCTGAAAATTGGTTTGTCGCATGACAAATCCTTTTAGGAATAGGTTTGTTGGGCTACAAACTTCCCAAAGCAATTTCTTGTATTTTTGGTGAGTTCTAGGCTCAAAAAGGTGCTTTTTCGATGGTTTTAGAGTTCTTACGGGGGTCATGGATTGGGGTGTTTACAGTACGGTTATGGGTTGTTGAACTTAATTTATTGAGTTGTTTGACAATAACTGCAAAACGACCATCTTCAGCAGTACGTTGGGCCAAAAAAAGAAAAGAAAATAAAAGAAAAAGAAAAAGAAATTTGTTGAAGATGCTTTAAAACAAAATTATGTTAGATGCTATATTTTTATAGTCCCATTCATCATGCTTCTGAGTCCTTTCATTTTCAATTTTTTTATCAGTTAGATTTAAAAAAAGTAACATCAATGCGTGTCTAAAATATACACAATATTTTAATCCTATGTAACAATGTCATACTTTTATCAAATTATATATACCGCTTGCTGTGAGAATCCGCAAATGCGACCCCCCGGGTCTCGTCCCCGTTCGTGGTGGTCTGAAGCGTCGGAAGGGATTCCGTCGCTCCATTTGCTTGGAGTTGTTTGATGATTCATATCGGGTGTCCTTACGTCTATTCTAGATGCAAAGGGGTTCGTTCAGAGTCGCCAGTACGTTTTACGAGAAAACGGACAAAAAGGGTTGTGTAAGGGGAAAGGCTAAAGATAAGCCTTTCTTTACACGTTTTGTCTGCGAAACCAGGATTCTATAGGGTTCGAAAACTATATTACGGTTTGGGAAGGTGTTAAGCACCCATTCCGCCCTTTCGGTCTCTAGTGGTCTTATATGTTTATTCTATGTTGAAAAACTTGGATGCTTTTACTGACAGTCTACTACTTTTCAAATGAAAACCCTAATTTCTGGGGGAAGACGGGAAAGGGATGAAAACCTTTGTGTTCCGAGATCCGATGTTTTATTTATTTGAAAGATGTAAATACACATGACAAAACCTTTTATTTTGAAAGAGTATCCCGTATTATTTCCTCGGATAATGACGGTTTTTGTGTTTACTTTTGTGAAAGTTCGGATCTAATATCGGGACTAATTTAATATGGAATCATGACTCTTGAGAGGAGAATTATCAGACACATCGCAGTCTATAGAGAAGACAGGATATGTTGATTTTTAATTCCTAAATAAGTCTTATTAGTCCGGGTTTTGAAAACAGAATTTTATCCGGACGATAACGTACTTATTCTTCTGGTTTTGAAAATAGTTTTATCAGGGTCTTTTGTTTTGAAAATGGTCGACCATTTATAACTTGGCAATAAGTTTATTCAAATAAAATGTGGACAAAACAACAGAAATAAAACAAGTACACAGATAGACCCGTTTTATCGAACGTGTTAGGAATCTAACCCAACCATGTTGCCACTTCGCTTACCAGGACGGGGATCGAGAGATCTCCGGCGATAACAATCTTCTCCTTCTTCAGATATTTCCGAGAATTCGATTCTAGAGACGGGACACGTCGAGTGTCGGGAATAAATCCGATAATTCTTCAGAGATAAGATGATAATATAAAATGCCTGATAACAAAATCAGACTAAAGCTCCGGATTTTCCAGCTCCAAGTTTCCGCCCCCTTGAACCCTTGGGGGTGTTGGCCTATTTATACTGCTCGGGGAAGATTGTCGCGCGACATTTCCCCAAAAAAGGCAAGTGTCGCCCGACATATATGTTTGTCGCGCGACATTCCTGTATGTCGTGCGACAAACGGCTGAAGTGATGGGTCCTGACACTGTGATGTGTCAGAAAGTGGTTGGTCGGGTGCAGAGAGGGTTTGTCGCGCGACATAGTGGGATTGTCGCGCGACATTCCAATGATTGTCGCGCGACAATGTGATATGTCGTGCGACAATCCTTAGTAAAAAAAGGTTTGTCGCGCAACAAAACCCCCCCCCCCCCGGGGTAGTTTCGGGTGCTCGGGTGGGTCCCGGACTCCAAGAAAAACAGTAGTTCTCGTAGGTCGTTTAGGGTTCTTGCGGGGGTCACGGATCGGGGTGTCTACACTTGCATATGTATCGCCTCTACAGAAATATTGAATATTGAAGAAAATTGTAAATTTTTTATTATTACAAGTGGAAGAAGTGTAAAACTAACAATTTGGTCTATGATTTTTGTTATTTAATTAATGAACCTCCGAACAATTTGGACGATATTAGCCACGCTTTAAAGAGAACCAGATTTATTTATTTTGGAAAAGGACCTTCCATTATGAGGGATAAATTGATGAATTTTTCTTTGAAATTTGGCGGAGAAAATCTTATGTGTAGATTAAATTCATCAAATTTCTTTAAGAAATTCATTTTGGAAAAGGATGAGATGATTGTCTAATATTTTAGTGGTAAAAAATGGACATATATATGGTTCTTTTCATTACGCCCACTCCTGAATTGATGTTGTTGATGAAATTTGGTGTAGTTAATTTACTCTTTAGGAGATTGTAGCCAAATTTCGTAGAGAAACTTATCCAATGACTTCTTGAAATGGACCATCCTACTATTTCTTAAACATAGGACCGGTACCATCCTCTATAGAAAAGGTTGTACATGTAAGAATTAATTATTTAATTTTTGTGTGGCCCACATAATTAGCTAATTTTATTTAGTGATTTATAATTTTTGTGTGGCCCACATAGTTAGAGATTAATAATAATTATCTCTAATAAGTTAGAGATAATTCCCACTAACCCACTTTGATGGAAAGTTGGAGTTATAGATAGGTACGTGAGGAATTGGGTCCTCTCCCTGCCTATAATTATATGTAACAGTCCATCAATTACGTATTCCAAAATTACGATACAACACATAAGCGTATAGGCCAAGGGAGAGAAACATGTTCTTGGTGTTTAGAATTCTGCCATCAATATTTTCAACAATTTTGATATGGCTATTGACCAAGGTCAGTAAATCTTTCCAATTATATATATATATATATATATGCTTATAATTATGTTGGTCCAAGATCCGTATGTTAATTTGTATAAATGTATGAATGTTATCCGCAATTATATTTGTTTAAAAATTTATGCAAAATTAATTAACATGTGGTATCAGAGGAAGGTTTAAGGACTATCACAATTCTCGTATTATTTAATAAATTAGTTTTGTTGTATTTGAATCAAGTAATGCTATTAATATCCCATAAATTTAATCAATATGTATATATACGAGTATACGTATACTGAAATGTGATAATTAATATATATTACATCAATTAATGTGTTTTATGTCTATGTGGAATGATTATGATAATGAATATTTTGAGTACCATTATTCATACATAATTAATGGGTACTTAGAGTACTGTTATTTATACGTAATAATTAATGGGTATTGAATACTATTATTGTTTCCTATTTAGATAAGTACTGTTATTGATACGTAATAATTAATGGGTACTGAGTACTATTATTATTCCCTATTTGGATAAGTCTTTACTGGATCATTACCAAAAGCATGTTACATATATATATATATATTCAAAATCATGTTTACTGGATTATTTCCAAAATCTTGTTCCTTACTTGGAAAAGTTTGTTTTGTTTACTGGATCGTTCCAAAACGCATGTTACGTATGTCTTTCCCAAAAATCATGCTTACTAGATTATTTTGAAAAATCATGCTTACTGAGTTCTTTCCAAAAGCGCGTTGTTTACTGAATTGATCCCAAAAGCGTTTTACGTATGTTTATTTTCTTGGATAATAGTAGATAAAATTATGTTTTGACTTTCACATGATTAATATTCCTATTATGATTAATTTGGTAACTACCAAGGTAAGCCCAAAAATAAGTTGATGAATATTAATAAAATAATGTATGATTATTTATCAATTATATTTTAAGTATCTTGAATAAGAGTATTAATATTCATATTATGATTAATTTGGTAACTACCAAAGTAGTCCAAATATAAGTTGATGAATATTAATAAAATAATGTATTATTATTTATTTAATAAGTCATTTTACGAATAGTTTGGTAACCACCAAAGTGGTTCGACTAATATAGTGATTTTTAAATTAAATAATGAACTAATTGTCAATAAATCATGGATATATATGTTATAATTTGTTAAGATTATTCATGATACTATTGCATTTACCTATTTATGGACTCTCTTTTTCTAAATGAATGGTGGAGATTAATCATAATCAAATGCCTAGATTAAATATCTAGGATATTTTAGAATATTTAGAATATTCTATTTTTGTATTATTAAGTATGTATAATAATTATCCTATTTGCACAAATTAATTTTAATTGTGCTTGTCAGTTAATGTAAAGGATAAATTATAACCAAATAATTTAATATTCATATTATGGTTAGTTGGGAGATACCAAAGTAGTCCAACTATAATGACTTATGAATATTAAATTTAATAATGGATTGAGGATTATAACTCGTGAATTGATGGTTCTTATAATTGTAATAATTGTTTTATGAGTTCATTTATTTTATTTAGTTATTGAATTTGTTGTTCCCCAAAGGTGATTAATCAAATTTCAGTGACCTAATAAATATTAAAGGGTTAGAAAACTTTCTTTCATGAAGTAAAATTTATTGCCCAGTATATTTGATTGCATAAATACACTATTTGCATTAATAGTCATATCAAGAATTGTTGGTAACTGTCAAAGTGGTCCAACTATAATGTTAATGACTATTAACTGAATAGTAACTCTTACGTGATTAACTCATAAATTACAAATAATCCTTATCATCGTAATGTTTCTCACGAGTTTAATGTATATATTATTTAATTTAGTAGTCATATTGAGAATAGTTCGGTAGCCACCAAAGTGGCCCAACTATATGATGAGTACCAAATTCAATAATAAACTTATTGACAATAACACATGAATAATGATGCTTATAATTTGTAAATAATATATATTCATAGTGTTATTGTATTTATTTATTCATCTGAAATTTATTCTCCAAAGAGAATGATATTAATGACTAAATAAATATTAAGGAGTTCAATATATTGTTTGGTTAGGTGGGTGCAAGATATCCAAAGATATTGTATCTATTTAATTAATTAATATACAACTCACTAAAGTCAAATATAAATACAGGTAAGCATCATAATTTGCATTTTACGGTTACTACCCAAAGGAGTGCCATAGTTATACATTGTATTTATATTGCTAATGTTCGTGTTGTTAATTCAAAGCATTATTAATGATGTTGATTTTTTATGTTGTGAACTTCGTTTGCATGCTTAAAATGTATTATTTCCTCGAAATAACTAACTTCTCATAATGTTTTGAGTAAGTTTAGTTTACCTTAAGTGTATCAAATCTTGATTAGTGCTATTAGTTGAAATTCTCACTATTATTATCAAAACTGTGAAGAAAGAACTGTTCATAAAGTTTTGAAGGAATCAAACAAACTAAGCATTTTGTTTATGTAAATGATTGTTGCACATAATATGAAAATTAATATTCCTCAAACTAATGATTATGTTTATGGATAATTGTATTTTTTATTGTTTATGTATCTCTTGCAAGAAAGTTAATAACTTATTTTACCACTATGCATTTTAATGATTTCTAGTGCCATGTTTGAGTATATTTTTTACGCTTGTTAAACTTGTTCAAAATTATTGGGATAAGAATTTTTTATTTTTTTTATCCAATTATGTTTAGTTTCATATTTACTCTCTATATTATTTATAGAGGAAATAAATGTTAAGCGGCAAAATAATAAATTTAATGATTATCTAATAACACGAGAAGCTATAAAGAAAGTTATGAAATGCCTAAAAGGTAAATTATGTGAGTTGACGCCTTAACCAATACACCAAAAAAAAAGTTTAGGATTTATTTTATTTTATTTGAAAAAGATGAAAGTCTTGAAAAATTAGAGAATAACAAGTATTTGATTTGAATGTTTCAATCAAATTTAATATATTTTTCCTTTAAGTTAGTGGATTGACTCAGGTGAAAATAGTTAATTTTTAGCCAAAATCGAAATGAGATTTTGCAACTTGGAGTAAAGAAATTATTATTAAAGTCATTGTGATTATTTTATTTTGATACTAGTGATTCAAATCTTATGATTATTTAAGTTTTCGTGATTTTGGTTTCTCTTGCCAAACATAATTACAATGGTAATAAAGATTTTACCAAGTTGTTCAATAAATCTCATTTTGTTTGTTTTTTGTTATTGTCAACCGTTTTAGAAATTTTAAGTTTTATAATGTCCTTTTTTTTAATTGAAACCTTTTGGCTTTACTTCCTTATTAATGATTAGGATTGAGGAAAATTTGGTTGATAAAAATCAACTTTCTTGTGCTATAAAAGAATTAGTAAAATATTCAATTGGGTTCTTTAAATAATTGATTTTACTAATTATAGTGGCTACATGGATTTTATTAAAGGAAAACAATGGGTGCATGGATTTTATTAAGAAAAAACAAAAATCATGTACACAATTAAAGGCACCATAGAAAATAAAGTGCTCCTTGATGTTATTTGATATTTATTTTGGTAGAGAAAATATTTTATCATCTTTATGAATAATTTTTTTTTCACATTATGATTATATCTATTATTATTTGAAATAATAACGAGTTCTTCAATATTATTTAGATATAATAGTGAAAGATATAAATGACTACTAGAGGTAGAGGATTTATGCGTAGTATGATAAAATTAGTTATGTCTCTACTAGTATCTAAACTCCTTGTAAAGCTTTGCATTTATTATGAATGTCCTAGCATAATGATATAGCTAAAAGACAAAATTGTACACTTATGGATATAGTTCGGATTGTGAAGTAATTCATACCTATAATGATATGAATTTTCTCTTAGAACCGCTATAAATATTCTTAACATAGTTCCTAGTAAGGCAATTTCAATAACCCAATTGAATTGTGAATAGGAAAGGAACTTTGTTTAAGACACTAATACATTTAAGGTCAATCTAGCTGAACTAAGATTTTATAATTCATATGACTGAAAATGGATTTTCAAAAATTCAATAGGTATAATTTTTACTTTCCTACCTATAATTAGATAATTGTATAAAAGGAAATGTTAGATTTTTTTTAAGAGGGTGAAGTCAGTAGGAGTAATTTAAGTTAATGTGGTGATTTAAAAGTTAAGGTGGAAGATTTTTTAATCATAACTTTTGAATAAAATAGTTGTATATATTTAGTTATTGGATGATTAAATAACAATGAACTACTGAATGACCACCAACTCCATAATGAAGTTTTCACCAAAAGGATAACCGCAGAGGATAACATTGAAACGATTTCAAGGTAAAAGTAAATATGTTACTCATAATGGTTATGTGCTTTATTTACAAGAATCTGAATTAAGATCCGGTTACTTATGTATCAAGTCTTTAGTATTAACGATTTTATTAAGTGGATTAATGTCACTGAAGAAAAGTTGGGTATTTTGGAACATAATATTGATGTCTAGAAAGTCATTGAATTGCTAAAGAATATAGTCAAATTGTGTGTAAAGGGTCTTTAAGACCGAACACAACTTTATCAGTATTATCAAGTGACATAAAGTTATGACTTAGTTCCAAATATTTCACTTAGAAAGTAGGCATTAATTATAGAAGATTCTTCTGGAATGTTTTATGAAGGATTACCCTTATAATCATTATTGCATTAAAAATCCATTAGAACTTTTTTGAAGTGGAGTTTAGTAAATGAAGTATGTATAATATAGTTGTAATGTACAAACACGGTCTGAAAACTTAAAAAGCCAACTTATATATTTTCGAAGTTAATCTCCACAATGGAATAGTAAGTCTACTGATACCATTGTTTCTTTTGGTTTTAAACTAAAATCATTTTAATTGTCATATATACCATAAGATTAGTGGGAGTAAACTTATTTATGATTATATAAGTTGACGTTATTTTGCATGCTAGTAGTAAATTTGTTTATTGCATAAGATTAAATGTTTTTATCTACAAGAAACTTGAGTTAAAATATGTTAAGACTTCCACATGATAGGAATATAATAATATTCAGTAATTGTTAGGCTGTCTTATAATTAAGTATAAACTCAAAAGTTCAATAAATGAATATTTGAGGATAAAAGAATGTTCAGCCATTAGAAAATATGAAGGTTGAATTTTGTAGCATGCTTTGAGGCTACAAATCATGATTAATGATTGTGAAACTTTATTTTAGGACTTGGATTATTTCTAAGCCATTGAAATTAATTATGACAGTGTCATAACTGTCTTCTTTTGTAAAGATGATAAGTATTATTATAATGTTAAGCATAATTGAAATACCTTATCCAAAAGGAAGATATTCAGAAACCACTATTGTCAATTAAAGAAGTATATGGCTTATGAATAATGTTTCATTGATACTGGCTATCTTAAAGTTATTTAAAGAGCATGCCTAAAGAACGAGTCTTAAGGATAGCCAATAGTAACTGTTACTTGTGAATTGTTATATACTTTTGACATGAGAAATAATTGAGCTCCTTGAAAGTGTTTCTGATTTTAATTTCATGTTAATTTATATATATATATATATATACATGTATTATTAAGAATGAATTATAAATTGTAACAGGAAAAGTCTTTGATAGGACAATTATTGGACCATTGAGTATAATTCTCGTTTATTTAAGTGTTGTACTACATGGAAAGGAGTATGTCGTCTTATTAACGTATAACCGCCATGACTCTCACTAATAGTTTATTTAATATAATATTTATGATAACCGTATTACGGAGACTGCCAATCTCGTATATTATGCACATAATATGATTATTTATTTAAATCACTAATTCTATGGGCCAAGTGGGAGAATGTAAGAATTGATTATTTAATTCTTGTGTGGCCCACATAATTTGCTAATTTTATTTAGTGATTTATTAAGATAATAAATAAATAATGAGAGAGTGGTAAAGTTTTGAACTGTACAATTTTATTAAGCATAACAACCTATTTAATTATTTGGGATAGATCTCTATTTGTTAGAGATTAATAATAATTATCTCTAATTAGTTAGAGATAACTCCCACTAACCCACTTTGATGAAAAGTGGGAGTTACAAATAGGTACGTGAGGAATTGGGTCCTCTCCCTGCCTATAATTATACGTAACATTCCATCAGTTACGTATTCTAAAATTACGATTCAACACATAAGCGTATAGGCCAAGGGAGAGAAACCTGTTCCTGGTGTTTAGAATTCTACCATCGATATTTTCAACAATTTTTATATGGCTATGGACCGAGGTTAGTAGATCATACATACGTAAAATTAAGTTAGTCCAAGATCCGTATGTTAATTTGTATAGATGTATGAATGTTCTCCGCAATTATATTTGTTTAAAAATCTTTGCAAAATTAATTAGCAGTATATACACATATATCACCTGCTATATGGTGGGAAGTACCCTCCGTTGCGCTATTCTCTCTCAATATATATGTATGTGTATGTATACGTACATATTGGGAATAAAGGTAATTTTGCGCGACAAAATTGGGAGAACCCTCCATTATCTATGGTCCCCTAGAGGGACTTGAACTGCCCTTGATGGGGTTAATTTAAACCTCCCCTTGACGGAAGCTTGCAAATTTGGTGTGCGTACTTAATCTTCTCATTAGGTGATCGTATACCGAATTTCTTAGAGAAATTTAATCTTCTCGAAATGGACTATTCTTCTCTTTCTTAAATAGATGATAGTTCTCAAGAGAGTAGACTGCATTTACACATATATGGTCTATATGGGGGGAAGTATCGTTCATTGCGGTACTCTCTCTCTCTCTCTCTCTCTCTCTCTCTCTCTCTCTCAATATACAATGGATTAGCGTTAAATTTTGTTAAGAAAGCTTACACTCGTGACAAAATCGGGAGAATGCTCCATTATCTTGAGTCCCCTCCATGGATTTAAATTTCCCCTCCTACAGTTAATCGAACCGACCCTTGACGGGAGCTTGCATATCGATCGGTAGCCCTCGAACCCTCTTTGATGGCTTGCGTTTCTTCTAAATCCGCAAACTCCCGAGAAATATTGTATTTTTAGGCTCCGTTTGATTGCAACGATGGAAAAGGAAAATAAATTTAGTTAGTTTGTGTGAAAAGATAAAAAATAAGGTGAGAAATATTACTCATTTTATGAGTATATATCCCCCATCCTTCAATATATTTGGTGGAAAATTTGTACTCACTATCAAGCAAAGAAAATTTCTTCATGGAAAAACTTAAAAATCAAGAGGATATCACCTCTATCACTCAACTTATTTTCCATCTTTTCACCAAAACTAACTCAATTTATTTTCCTTTTCCACCTTGCAATCAAACAGAGCCTTAATAGAAAATTTTAAAAACACAAGGACTAGAAATAAACTTTTATAATATAATGAAACATTGGTTGTTCTTCACAACAATGAATACAACTGACTTAGACTTTATGCTTGCTTATATATTAAATAAAATTAATATGTTAGGTAGAAAGAATATTAAATATTTAATATAAATGTAAACAGTTAACAAGTGGGTTTCCTGATCTTAAGTAAAAGAAAGGATTGAGAAAAATACGTACATGTGGTTGTTGCAACCTGTGGGCAAATAGATGTATATAAATAAAGAGGAAACCTTTTCACTTTTCTTGCTACATTAATTCCAAGGACATTCTTTTCTTAATGGCTATTTCAATTGAAAAGGAACCAACCCAGGTACTCCTAATTCATCTTAATTTCATGTACTCTCTTTAATTTTCTCATATTCACTTTCATTGATTATTAAGGTTTTACACTTTATTTGCAAGTTGTTCTAGAAGAAAAGGAAAAAAAGGTATATTCCTATTGTGTTATGTGGATACCAAAATAGGAGTTCGAAAAAAAAAGACATGAAATTGTTTATTTACACCGGTGTAAGATTATGAAATTTACTACATAATTGCAGTGCTATAGCCAAAATAATTTGTTTAGGAGGGTCATTTAATAATGTATCACCAATCTTACATCAACCGGTGATTATATCAATAAAAAATGAGGAAAAAAAAAAGCACAATGTACCCAATAGCATTTGGGAAACAATTTTTCTTCATTTTGAGATGTTTGAGTTATATTATTTCTAATCAAAATTATGTTTGGACTACATACATGTGTTTTTGGTAAACAGTCGCCCTGGGTGGTCATTGTGCCCCCCCATGAGAAATATGTTTGGAGTACAAACTTTTTTAACTTGAGAAATATACGTACTCTACTTATTAAGTTTTTTTTTTTAATTTGACATCATTATTAACTTCTTTTTTTGAAAAAAAAATTAAGTGGAATTAGTCATATACACCAGCTGAAATGTATCCAAATTATATAATATTCATATAAATATTTTAAATATTAATTATGGTTAGTAGAACCCACAATCAAAGTGGCTACACCCCTGCATGCTTGTAAAACTTATGATAAAATTATTCATAATATTGCATTCGCAGGGATGAAATTTGAAACCATGTCAATTTTAAATATTATTTATTGATTATTAAGGTTGTTCTAGAAAAGGAAAAAAAACAATTCCCATTGTGCTAAGTGGAAACCAAAATAGGAGTTAAAAAAAAGACATGAACTTGTTTATTTACAGCAGTGCAAGATTACAAATTTCACTACGTGCTTGCAGTGTCGTAGTTTAAATAATTTGGTTAGTAGGGTCATTTAATAATGTATTACCAATCTCACACCAACAAGTGATTGAGTTATCAATAAAAAAATGGGAAATATACTTGACCGGGGAAAAAAAAGCACGACCCAATAGCATTTGGGAAACAACTTTTCATCATTTTAAGATTTTTTGAGTTATATTATTTCTCATGGAAAATATGTTTGGATTGCTTACCTATATTTTTGGTAATATCACCGGGGCTTGGTCACTGCAACCCCCGATGGGAAATATGTTTGGACTATTTTCTTTTTAAAAATGACGAATATATATATTTTTCTTTAATTTGACTTCATTATTAATGTTTCTCTTTTTCTGAAAAAATAAAAACTATGTGGAATTAGTCATACTTGTATCCAAATTAGAGTAAACAGTCCATTTGGCACTAAATTTTTTTGTTTTGTACCACTTTGCTGGCTCAACTTTAAAATGAACCACTTTAAATCTTTAACCATCAAACTTTTGCACATTCTGTCCAAATGAGGTGTTAAAAGTGACAGAATTAAGCCATCTACCTAGCACATGACTTTATTTAAAGGAAAAATGATCATTTTACAATTAAAGTACACCAAACCTCTTCTACACCTTGTTCCCTCCATAAATTCCCGCCCAAATTATATCATATTCATATAAATATTTTAACTATTAATTAGAGTCATTAGACCCCACAATGATCAAAGTGGCTAAATCCCTACATGCCAGCCTATAAGGTTTATGATAAAATGATTCATAATAATGTATTCGCACAGATGAAATTTGAACCATGTCAGTTTTAAATATAAAGAAAAAGAATTTAAATATAATTTTATTTTATTTTGAGATGATTTCATTTTTCGATGTGAAATTTATAATTTCAATACACCCCTTCGCATAGTTGTTTATATTGGGTGACGTGGAGTTTGGGTGGCCCTTGGGCCTAACACGATGTTAATAACCTTTTCTCTGATACCATATTAGATTTTGGAGAATCCAACCCAAAACCCCTTGGCTATGGGCAAAGGAGTAGACAGGGGGGTATAGCTAGGTTGTAGCCCATAGGGCTGGGACCAGTTCGATTCCTTACAAAATTTTGAAGAACCGTTTATTTCATAACATGTTTTAACTATGTTTTTTAGAAGAACCGGTTTAAGAACCGAACCAGTCCTAACGGTTCAGTTCCTCCAGTTTATTAGTTAATCGTTAGCAAGAGAAAAACCAAAATTAGAATATTAACTGAAATTAGAAAAATAACCAAATAATGATTGAGAACCAGTATTGCAAAGGAACCGTTTAGAAACCAGTTCTTTAGTGAAGAACTGTTAGGATCCATTAGCAATTTCATTGAAACAACCTGCACAAAGCTGAATTCAAAAACTCAAAAAGTCTAAATGTCCAACATTCCAGGTCCAACAAATACATACATACATGATTGACATATTAACTAGTGCAAGTTCTTCAAAAAAAAAGCGTAATTCAAGTGTTCAACTTCCAAGTCTTCAAGAACAAGAACATAAAAATAATAAAACATAATAACCGAATAACATGCTGACTGCGTGCGGAATGGGGGCATGGCTGAGAATTGGGGCTAGGGTTTTACGGACAAAAGAAAGAGGTGAATCGGTGATATTTGTTAGGTTTGCTTTATTATTAAGTTTTATACTTTTATTATTATTACGTATAATAAAAATTATATTATATAAAAATTATATATATACATGTAAAATTGTTTTATTATTAAGGTTTATACTTTTATTATTATTAAGTATAATATAAATTATATATATATACATGTAAAATTGTAAAGTGACTAATGGTTCCTTAACGGTTCTTAGAAAGAAATTATACTAAGAATCAATAACCGAACCGCTAACAACTTACAAGAACCGAACTATTAACAAAATTAACATAATTTTTAAGAACCGAACCGAAACCAATAAAAACCGGTTCGGTTCGGACCAGTTCCCGGTTCTAATTTCCCAGCCCTAGTAGCTCACCCCAATTTTTTATTTTGTGTGCTAATTAGACTAATATATATTATCCAGCCGAGCCTAAACCATTGCATACCCCATAAAATAATATTAGACTTTAAGCCCAATTTCAAAAGCCCCAGCTGGCACTTACGTTTTCCATTCTTTCCTCATTTTGTTTAATCATATTTTTCGACTCACAACTACGGTTTCTCCATGTTGTATATTTTATAGAACTTTAGGTTTAGAAATACGTAATAAGCTAGGGAATATTTAATATTAGCACAAATATGAGTAAATATGGTGTTACAAAGTTTATATCGTCTCCAAAATTGAATACCATGGCAAATTTTTATTTTTAAAATTTGAATGGATGTCATAAGTAGGAAGTACAAACTTCGAAAATGCATTAATCCAGGTGTAGATATTCATGTAAGAATTTATTTTTTATTTGTGGAGTTTTTAATATGGGCATCAAAGATAGACTTTACCATTTTTCAATTATAACACAATATGTTACAGATTTTATTGGCATATAGATCGAGTATGTGTCATATTTAATACATATTAAAGAAAAAAAATTATATAAAGGGCTGTTAACATGTGCCATGAGAGTAGAGGTTAACAGAACCCACAAAATATTATTGCAATTTAATGCATTACTAGAATGTGGATTATAGTTCTAGGTGGAAAAAAAATCCCGCTCTTTAGCTTCTAAAAAATTATATGAAATTTGTTTTTAGACATTAGCCCATCCCTCCGGGAAATCCTGGATCCTTCCTTGGCTATGGGTAGTATAAACCCTTATTTTATGTACTACTTTGTGATAATCTCATTTTCTGATGTGAAATTTATAATTTCGAAAAAAAGACAATAATGTTTAATTACTTCTATCACCAGGTAATTTTTGAAGATGATTTGGGTGTGCGAAAAATAATATTACATCGACCCAAAAAACTCAACAGCCTCAACTATGAGATGGTATATGTTCATTTTTATCTATTGAATTTTTCCGACTTATATTCCTTAACAATATTTTATTTCATTCTCACCTCAACCAGAGTTTGTCCAAAAACTCAAATCGGAAGTTGGTGTAATAAAAATTTCATACACGTATATAATCAATATATGTTCATTTATCAAATATGGTGGAGAAGATCTATTCATTGTAGAGATGATCTATACAAAGTTTCAAAAAAAAATTCATTCGTCTTAAAATAAAGAAAATCCTTATAAAAGTCTCTCCGGTATATACATATATAACCTCCATTTAAAATTATATAAATGTTTGGATTGGGTTACAACCCCAGTCGATCCAAAATTAAGAACAATATATCTTGCATTTTATTTACGAAACTTAATAATTTAACTTGCAGATTTGCCAAATGCTAAAGAAGTTGGAGCTGTATGAGAACGATCCAGCAATAAATCTTATTATTTTAAAGGTACGAAAATAGTTATACCAATTTATTTGTTTTTTATTGAATAATTTTTCATTTTCTTTTAGAGGCAATTAGGTATAAGGGCTCATTATAATAATAATATAATTATAAAGGACATTTAAAAATTAGCTGTATAAATTAAGGACACTATACAAAAAAGACACTAATACCCCTTCCTTATAATATCGTCTCATTATAACACCAACAGCAACCAGAAGGTGCTAAATGCATTTAGCACCCCCTGCACAGCAACCAGAGGGTGCTAAATGCATTTAGCACTACAACCAAAAGGTACCAGAAGGTGCTAAATGCATTTAGCACCCCCTGGACCGCAACCAGAAGGTGCTAAATGCGTTTAGCACCCCCTGGACAGCAACCAGAGGGTGCTAAATGCGTTTAGCACCACCTGGACAGCAACCAGAGGGTGCTAAATGCGTTTAGCACCACCTGGACAGCAACCAGAGGGTGCTAAATGCATTTAGCACCACTTGGACAGCAACCAGAGGGTGCTAAATGCATTTAGCACCACAATCACCTTCAGCAACCAGACAGCAACCAGAGGGTGCTAAATGCATTTAGCACCACAATCACCTTCAGCAACCAGAGGGTGCTAAATGCATTTAGCACCACAATCAGAAGGTGCTAAATGCATTTAGCGCCACAACCAAAAGGTACTAAATGCATTTAGCACCCCCTAGAGAGCAATCAGAAGGTGCTAAATGCATTTAGCACCCTCTCGACAGCAACCAGAAGGTGCTAAATACATTAAGCACCACAACCAGAAGGTGCTAAATACATTTAGCACCTTCTGGACAGTAACCAAATGGTGCTACATGCATTTAGCACCATCTAGACAACAACCAGAAGGTGTTAAATGCATTTAGCACCTTCTGAACAACAACCATAAGATAACACCACTTGAACAACAAATCAGAATGTGCTAAAATAATTTTAGCACCATTACAAAATGGAGAACAACAAAATTGATGAGATCAACATCCACTCAATTTATTTATATGTATATAGATATGGATCGACGTAGGGTTCGTAAAAAAATAAAAAAAAAAGAGTTACAATCATAGTTTTTTTCAAATCCCGCTGGGCTGTCAAAATTGATCGATTTCGATAGCAAAACGACTTCTGATTGTCTTAATTTTTTGCGCAATAATAGTAACTTTGTCTTCCGAACAACATATCCAAAAATCAGCCAAATCCAATGGTTCGATCAAAAGTTATATATGTTTTATGATTGCAGATTTAGAAAAAAAGAAGAGGAAGAAGAAGAAGAAGATGATGATGATGATGATGATGATGATGATGAGAACGATGATCCTCTCGGAGATACGATCGGAGAGTAAGGTGGTGGTGGTGGTGGTGGTTGTGGTAGTGGTGGTGGTGGTGAGACAACTTCTCTTTTCTCTTGTTTTTTGTTTTCTCTCTCTAAACTATGTGTATGTAAGAGAGAATAATATGTCTTTTGTATAATTAGAATAAATGATATAGTAGGGTAGTTTTGTCCATCAACATTTATCATTTTCCTTAAAATAAATTAATATTATGAAAAGTGTCCTTATTATAAAACCAAATTATGAAATTAGTACTACTTCCCTTTATTAAACATGAATCCGTCCTTAGAGTTATAACACATTACGGAGCGAGACCTTATAACCCATTATCTCTTTCTTTTAACAAAATAAGTAAATAAAAGAAGGTTGATATGTTTTCATTTTACTACTAATTCAAATTGAATGAAAATCACCTTCACTATGCAGACAAATGGAAAACCATTTTGTGCGGGTGGCGATGTTACTGCTTTGGTTAGTTTAATTACCGCTGGTAAAAAAAAAATTAACACTTCTAAAATAAAGAAAGAAAGAAATTTTCAAATTAAATGAAGAGCAATTTATATTTTACATAAGGTTCATTTTCTAATACGCACATGAGAAAAACTAGTTTGATCACATTTTCACTTTAATCTAAAATAGAACGTATCGTTTATTTCCTGGATGGAAATGGCCGTGTGCAACTGACGTGCCTTCAAGACCAAAGTGACATATGGCATTTTCTATTAAAAAATTTAACGGTGGGTTGGGTTCTGGATTAAAGTGAAAACGGGAATAAACTTGAAGGGCAGACATGATGCAAAATGAACTTCATGAATGAAAATGAAAAAGTGATCAAACATTAGGATAAATTGTAAATGACTATTAGAAGAATAACACTATATGCAGCCAAAGGCAGCTAAACTAGTATTTGTACAGTTTTTTTATACAAATTATTATAGCACAAATTAAGTCAAAAGAAAGACGGACAATACATTAAATGTTGAGGTTCCGTTTGATAAAAAGATTGAAAAATGATAACAAAAATAATATATATGTATATAAACATATATATGTTTTTATGTATAGCTCATGTTACGAAATAGAAATGAAAAAGAGATTGAAGGAGAAGAATAAAAGAATTGTATTACTTTCTTTTATAATCATGTACACTAGAGAGAATGAATATATATATATACAAGAGACAAGGCTATAATCTAGGCTATAAATAGAAAAGTGTAATGGGAATACAATCAATACAATTAGGAAAGTAGAATAGGAAATAGAATTAATACTAAATACTATATTCTAACACCCCCCCTCAAACTCAAGATGGTAAGTGAGAGACCAGCTGGAGTTTGGAAATCAACGTTTGGAAACGGCTAGGCTGGTGAGCTTTGGTGAAGAGATCTGCAGGCTGGTCATCTGAAGATACAAACATAAGACGAATGTGTGAATATGCTGGCGAATAAAGTGACAATCAATCTCAATGTGTTTGGTTCATTCATGAAAGACATCATTATGACTAATTTGGATGGCACTACGGTTGTCACAATAGAGAGTAGTGGCAGAGTCTTGAGGAGTACCTAATTCATCGAGGAAGCGTCGAAGCCATATTAGTTCTTGTGAAGTATTAGCAAGAGCGCGATATTCAGCCTCAGTACTTGATCGAGAAACAACAGACTGCTTCTTACTACGCCAAGTAAGAAGGGACTCCCCAAGGAAGAAACAGTAACCAGTAATAGACCGACGATCCGTAGGGTCACCGGCCCAATCTGCATCAGAGTAAGCCCTTAATATAAGAGATGACTTGGAGGAGTAGTGAAGCCCATGAAAAACTGTCCCTTTGAGATAACGAAGAATCCGAATGACAGCATCAAAATGAGTAGAGCGAGGAGCAGACATAAACTGACTGACAACATGAACAGCATAGGTAATATTCGGGTGAGTAACAGTAGGTAAACCAGACTGCCAACTAACTGCTGGTATAAAGTACCATCAGAGAGAGGAGTACCATCAAACGGAGTAAGTCTAACATTGGTGTCCAATGGAGTAGACGTAGTTTTACAGTCAGTGAGACCAGCACGAGCCAGAATGTCAGATGTGTATTTCACCTGAGACAAATAGTAACCTGTCGAATCAGAAAGGACTTCAAGCCCTAAGAAGTAGTTGAGACGACCAAGATTCTTCATTTCAAAAAACTGACTAAGAGATTGTTTGAGATCCGAGATACCAGAAATATCATCCCCAGTAATTATCATATCATCCACATAGAGGAGAAGAAGAATAGTTTCAGAATCTGTCTTTCGAATAAAAAGGCATGAGTCTGACGAACTGGAGGAATAGCCAAGTTTTGTGATGGTAGAGCTAAATTTTGCAAACCAAGCTCGGGGAGCTTGCTTGAGTCCATATGGGGCACGGCGAAGTTTGCAGACCTGGGTGGACTGGTGCGAATAACCGGGAGATGGTTTCTTATAGACTTCTTCTGTGAGATCCCCATTAAGAAAGGCATTTTTGACATCCATCTGGAAAAGATCCCATTTGCGAACGGCAACAATAGCAATAAGACTGTGAACAGACGTCATTCGAGCCACAGGAGCGAAAGTTTCTTCATAGTCTATACCATAATCCTGATTAAACCCTTTGGCTACGAGACGAGCTTTGTATCGATCAATCGAATCGTCAGATCGTGTCTTGATTTTATACACCCATTTACACCCAACTGCAGATTTTCCAGGAGGAAGAGTCACAAGATCCCAGGTATATGCTTTATCTAAAGCTTGTAACTCTTCTGTCATAGCTTGCTGCCAAAGTGGATTAGTACTAGCTTCCTTATAGGATGAAGATTCATAGTGAGAAATCATGGTAGAATAATAATGGTAATCACGAAGATGGTGAGGGAGCTCTCTTACCCGAGTGAACTGACGTTGTGGTTGAGGTATGACAGGATCAGCAGGTGAAACATCATCATTGGGAGGTACCGTATGTTGAAGCTCGTTGAAAGAGATGACGTCAGGCGAGGATGATTCAGGAGATGTTGGACTGAGAGATTGAGGTGGTGATGGTGTGGATTCTGGTTCAGGTTCTGGTGGGAATGTGACAACTGGAGCCTCAAGTTCAGGGGTGGAAAGGTCAAGAGATGACTGAGTAAACACTACAAGAAAAATTACTTTTAGCGACATTTATTTCTCGACATTTTTAAAAAATGTCGGCATATGTACTTATCGCGACATTTGCAAACTTATGTCGGGTACTATTTGACGAATAGAAAAATATGTGGCATAGGCTTTACGACATTTGTAACATGTGTCGTTAATTAGCGACATTTATGCTAAAAGCGATGCAATTTAACGACACATGTTTGTCATTTTTCTTAAGTGTCGGATATTATTTTCCTATTACTATTCCTTTGGCGCTGAAATGAAAAAATTAAGCCTTAATTTCCCTCGTTACTTCAGACGGACAAAACACCTCGCTCTTCTACACTACGTTCCTCTCGTTAATCCTCTTCTACACCATTGCCATTGCTCTACTTCTTCTCATTTATCTTCTACACCTCGCACTCACTCGGTTTCCTCCTAGTTCCTCTTCTACACCCTCGATTTAGGGATTTCTTGGTTACAGGGCTCAACGCACCCTTGATTTAGGGCTCGATTCTGGGTTCAAAATGTGTGCACGTGTTAGAGCTCCTATAGCTCGTGATTTAAGGATTGATTTTGGGTGTATTCTTTAAATTGAGGATCAATTTTGGAGTGTGTTTCTCCTCCCTCAAGAACACTTCATTTTTGCGTATGGTAAGTTTTTCCTCTCTGTCCATTGCTCTAATTTCTTTCTTTGGCCTATGAAAAGGTAATTGCTATTACAATACTATATATAAAAAAACACTTTGTTTTTGGGTTGTAGCAGATTGTGATTTGTTGTATGAACTATAAACAATGGATTATAAAACCTTGTTTATTATAATACCATATAACAGTGTTTACTCTAATTTTTGCAGCTAAACCTCAATTTTGTAAAAATTAAATAGGCCTGTGTAAATAGTTTGGAGGTTAATAAGAGATTTTGGACAAATTTGATGAGTGGAATGTGTATACAGATTTGTTGAATTTTGTCGAAAAATATCAATTGTTCAAAGGTTATGTGTTCCCTTTCATAGATCATGTTTTTGGCGTAAGTGTTGATTTTTTTTTTGCTACAGGTGTTTGACCTAAGTGTTTATAAAATATGTATGTTTTCAGTGGGGTGCTTAAGTCTCCCCTGGAAGATGAATGAGTTGGAGCAGAAATTACACCATAGTTTGTGCTTTGGTAGCTTTGCTTCATTCTTTCTTGAATTCGGGAGCTCCAAATGATTGTCTAAATTCTATCACTTTAATTAATGGCTATAGAGCTTTCTAAACCCCATACAGTGTGGAATTATATTATTTTATTTGTTGCACCTGGAGTTAAATTACTTGTGTTATGTAGAAAAAGGTTATATGGTACTTATCTTTGTTTCATTTTCTTTCACTATAGGTTATTTTAGTCATCAAATTCCAAATAGTCATTACTGATACTTAGTTTGCTGCGGTTCCCCTTGCTTATGTTCTAGTCTTAGTCTATACAAATTAGTTGCAAGCGACTAAGTAGATTCTCCTATATGGTAGTTTGCTTTGCTGCGATTTCTTTAAGTGGTGCTGTGGAATTGTATTATTTTCGATTTGGGTAAAAAGCATTGATGCATTAAACATGAATAACGCATAAGAGGTGTCCAACACGGCCCTAATGTTTGGAATTTAAATAACTACAGCATGTGTGTATTAGTTAAACTTTTCAGTTTGTCAGTACTCTCTCTTGGGTATTAGTTAAAATTTTTAGTTTCTTAAGGACGACCAAATTGGGAACCAGTGTTATCTATCATATATATGTGTGTTCGTGCTGAATTGCATTTAGTTTTGATTATATTAGCTTCATCTTTGTGCTTAAATTTCTTAAACTCACTTTTTTTTTCTTTTGAAGGGAAGGTCGTCTTTTCCCTTTACTACAGTAATATAGAAAATCCCCCCTCTCTTCGACTCACTCTATTAATCTCGTGCCCTTTTTAGTATTGTACTCTTCTTTTCTAATTATAACATAATAGTAATTACTTGTTCGCGACAAGCATAAATACAAAAGTTAATTGGCCTAATGATTTGAGAACAGAGAGTCGGGTAAACTTCAAAATTATACTGCCCATCCACACATCTATCCAGCATTTTAATCATCAAGTGCAGTTCTTGTGTTCCCAATCCCCAATGTAGAATCTCAATCATGATCTTAAATCTTTTGGTAAGTTCAATTGCTCTTAATTTGAAGAATATTATTTTTCACTACCTAAAACTTATTTAGCATAAATAGCAGTAATTGACATTTACTGTTGTGTGAACACTAAATTTATGTTACTAGAATATGTAAAATTAAATCATTTTTCACTTAATTAATGTCAATCACCTGACCAATGTCTATGTGCACAATTATAACATTCCTGAATTAATGTTAGCCCGTGTTAGGTCATTTACGAGTGAATTCTCCATAATGAACACACTTACATTGCTGAAAAGCTACTCTATTGTTGTGTCATACCTTTAGTAAATAATAACAAGAACTGATCTCCCTTTTTTATTACAATGTGTAACTGTGTGGTCTTACAAGTGTTGTAGAATATGTAGCCTTTGATTCCGTGAAGGCTTTAGTGGTTGCTGGAGCTTTTGCTGGTGTAATAAAGATGTGGGATTACGAAGAAACCAAGGGTAAGTTATTCTATTTTCATAATTTGCACAGTTTGTACCCATGCTAGTTTATGGTATACAATTTATAATATCTGTACCTCCTAGAATTACAATATCCATATAACTGGTCTTGTTTACATCTGAAAGCTGAATTGGTCTTGTTACACATTCAGAAAATTATATATACTGATAAATATTTGTATGTTCTGCAAGCCTCTTAATTTATATATTTAAGGATTCCAGCCATGTTGCTAAATGCCCAAGAAGCTTATCTATTTGTGTATATATAATTAATCACTTTCTCATATGATCCTATAATATACATCTACATAAAGAAGTCAAAGAAGCATGATTTTCGATATTAATGTTTCTGTTACAGAGCATTGCACGAGATTAATTATGCTACTTCTTCATTAGGTGTTACTGAAATCTGGTTAACTGTTATGCCTTATAGTTGAATTAAAACGTACTTAAATCATATTATATGTAATTTTCTTTAACTCAGCCATTTATTAACCATCTATTATCCATTTTTGGTTAAATATAAGATCCATAAGTCAATTATCATGTGCTGAATTCATAGTTATCAAATTCAACTAACATGGCTGCGCAATATAAGCTTTTATTTTTTTACAATAAATTTTTATATAGCCTTAACACATTTCATATTCAATTGCTTAGTATCCTTTGCCCTACAAGAAAAAGACTGTTATACCATGTAAAAAAGAAATGGTTCCCCACGTCCAGCTGAGCACTGTGATAAAAAGCAGCTTATGCCACGGGTATTTGAACATTGGTGCATTCCCCACAATTTTAGGTAACCTGTGGTAAATGGTTGAGTAAAATTAATTGAATACTCGAGGACAATATTTGGCAATTAAAGCACTCTGTTTTTTAAACCCTCCCTCTCGCTCTACATTACCATATCCCGTTTGCTCAATCTCCTCCTACATGGCATCAACCTCCTTCCCCACACTCCGATGGGAGGGAATTTATAGAAAACCCTCAAACTCGCATCAATCTATAGTCGCATATCTCGTTGAAGATAAAGGCAAATAAATTGTGCCCTAGAAGGCGTTCTGGCAAGGTAGATTTGAGTAAATTGTATCACAATTATGCCCTAGAAGGTACTACTGATTTAGTACTCAATAATTTTTAAGACAAAGAAAACATAAATTGGCAAAGGTATTACTGAGATTTCGTTAAGATTGATTTTACTCATATTTCTCCAATTGACAAATTTACTTGAACTACAATCGAATTTTCTAACTAGTGAATACATTCAATAAATGAAATGCTGTGTGCAAATTCTGGTTATTACTGTTTTCTCTGTTTTCCATCACTTGTCTCTATTTGATGCCTAACTTCTCCTTTGTTTTGGTGTCCGGGCAACGAATATTTAAACTTCCTATATTACTGTGGATCAATTGTCCTTACTGCCGGTGATAGGGAGAAACTTATGGAAGAGACATGTCGCTATTGGCCAGTACTCATTTGCTCGCCAACCGCTCAGGCTCCACATTTCAAGTAAAGTCCAATTTCTATGGTTATATAGAGCCTTATCTTCAGTCAAAAGGTACATTCTTTTAGTATGCTCTTATGTTGTATATATATTATACTTGAAGGAAGGTTTGACTAAAATAGCGTGTGAAGAAATCTTCCTTAGGAATCACATTAAGCAGGAAACCATGTAAATTGACTTAATTTTAAGAACACCGATTAAATGATATGATTTGCAGGTGGTGGGATATATATACTTTGATACAATTCAATATATTGTAAAAATGATACGTATTGTAAAAAGGTATCATAAAATACCAGAACAAAGACTTAATGTTTTGGTCTCATACTACAACAGCTTCCACCTAATCCCCTTCTCCCCTCCGCAGTCTCTCACACACATGCACACAAAAATTTACATTGTTTTTTATCAATGTTATCATTATACTCTCTTCCATTTCAAATTAAGAGCCGCCTATTCCTTTTATGACATCTCAAATTAAGATTCCCATTTCCTTTTTCAATTTTCCTTACATGGGTCTTTTCTTACTAGGTGTCCTATTTTCATGGAACATGAAGCTTATACATGAAGATATTATAAATGTTATTCACTGAATGTATGAGAAAGATGGCATACAAGGGATGAGGTTGTAAGCACAATGCACTCATTTCTAACCAAGGTATTTGTCTGTTATACATTTCTTATTAAATAATGCTTGTATGGCTGTATGATACATTTATATGTTAGTAAGCTTGATTCATTATTGTATCTTATATAACAATTGACTGATAAATTCAGTAGCATCTTGTTTCAGTAGCATTTTAAAAAATGAATTCGGAAAAGATTACAATTGACTGATAAATTCAAGTTTCATATGTTCTATAAATTCTGCGAGGAGTTACTATTACACCTGCAGACAAAAAGTTGTAACTAGCTATTACTATTAGAAAACTTCTAAATGGCTTGTTCTATTGGGTTCAGTTTTAGAGGATGTTTGGCTTATGTTGCTGACATAATTGGTTATTTCAGAATTCTGTAACTAGCTATTACTATTAGAGAACTTATGTAAATTTTTGTATTCCCCTGGTTTGCCCTACTAAAAGACTATTTTTTTTACTAGGATTTAATATGTATTTAAGGTTTCCATAGCTTTGGTTTTCTTGGTTCTTTAGAAAGGTGGGATTTGGTTTCTGTTGTACCAAGAAAATTGTTTCCACATAAAATAATGCAATCAGCAGCATTGGCGATTAACATTTTGAAGTCTGATCAAATATTTGTGTTCAAATCCAAGTGAACCACTGTGAGCCGAAATACCAACTCTATGACATGTTTTTGTGTTATTATAGTAACATGAAAAGACTTAGACCTTCATTTTTCTAAAAATATGTATATATATACCAACTCTACTGAGATATGTCGATAAATTTGTCACTTTCTTTTTATTTATTTTTTTGCTCTCTTTTGTTGCTCTATTTGGACAATGAAACTATGGAAGTGCATAAATAGAGGATACATATTTTATTTTTCATGGAGGGCAACTAGTAATTGAATACTTCTTCTATGTAAAAAATAAAAAATAAAAAAAAATGCCCTAATATGCTGATGGATTAATTTGTGTTTTTTTTGCTTCTTTGTGACTATTAATGGCATTATCTTTTGGGTTTTTATTTGGGATTGATTGACTTGCATTGTAGTGGAAGTGTTAGGAAATGGGTTTAGTTGATTTGTGTTGTACCGGAGGTTTTGGGAAATGGTTTAATTGAATACTTGAGCAATTTGATAGTTTGTATGTACGCCTTTGAAAGAAAGTTTTATAGTTTGTATCTACTCTTCGAACGAGTATTCATGCCATTTCACATCATTTTAGGAAAGCAT
Source organism: Lonicera japonica (assembly GCA_021464415.1). Taxonomy (NCBI): domain Eukaryota; kingdom Viridiplantae; phylum Streptophyta; class Magnoliopsida; order Dipsacales; family Caprifoliaceae; genus Lonicera; species Lonicera japonica. The sequence goes on from CM038467.1 coordinate 52,501,354, forward strand.
CGAGAAGGCAGCAATGAAGCAATACTAGGTTAGAGGATTGTTAATCGGGTATGTCCTAAATATGTTCAATGGCCGGAAACAATATTTCAAAAGTGCCTTTTGCTACTCTTTTCCTTCACCATTTAATGTATCTTTTACTTTTCATTTTCTTTCAGGTTGTGTTCGAAGCAAATTCACAAGATGCTTATTGATAGTCATGCTCAACAAAAGAAACATTCAATATAATTTAGTTGCATTTTAGCTTTTAGTATAACTTGGCGATAGTAGATGCTTCTTGGGGATTAATGAACATATATATAGCTACATAGTTCATGAGATTGTGACACTCAATATATATAAACTTTATGTTTAGATCATCTTTTGACACAATGTATTTTGATACTACTTTTGTAAAGTTTGTAATCTTAAATATATCTCTTGCCATTTGAATTTTAGTTTGCTGGTGGTGGCTATTGTTGTTGTATGTTCCTTATCTATTAGGATAGATGATGTTGTAATGCTTTTTCCATACGTTTTACAAATGAGGTACAAATGTGGTAATTATAGTGTTTTTGCCGACGTTTATAATAATTGTCGGAAAGTATATGATCGTAGTGCAAAATTCCCGACATTTATAAAATGTCGCACAAATGTCGGCAAAAGTTTCCCGACATTTATGAGAAATGTTGGATAATTTCTGACATAGGAAACGCCGACATTTGTAACAAATGACGCATAAATGTCGCCGTAGGCTATGCCGACATTTATTCTGCTTATGCCGACATTTACGAAACGACGTCAAAAGTCATTTTTCTTGTAGTGAAAGAATGGAAGTGGTGATTCTTCAAGGACATGAAATTAGGATAGAGAGGAGAACATTTTATGTTCCCAAAAGACAACATGACAAGAAATCAATAAGCATTTTGAAATAGGATCCTAACACCGATAACCTTTATGTTCTATCCCATACCCCAAGAACCAACAAAGACGAGCACGTGGTTCCAATTTAGAATGTTCATGAGGCTGGAATAACATAAAACAAGCACAACCGAAGACTCGTAAGAAATTGTAATCAGGAGAGGTACCATGAAGTCTCTCATATGGAGATTGATGCTGAAGAAAGGGAATAAGGATATGATTGATAGTGTAAATAGCAATAAATGATGCTTCCCCCCAAAACCATTCAGGACAATTACTGGCGATAAGAAGTGTGTGAACAGTATCAAAAATATGTCTGTGCTTGCGTTCAGTACGACCATTTTGCTGAGATGTACCGGGACAAGAATATTGAGAAACAATGCCTTGTTCACGGAGAAATTTAAGAAATGAGGTTCCCTTGTATTCCATGGCATTATCAGCTCGAAAAAATTTTATTGGACGAGAAAACTGAGTTTGAATCATGCAAGCAAAATTAAAATAGATTTGGGGTAATTCTGAACGAGTTTTCGTAAGATAGATCCAAGTAAAACGAGTATAATCATCCAAAAAGATAACAAAATATTTTGAACCTCCCATGGTAAAATGTGGAGAGGGTCCTCAAACATTAGAGTGAATAAGATTAAATGGTACTGAGGAAATATAATCATTTTTATTAAAACATAATGCTAGTTGTTTTCCAAGTTGACAAGATAAACAAGACAATTTCTCAGACTTTATTGACCCTAACTGACCAGATGACACAATAGAACGAAGACGATCAAAAGACACATGTCCTAAACGGGAATGCCACAACTCAAATGAAAAAACAGTTGGTGGGGATGCAACAATAGGAGTGGGTGAGGTATGGAGGTGTATGAGCTCGAACATGCAGCCAATTTTACGATCTATCTCAATAATTTGTCTCGTTTGAGGATCATGCACATGACAACCAGAAGAGAAAAATATAACATTCAGCCCAAGGTCACATAGTTGACCAACAGAAATAAGGTTGATAGTCAATTTTAGAATATGAAATGTAACAGGTAAAGAGAGGCTAAGAGTAGTAACCGTCCTAACATGACTAACAGATAATTGAGAACCATTAGCAGTTTTAATGGTGGGTGCATGATAATTATAACTTTTAGAGGTGAAAATAGCAGGATCAGAAGTCATATGATTGCAGCAGCCAGAATCAAAGAACCAAGATATACCTGTGGTGGTAGCTATAGCAGAACCAGAAGAGGATGTAACCTGTTTCAGAAGAGCTGTGATGTCAGTTAGAGTCACAGGTGCAGTAGAAATGTCTGCCTCAGATGAATCAGTGGTGGCAACGGTGATGGTGCTAGAGGATGATCTAGAGGAGGATCTCCTGGATGGATTCTTATAATAATCGGCTTGAAAGTGACCTGGTCCCAACTTTTTGCAAAAGAAACACGTCCTAATTGGACACTTTAGTAGCATATGGGTGGTGGTATGACAGTACGCACATTCTCGAGAAGACGAGTTTTTGGTAGGTTTCGAGCTCAGAACGGCTAAAACATCATTAAAATTATGGGCCCGAGTGGTGAACCGAGTTTCTTCATATAGAAGCTCTATCGTGACATCATCAAGAAACGGTAAAGGATTACGATGGAGTAGAGCAGCCCGAACTGGTTCGAATTTATCGTGAAGTCCCATTAGAAGAGTGATAACACGCTGGTTATCTCGGTATGTTTCAAATTTTTCTGCATCATGCTCACAAAAAGAAGGTTCGAATTGGGCTAGCTGATCCCAAATAGCTTGAAGGTCGGATAAATAATCATCAATTGATTGCTCGGGTTGTTGGGTTTTAGAATGTAAAGCAGTAAGCAAATGGTATTGATGAGAGAGATCCTTTGGATTGTACCTAGATTGTAGAAAATCCCAGACTTCCTTCCCGGGGGTAAAACAACCAATTTGTTGCCCTATACAAGAGATAGAGGTATTCCGAACCCATGTGATAATATCACCATTTTTGCTTTCCCAATCATTAAGGCGATCATTGAACTTATCGTCAGTTTCATCGGTTTTCTTGGTTGGCTTAACAACTTCTCCAGTAATAATTCTCTAGGACTTACGAGACTTCAGAAAACTGGTCATGGCTTGGGACCATTGAACATAGTTGGTGTCATTGAGAACGACAGAAATCGGACGCGAAAACTCATGCTTTTTCATTAAGAAACATGTAAGATAACACAGTATCTGCAAAAAATAACCTGATTCTGAGAGATCAGAGGCCAGAAACGGATCCGAAGCAATTGATTTAGTGGGGAACCGGTACTAGATTGAAAAAAAAACGGTTTAGATATTGGTGAACCGGTCAAGGGAGTAAGACTGGTTCAGAAAATAAATCGGTGGAAGGGGCCGGTTTAGGGTGGCACGTGAGATCTGGGCTGCGCAACTAGGGGAGTTTGCACAGGCTCGTGGGAGCGCGTGAGGTGTCAGAATGGGGGTGTTTTCAACGGCGTTTGGTTCGTATAGAAGAGACGAAACTTTTGGTATATGTTTTGGGTTAATCGAGGTTCTGTAGGGCTTCGAACAGTGGATCGACAGTTGGATGAAGTTAGGGTTTTTTAATTGGTTGGTTGCTTGGGTTGATGATGCTAGGGTTTTTGATTTGAATTTGGTTGAAGATTAGATGAAAGATTGGTTCTAGAGGAGGATGAATGCCTCTGATACCATGTTACGAAATAGAAACGAAAGAGAGATTGAAGGAGATGAATAAAAGAATTGTATTACTTTCTTTTATAATCATGTACAATAGAGAGAATGAATATATATATACAAGAGACAAGGCTATAATCTAGGTTACAATTAGGAAAGTGTAATGGGAACACAATCAATACAATTAGGAAAGTAGAATAGGAAATAGAATTAATACTAAATACTATATATATTCTAACAGCTCACATAAATTCATGAATGAAATAGGGCACCGGAGGTTTGGTGCAAATTTATAAAGGAAGCAACTCACTTTAGACTACTTACTTGGAACATATAAAAAACCAATCGTGAGATACAATTTTTTGGCATTTATATTTTAATTTTATTTTACTATATTGCATATTTCAAAACTTTAATATTTTGTGACTCATTGAATTTTGTAGGTTGCACTGATAAATGGCATTGTAATGAGAGGAGGTGCTGGAATATCTATGCATGTGAGATTTCGAATAGTTATTGAAAAGACTGTAAGTACACTACAACAAATTGTTCAATTAATAATGAAAATTTTCAGGCAAAAATGTATTTTCGTCACAAAATATATATGCATAGCCAAAAAATTGTTGACAAACTCAAAATTTTGACACTAAAGGGTATTTCCTTAATGTAATTCAAAAGTTTTGTAATATAATTAAGAATAGTATCCAAACCGAAAATCATTATTTTCTCACGTGAAACATGTGTTGCACGTTTGGTGACTATGACGTGATGAAATCTTTTATCGCTAATGTGATTGTGATGGAAAACTTAATTTTACTGAGAAAATATATTTCACTAAAAAGTTATTTTGTTGTGGTGTGCTTATTTAGTCTGTTTTTTAATTGATGATCTTGATTTTATAATCAACATTTCATAGAATATCTGAAAAAATAAAGCTCGAGAATTGATGTGTGCGTTGGACTTAATGTATATGTATTATTCAGATAGGCTAAATGGCAAAAAATGGCAACAAACATCTACTCTTTTAGCACTTTGAGCATCTATTTTTTTTTTTTTACTATTAATCGTCGTAATAAACTTTTTTAATTTTTATCAATTAGGTCCATCCATTACCTTCCATTAAATTAAAGAGGCTAACAGAAAACCAAATTAATTGACAAAAACCAACCCCAACTTTTTATATATTTACCCAAACGACTCATAACTTTTTAATTTTATTTAATATGTATTCGCACAAATCACGCGGCTTAGCGGTTTGCTGTTTTTCTGGTACATTAAAGTTGAAGGAAGTTTGCACAGCTCCATTGTCGAAAATTTCACTTTGAGGGCTTCATTTTCTTTATCATTCAATTAAATTATTCTTTATATATATATATATTTGTAGGAAGGCTTATCTTTTTGTTCCTCAAGGAAGAAAAAAAAAGTTGTCATTTCAAAAATGGGTAGTTTTTATTTTTTAAAAAAAAATGGCATTTACAATGAATTTTAATAGTAGTAGCACATTTCTATTGATGTTTTATCTTGAATGCATGGTTTGTCTTTAATCAAATTCTAATTGCTCTTGGTTGTTTATTAATTTAATTATTATAAAATTTTGCTTTTTTGTTTTTTGCTCTTTTGAAATTTAACCCAAAAACAAAAACCCCAAAACCAAAGAAATCTTTTGAATTAAAGAAAATAGACTCGATTGTAGAAAAATTTAATCTAAAGAGGAATAAACTGAAGGGTTTAGATAAAAGAGTGATCTTTGTAAATACATAGAATATAAAATATAAAAGTTAGGGGTGGTTTGAGTAAATACGCTAAAAGTTGGGGTGATTTCTTCAAATAAATTCAGTTTTCCTTATGATTTTTTTAACGGAAGGTAATGAATGGGTACAATTGACAGCAATTAAAAAGTTCATTATTACAATTGGCCACAAAAAATATTAAAATAGTAAAAATCGATTATCATTTTTTGCCATTTAGCCATTCAGATAAGGGAAAAAAAAAATTACGGGTACCCTAATGTTGATAGTGATCAAAACATTCATTTTATAAAAGATAAATCATGCATATTATCAATAAATATGCATATTACTCCCCTCAATTAATATAATATCTTGTTTCGTTTTTAGAATTTGGCAAGTTGTTCATCTCCTCATTTCCTATACACTCTATACTTATCATCTATCCCTTTTAATATGAAATTATTATTTAACTAGACAAAAATATGGGCGGACTTTCAAGTACTAAGATTAATACAATATTTTCGTGATGCCGTAATTAAAGGGTGCATGCTTAATTACATTCATGGACAAATTCAGCGAGTAGACTAAGGTTGGACGGGATGAGAAACTTGATCAATTTCTCATTCATGAATTTATCGTCCTCTCTCACATCATGAGGAGAACAATTAGTGATGATTTCTTCGAGGTTTGTTTGATCCATTCCATTCATTGCTTGTTTGGTTTAAAGGTCTGAATCACAACCTCTACAGTGACAAAAATCATTTTCAAAGGTAAATTTATGCAATCGTTAGAGTACTCGCCAGAGGTGTACACTTTCTTTAGCAAAGACTCGAAATATAAATGTTCATTTACCATTAACAATCCAGATTGCATAACTTTACAACTACAGTGATTTTCATAACTTTGGAAAAGCCAGAACCAAATTTGAATTATCATTTTATCAATTGGACAAAATTTTCTTATTTTTTAATCAATATAGTGAAAATTATGCACACAGGGGTCTAGAGCCATGTTTATTGATAAAGATAAGAATCCACATGTATGTTTGATTAATATTTCTTATGTAGTTTAAGATTTTGAAAAAAAAATCTGCATTTTTACTTTTGAAAAAAATATGTTCTCAGCATTTACGGATTAATACATTTTATGCTTTTTTCTTCTTTTTCTTAATAGTGGATGCCTTCAAAACTAGAGCTAGTGAACGAAAAAATGGTGCACAAATTATTCTCCAATTTTGAAGATGAAGAATGGGAGTCATTAAAACTTCCTATAAGATAAGTCCACTAGTACAGGGTAATAAAAGGAGGTACACCCACAGAGGGATGTACTTTAAGTAAAGGGTTAATTTATTTCAAACTTATTATGGTGACACACTCGATTCATGTACAATGCATATGAAGTTATTTGGGAATTATATGTAATAAATATATACGACACTAGCTAGAACAAATTGTTGAATTAGTGATGAAAACATATTTTCATCATAAAATTTGCACCTTTAGTGACGAAGTATTTGCAATGAAACACAATTATATTTCATCAAAGAATTTACTCTTTGGTGATGAAAATTTGCTTTTCATCACAAAATGTACTTAATTAGTAATAATATGCAGAATCCAATCCAAGTTGCTCAAACAGACCGATTTGATCCAATCCAATTCAATTTTGATTAGATTCTACAATGTTTGTGAATTGGATTGATTTGTCTTTTAGAAAATCGACCAAGCATTGGATCAATTTGATTTTCAATTAGACGAAACCAATATAAAATTGATCTGATCCAATCTCACCTTTTTTAAAAATAAATTATTTAAAAGGGAAATACTCCATAAATTTTACTTATCAAACAATCAAAGTCTTTATCTGATATTTGGGAGACCCCCATTGCCAATTCTACAAATACCTTTCAACATTGTAGGGATATCATTCTAATCGTATAGAGTTCTCTTACCCTCTCTACAACCTACATAGCCTAATTACAACTAATCAGCTCCCGCATTGTTTTCTCTAAAAGTATGGATAGTTGTAAAGTTTGGTAATTAGCAATTTTTTCCCTTACTTTACAATTTTCACACTATCATCTTTCAAAAATATTATAGTAGAAGCAAACTCAAAGTTTTCTCCGTGTCCCACACTGGTCTAAAAGTGGGTGTGCCGTTAAAAGTCATAACATGATGAACACATGCAGGCAAGTGTAGGTTTTTTTTTGGCATTTCAAATCAAACACACAGTTAAACCAAGTCACTCCTCATAACTCGTTCCCCAAACCAAGCTAACTCACTCCCTTAATTGCCCCATCCCCATATCCACCAACACCCCTAGCCTCGTCCTTTAATCATGAACCTTAAAACCAAGACCTTTTAATTCTTTAACCAAACACCAAAAAAATCTCAATCAATTCATTCTATATATATGCTAAACAAACCCCTCAATTTCTCTTAATAGTCCTCTAATCTCCTCAACAAACAAACGAATTGGATTAAGTCACTGGAACTAATTACGAGAGAATCAGGTAGTTGAGGCTGTTGGAGATGGGTAAGATGGAGAAATTGTGTGTGAGATAGATAGGTAGATAGATAGTTAGAGATATATATATAGAGAGAGAGAGAGAGTGTGTGGAGGAAGGATTTTAGTGTGCCTTGCAAGTGCACTTTCCACCCATATTTTTAACAGGACATCCACGTTTGGATGAGTGTGGGACTCAAAGTAAATTCTAAGGTTGCCTTTGCCGAAAAATAATAATTTAAGGATGACCATAGGACAATTGAAAAAGGTTAGGAGTGAAATGTGCTACATAACCTGTAAAGTCCATGTTTCTTAAACTCTCAAAGATTCTTCTAATTTCAACTTAAACTGCCCATGGACGCTTACTCCAATAAATCCTCACTTTAAAATGACACATGTCGTCACGTAGTTGATTATCATTATACACTAAATATATGATATTTACCTTGTTGCACTTTACTATTGCTACATACAAATAAACCCTAATTTTACCGTTTTAGTTTAAAACGTTTATGTTGTGTTGGTCTTAATTTATATCATTAATTAGATTTCTTTTGAGAAAACTGAATAATCCTTAAAAAAAAAAAAAGTTTCGAATCAATTCATTTGGATTGGATGGAATGCTACTACCGAGTTGAATTGGATTGATTGATTGATGAATTTGTAATAAACATATTTGTTTCTAACCCTTGCACGTCTTTATCAATTAGTGATAAAACTAAGACTTCGTAACAAAAGTTGCAACAACCAATAGATTGGTGACGAAACTCAGAGTTCACAATCAAAGGGTGGTGATCTCTGAATTGTGCCAAATTTTTTATTGATGCAGACTTAGTAACCAAAACCTTTCGTGATGGACAACATTTTTTTCACCCATACACTGTATTTTTATTATGTTTATATTTTTAGATGCCTAACTTAGTATTTCCATCAATGTCTCTTTGAATCCTATGGAGATATAGGGTGTGTTTGTCGCGCGGGATTAGAAACAGAATAGAATTAATTAATCATATCCGGTGTTTGGTGTCGGAAAGGATAGGATAAAAAAATCTTATCCCGCGTTTGGCGCAAGGATGGATAGGATATTTTAATCCTATCCTGTGTTTGACGCAACTCGGGACCGGATTGTACTCGGGATTAATTGTCATTTTATCCCTATAGAACAGGATAAATATATACCACTCCTAGAGGTGGTATTATTTTATCTCATGATTGCCGAATAACAAAATGAATATAAAAATTATTTTTTAATTATTTTAATCTTTTTCTTTACACTTTTTTAGATAATTAAATTTATTAATGAAAATTTTCAACCATCGAAAATCACAGTAACTCAACTAATAAGGTTTATTTCTTTTATAATATAGTATTTTTATTTATTTTTTTATTAAATGAAGGTATTTATAAGAAATTTTAATTTTAGAAAAAGGGTAACATTAGAATTGGAAATCGTACTTAATGCCTAATTCGTAAATATTGTATGTGATATGTAACTTTTCTCCCAAAAGAGTTTTTTACGAAACTAATTTATAAATTGAAAAATCGCATTAGTTAAAAAAATTTGTGGACAACAATTAAAATTCATATACTTTTAAAAGAAAAGCAAGTTTTATTATATAATATCTAGACTTATAATACGAAACTCCATCAAATACAAAATTTATTAAATCTTTATCCGACTAATCCTTATCCTGTCCAATCCCGCTTAATCCTTGTCCGACTGATTGCTTTCCTATCCTATCCCACATAATTCCTATCCGACTAATTCCGACTATTATCATATCCGGCCTTTATCCTATCTTATCCTACCTCCTTATTCGGCGGGCCAAACGCACCCATATGGTACAGGCCCATACATTGTATTTTTATTATGTTTATATTTTTAGGTGACTTTATTTTGATACCAAAAGCACTTTTTCTTTTGTAATCATTTTAATCAAGTTAAAGATTTAAAGATCTGACAATCAACGGAATCTCGTCAAACTTACCGAATGCACTATATATAATTTAGGATCTCAAGTATATTGGTTATCTGATTTGATTTGATTCAAAATATAAGTAGTAATTGAGCGTTAAAATACAAATCAAAAGTCTTTTGAATCAAATTTATTTTAAAAATGTTTTCTAGGAGTTTTGCCAAACTTCAAAAAGTTCTGGCAACAAAAATTAATGAGAAAACCTTTTTTTTTCATGTTTAATATATTATAAAAGTTTTCACTGAAATTGAGTCGAATCGGAATCCAAATAGATTTAATACACCGAGATAAAAGTAAAAAAAAAAAGTAAAAGATTTAATTTTTTTAATATAAAAAAGGGGAACGTTTGAAGTAAAAATTATTTTCTTTTTTTTTTAAAAAAAAAAAAAGAGGGAAGAAAAAGGTGTTTTGGATAAGTCAGAAAGTCAAAGTCTTTAATTAAAGGCTTGTTCTACCTTTTTCATTCATGGGCCAAGCCCATTTAGCCTAAACAAGTGCACGGTTAATTAGAAAAAAAAGCAGCCCAATCTTTTAAACGTGGGTACACCTTTTGTTAATGCGTACTAATTTGGTGTATTTTGAGACCATGAAATTGAACTTTATATTTTTGTACCCGTACACACTTCTCCTTTTGTACCGGTTCAGCATTATTTTTTGGGGTACGTATTTTTATATCAAAAATCTTTTTTAATGTTTTAAACATATTCTAAAGATGACTTTGATTTAATATTTTTCGATAAATATAACCCATTGGTTTAAGACAAAAACACATGATTCTAAACAAAATTTTTAGGACAAAAATTTCCAAACGCTATAATCGCTTTTTCAGAGTTTTGAGACACGATCTAAATTTTGTTTACATGTCGTAAAAGATCTTATTGTTTTTCAAATTTAAAAACTAGGGTTTCAAATATTTACGATCCTATGGGAGTGTCTTCGGTTGTAATTAGAGATAGGGCGAGCGAAGTGATTAACTTGCAATAAGGGAGATCGCAGATGGAGGTGAATGATTGTGATCAAGTGCATAGACAAGATTGTTGCATAAATTGTGGGGAAGCAATTGTTGTAAGTCATCGAGTTTGTAATTTCGTTTTGATCAGAATGAAGCACTGTCAGGTTAGTCCAGATGATTAGTCCTAAGTAAGCAGAGATAACTCGTTACTTTCTAGTGTTATGTGATTTTTTTTGTGTAATTACTTGATATGATTACTAGAAAACACAAAACATGATTTCAACACACTAAAATTTGATAAACTTAATGATTTAGTTCTGCCTATAAAATTTTAAATTATTTTTGATGAAAAACCCTAATCCTAAAATTTTCTTCACTTCATCTGATCGATCAAAGGCCCACTTGCTTGACTTTCACTACCTTTTGCTGCCTTGCTTGTAAATGGAGGTCAACCTAGAAAATTTTCCTCATTTTAAGGAGAGACCTTTTGCTTGAAAATGTGATTGTTGTTTGATTTTAATCTTATTCCATGGTTAATATTGTTAAATATTTATGAATCATTCTTCTTCTCCATTTAATCAACCATTCCACAATCTTACAAGATATTTCTATATGATAATTTAACTCTATAGGCCTAGTACTTGTGTATGTTTTTGTAAGTTTGTGTTCATTCCGGCTATGAAAGAGTTGACTCTCTTATCAAGTATATTGAGTTCATGTGCTTTCATAGAACAACCATGAGCTTGTGATTTCAATCCCTAATACACTAAATGATATGATGAGTGCTTAACACACTATATGATGTTTTAGACTCATCATCATCATAAATGGTTGATGGCTTTAGGGTTGGCTTAATCAACACATGGGCCTTTTCAGATTTAATAAATTTTGGGCCCAAAGCTGGGCTTGGGCCATGATCAACTTTTTTAAAAAAGTTCTTCAAAAATTAACATGCTAACACTAGAATTTGAACCAACACTTTCAACCGTTTGTGCTGAGCATTTATTTATGTTAATGTTTCACTTCTTTTTATCTTAACCCCGAACGCTTTTGCACTCATTTCCCATTTTATTTTATTTTTTCCATAACTTCTCCAATATAATTTTAATTTGTTGCATTCAAAAACGAATTTTTCCATTTCTTTCCCAAGCACCGAAAAAACACTAAAAATAGAAAAAATAAAAAATAGTAATAATATTGCTAACCAATGTATAAATTAGTAAGATAAATTATACCATTTTTTTAGTACATTAACAAACCTGCTAGCTATAAAATCCTTGACCATTTAGTACATCAACTCTCTATTCTTTAGGCGCAAAAATTCGTTGTTTGGCAGGGTTTTTTCTGCTTTTCTTGACCATTTTGTTATACATAAACGTATTTTTCTTAAGGTGATTAGCCAGATCTTTTGGAGGGCGATCTAGAAAATACCACTTATACAGATGACCAAGGCGTTATTCGGTGTAGAGCTCACCATGATGATGGGAGGGCATTGACTGGTATGATGAGGATGGGGTGGACCAAGGGCGTAGTGTGGTTTATCGAGATGCTATACGAGCTGATCTAGTCCAGATGTCCCATGGCTACTCAAGGAGCCACTCTCCCACAAGGTCCGATGCTGTAGATAGGTATGTTCTCTAAAATTCCAACTTCATAAATTTAACAATAATATGCATGTATGCTAAATTTTTATATGCGTGTGTTGGTGTTTGTTTTAAAATCCTTATGCATGCCATGAATGTAAAGGAATGTGCGCTAATATATTATAAATTGAACGTTGGACCAGAAAAAAAAAAGGTGGGTGATGGAGAAACCTCAAGCACTATTAATTAATCAATAAATAAAGATCCATATCTTAAAATATTGATGAAATACACGAGACATCTAAGGGTAAACAGCATGAAGAGATAACTAAAAAGGTTGAAGTCTCGCCTTCACTTTTAAAGCCTACAATTGAACTTTTCAAAGGATTTTCTTTAGGTAAATCGACTTTAAGTCAAGAAATTATAGATGCTTTAAAAGATAAACAAGATTCTATGAATTTTAGGAAACAAGTCTTGCCTATAACACGTAATGAAGATATTTCTGATGCTGAAACTGAATTTTTAGATGTTTTTAAAATTCAAAATGAATTCATGAATATACAAAATATTGTTCTCTAACCCTATACACCTGGCCAAACAATATTTTGAACATGACCAGGAATTCCCTGTTTTAAACAAAAAGAAAATGGCTTATTATGAAGCCATTTTAGTTGAAACTCATTCTTGTAAAATTATTCACATAAATAAAAACCCCAGAGTACGTGGTAAAGAAGCTGAGATTCAGTTCTCAAAATGTTTTATAGCGGGAGTCCTTGACTTCCATGATTGGGGAGTTAATCCTAACAGCACTAATCTGCTTCCTGTATATGGAGAACCCTATACTTATTAGGATTATATTGATGCCTGGTCTAAAGCTTTCTTATATCAAAATTCTTATAATACTCATTCTTGGTGGTTTCGTTTTGAAGCTCTCCAAGAGCCCTCAGTGGTTTTAAAGAACCCTCCCCACTAGTTTTATAATTAGTTCCTCAAGTTTGGGCGTGAGAAAAATTTCCTTCATGAAAAAATTCAACCCATTTTTAAAGAGTATTAAGCTATCCATCCAAAACATTTGGACGAAACCCAACCCATAAGGAATGTTATTTTGATGCGATTCCTGGGTCATTATTCTATTCCCTGGATTTTCAGTGGTCTTACGCTATTGGAAATAACCAAAATCTTTTTATTCTTGCTAGAGACTTGTTCTCCAAGTGGTGGCCTAAATATGAGTTCGATGAGCTCATTCCTAAAATGATTTTAGATTTAAACGCATATAAAGAATATAATTTATATGTCCAAGAAGAAGAAAAAATGAGAAAAACTGAAGCTTTTATGAACCAAGAGTTTAAGACTGCGCCCGTCGCTTCCATCATAAAGAAGTATCCTGATGCTTTGCCAGAAGAAATAAAGAGAAAAATGGTAAAAGCTTTCATTTCTCAATTGGGATTCTTTGATGAGGATAATATGTTTGTGTCCTCTAAAGCTCCTTCTTCTAAAGCTCCTTCCATTAATTTGGAAGATGTTGAAGAAAATATTGATTTTAATGATAATGAAGATATGGAGAAATATATGGGCATGTCATGGGCAGATCAAATGGATGCCATGGAAAAAGTAAAGAAGGAAAAGAACGAGAAGGATAAGGAAAAGGAAAAGGGGTCAAAAGTTTAGGGACCCAAATAAATTGTTTTGTCTCTCTTTAATTGCTGTCGACGCTTCAAGACAAATTGTTTGCTGTTCATGTTATATTATTGAGTTTACTGTGTAAACTTTAATTATTAAAGTTACTGTTTGTAATAGTTCGGATTTTATAAGTTTGTTGAATCCGATTAAATGTTTAGTTTATAAATAGGATTGATGCTTCGTATTAGAGCATCTTTTCCTTTTCCCTTTGTTTTGTTTGTACTCTCTCTCTCTCTCGTTGTAATTTCTTTTAAATTAATAATATAAAAACCTTCCTTTATCCCTTGTCTCAATTCTTTTCTTTTCAATCTTATTTTATATCTTTGGTTCTCACTTTGGTATCAGAGGAAGATTCTAATCGATCAACACTTAAGTCGCGTTGGGCACTCAACCTAATTAAGCCAAGGTAAGGCGATTTCTTTTTCCGTAATTCGTTGACAGTTGAGTTAGAAATTCTTTGTTATTAATTGTAGAACAATTTAAGTATGTTATCTAGATCAAACTCTGTTATGGTACATCATTTTAAATCTAAACCTTTAATTAAAAATAGAGAAGATATAGAGTTTTGTGATATTGAAAAATTGCTTGTAGACTGGAATATTTCTAAAGCAAGCCCTGATAAAATATATTAGACTGGAATGTTCAATTCATTTTCTACTATGTCTATAAAAATAATTGAACAAACTATTCCAGTTGAAAATTCTTTTGATTCTATACAGTTGTTAACACAACAAGAAATAGATAGATATAAAGATCGTTATAAATATTTGCATATTGGTTTAGTCCAAGTGGCTTAAAAACCCCTAACTATGAAGGGATTAAATACTTCGTTTTTAATTGCTCTTCGTGATTGTCGTCATCTAAAATTTAATAATTCTCTTATAAGAATGATTCAATCTAGCCTTTGTAATGGGCTGTATACTTTGATGCTCATCCAAATCTTTCTATATCATTTACAAACAGAAATATACTTGAAGCACTTACTGTAAATCTTCAGCTCCATGGTTATGAAATGAAACCTGGATCTGAACCCTTAAATCTAACATATCGTATATATTATAAAGTCATGAACACTCTGAGTCCCCGCACTCATTTATATGATTGTAAAGATAAAACAATTTTACTTGAAACTAACATCTTAAATTCTGATGTTGTTGCTATTCCTTGAACTATTATGTGAAAAGATATAACTCCTCCTTCTACTTGGTTACTTGAAGCTGCTGCTCCCCCTGAGCCTGTAGAAAATAGGAGATTCCAAGAAATAGTTCAGTTTCAAGATGGTGATGTTATTATAAAATTTAATAATAATAAAACAACTAGATTATCAACAAGCTCTAGACACTCTTTTAAAACTTCTTCAGAAAAGTTTTATACGCCTACTAATACTTTAGCAAGTACTATAGCTAACTCATTTGCCCAGTCTTCTAGGGAAGGAGAATTTTATACCCCTGCTTTATCAGTTGTAAATTCTGCTACTAAGGCCAATAATCTCATTTTTTAAGGAATTATAAACTCTAAACAAAATATACCTCATGGTGTTTACCATCCAGCTAGTCCTAGTGAAGAACAACCTGTTAAAAATGAACCATATACTATATCAGAATTGGGAATAAATATTGCAGGTTTAGGCATAAATACTAAATCTATAAATGTTGTTACAATTTCTGAACCATTTGTATATGATAGAAATGAAATCAATAAAGAATTTTTTCAAGAAAAATATATTGGGTTTAGGAATTGGTTTTTTGATTATTATACTAATGATCAACAATATAAGTTCAAAGATTTATTTTATGATTATATTGATAAGTATGAACAAGTTGTTCCTTTTGCTCTATGGTTCTATGAATACCTTATAAAAACTGAAATCGATTTCCCACAAATAAATGTTTTAGAAATTTTTTATAAAGAATGGAAAGTCGATTCCGGGGTGGTGAGAGCTATCCATCCGCCTCCATAACACCTTGCTTGGTACTTGTTTCCCCTTATAGTTTCAAAATTGTCGAAATTGATGCCATCGATATAAGGTATGGAGGAATTCTAAAGCAAAAAGGAAAGAAAAGAAGAAGATGTAATCTTACAATATATTTCAAATAATTAATTACTTCGTTTTGAATTTTTTCAAAGAACATGTTAACGATATTGTTAAGCTTAAAAGGTATCACGTAATTAATATGGCTCTATGTGGGTTTTGTTATAGTAATTCTCAATTTATTCATTGAGGGTTGATCCATATATATGTTTTAATTATGTTGTGTTTCAAATGTACATTCATTTAATATTTATGTAAAGTTCATAATATATTTATGCACAGTCGGCAATTGCAAATTAATCCAAAATTTTGGCACAAAATTCAGAAGTTTGAATATCTAAAAATAGTTTTCATTTCCATTTTTTTAAATCGAAAATAAAAAAAGACTATACCTCATGTCAATATTCAAAAAAGTTGAATTAGAGATTGAAAATTCCCAAAGTTTGTAAAAAACATGAACTCCTATTCTTAGTGATGAGACAGACGATGTTTCTTAGACTCTCTGGAATAACCGTATATTAAAGGAGAGGAGCATCTTAGTGTATATAAATGGAATAACAAAATCACCTTTTTTTTATTTTAAAAAATTAATAATAATTTTACCAGGATTTGAACCCACGACATTTATTTTAATCAACATCCAGATTAACCTATTAAATATTATCACACCACTTTATAAGATTTAATTTTATTACATACCTACTAGATATTTTACACACACGAAAGATGTGCTAGTCAAATATAGGTAATTTAAAAAAAATTAAAAACGATAAGTAGCGGAGCAGCCAAAGTCTTATAACTGTCACTAATAGCGCGTATTCAAATCCCACTGCTTACATTATAGTGTAAATCTTTTTTGTGAAATAAAACCATGAAAGTCCACAAGGACAAAATTGGAAATCCAAAACCTGTCACAGTTTTCATGCCTTCCAGTTTTATATAATAGTAAATTAACTATCAAGAATCATGATCGAGGTACAAAATTTTACACGCATCTAGAATGTCACATGTTCTATACTTTTATAAAAATATATATATATTAATGGCTCTTACGTATGGTTATGTTGAAAAACTAATTTTTAGTTCAATTTTATGATACTCTGGTTGCAATTTTCTCTTTAAATTTTGTTGATTGCATTGATGGAGATTCTGATTAAAATAAATGTATTGCCACTTAAGTTTTACTTTGAGTATTTGTCGGATAATAATTGATAATAATCGGTAAAATGTAAATAGTACAAAAGTGTGTCTCGCTCAGCAAATTTTGTACTGGCCGGAAATTTTTACTCACTCTATTTATATTTGTGGTCATTGTGTGTATATAATTTTCATAGATAAATAACGGACTGCCATGATGACATTTTCCTTATTTTTTTTTATTCAATATTTATAGTAGTAAAATAGTAAATATCCAAATAAGAATACAGAAAATAGGGCATGCATATTTATATTTTCGAACTAGTGTAAATCATAGATTTAACTATGTTAAGCCAAATCTATCTTACAATTAAAGGCAATGTAAGTCATAGCTGTGATTGACATGGACGTAGTATCACAACATTTGTTGTGTCTATCCCGTTGTGTTGGTTGTTGTGTGTCCACCCATTATTGTAGTGAGTGTAGACTCATGATCGACTTGTATACAAATAAAATTACATCATGAAATCACCGCTTGTATCAATAAAAAAAGTTGATCGAATACATTCACTCTACAATATTTTTGGCTTTATTAAATAATGCTCAATAATTTCAAAGTTTAATCCTAAAATATTAATTATTTGTGTTATTATATATATATATAAAGAAGTACATGAACCGTACGTTACAAGATTTTAAAATGTTTATATATACCCTTTCTTGAAATTTATATTTCGTTGGTTTAACATTTTGTATAATTGACTTTTATCTTTGTGAAATTATTATATATTCATATTCCTCTCTTTGTTGGAAAAAAAACTAAAAATAAATTTTGTATTCACCGAGAATGCAAAAGATGTGCTTTGATTTTAGTTTAGTGTTTTCAAAAATCAAAAACCAAAAAAACAAAACACCATGGTTTTTGGATGGCTAATTTTTACCTACCAAATTGACAAAATTTTACCCTAGTTCCAAGTAATGATATTGCCTGAGTTTTGTTCTCATTGTTATACCATTCGTCAGCTTGTTGGTGAATGCAGAGTCCTGAAAAGGGCCCAAGATGAATCTAACAAGCCTCAACAAAAAAAAAACAACAAAAAACAAAGCCGTAGTTGTCTCTAATGCTCCTAAGCAAAACACCTATGTGCCTAAACAGAGTCCTAATCAAGTTGTAGAAGATGTTAATGCCGTTGGTGATGGTGCTGGGACATTCACTTCTAATCTTGAACCTTCGAATATGGTTAATCATGATGAAAATGTGCCATCTTCTTTCCCCTATGTTGATCAAACTGTTAATGAAGCTCTTGTGGAGGGTGACGACTCTCCAATTCATGCTGATTTACCTGAGGTAAATGACATTACTGAAACACCCATTAATGCTAGCTCATGAAGACAGTCAGCCTATCTCACCAACCCATGTGAGCTATTCATTTTCCCCGCTTAGTGGGAAATTCTGGCATGACATTGTTGAGGAAACTGAGAATGATGATGCTGGAAATTGGAAATCAAATCTTGATGCCAAATTTCTGTCAAATTTCTGTCAAACTTCTTCGACTCTTTGTTAGTGGGTAAGTTTGTTGGTCGATCCTTGTTTTTAAAATTTTTTAACTACCGGTACACAATTTTTTTTTAAGTTTGCGATCCCTTACAGTTTTCAAGTTACCGAACTGCCTCTAGCAAGAACTCATATCCATAGACACTGTAGTTAAGTAACCTGAGAAATACCAGTTACCGTAGCTAGGTAACCGAAAAAGATGTCGAGAAGTACCAATTACCGTAGTATCAAGGACTGCAAACTAAAAACCAAGGACCACAAACTTTAGAAAAAAAAATGTGGATCGTAAGCTAAAAAGTTCTAAAAAGAGGGATTGAAACCTAATTTTTCTTATTTAGTTGTGATTGTTCGAATGATTGTATTTTTCAAAATTTCGCCTCATTTCACCCCACCTCTGTTCGAGTAGACTAGATTATCACTTGTATTATAAGTGAAAAAAAGCAAGTATACAAGCCCAGTAAAAATAGGCTAGATTATTATAACATGTATTTAAAGATATAAAAGTGAACTATTATTTTTTAATGGGGTTAAAATATAAATAATGTAAAAATTTGATAAGATTAAGCAATTACCGAAAGTTTGTTGGTAACTGCTAACGGTTAACGTTTGCCGAGATAATGTGTGGTCAAAAATCTTCCGTCACGTTCAACGAAATTGTGTACGGTCATGCAGGCATTTCCCTTCCAACAAAAATAGTTAAGTTCAACTACCACCAATGCTGCAGTGTCTGTATAATTTTTTCAGAGCTATATTTAAGAATCACTATAAATATTCACTAAGGTGGCGTTTGATAAAACATCTGAAAACTGAAAACTGAAAACTGAATTGAAAACTGAAAACTGAAACTGAAAAAGCTATTTGTTTACTTCTAAAAACTGTATATGAAAAAGTGTTGTTTGTTTGAATATAATACATCTGAAAACTGAATTTTTTTTAATATGACAACTTTGCCCTTGTTACTTTATTTAGATGACATGATTCTAAATGAAAATAAAAAAGATCACATAATTTAAGAGTACTAAATTCACAAACTACATAAATCCATAAATAAAACATAAACTCAAAGTTACTAAATCATCTTCAATCTTTGCCAATGATTTGTTTGAATATGTGTGTGTGTATAAGCGTATAATATAGTGTGGCAGATGCATATATATATATAGGTATGGGGTTTCTTTCAAGAACACCACATAATGGGACCCTTCTATGAATCCAATTGAAAATGAAAGGAAGAAGTTTATATATGAAGTGGCATAACATATAAAAATAGGGGGCATGAGGCTGCTACCTGTGAGAGAAGATGGTGGGCAGGGAGTACAATTATTTTACAAATGTTCAATCACCTAATTGACATAAATAAATACCACACTTGATCTACTACGCTTTGTTAGGTACTTACCAAGCAGTTGGATAGAGAAAAGTCCAACAAAGCTAGAAATTTCTCAGGTCATCGTCATTGGAGAGCTTGGTAATTTTACCACTTAAATGGATAGGGTTTTCAGATTTCAGTGGTAATTTTACCACTTAAAAATTTGGACCAAAAAATTTAGATTTAACTGCCTTAGCACTTTTTTTTTTTCAAACAAACAACACTTCTACCACTGAAATCTGAAAACTTTGAGTTTTCAGATTTCAAATGGGCAAACAAACACCACCTAAGTTTAGCTTTGAACGAACAAGTAGTTTAGTGGTAACGCACTGAGATTCGCGCTGAGTTCGACTGGAAGTAGCTGCAAAAACATCTGATAGCCAGCGGCTGGTCATTGTTTCGAGAACAAAGATCAGTCCAAATGCGTGAAAGCTGGCGTGGACACTCTGTGATACTAGAATGTATCTAAACAAAAAAAAAATATAAGAGTTCCATACCTACTCAATTTTCCACTCGAGCATCTTTTATCGACGTCCATTTAGTATATTAATTATTACTCAACGGCTAATCCACGAATTTGTGTTCAAAATGCCATAAAATTCAAGTATTAATTTATTTACTTTTAGCCTGGGGGAGCCTAAAAAAATAATTAAATTAAGTATAAAATCTTCGATCGAGTTTTTTCTACAATAACCTAATACTAATTATATTATTACTCAGCCAAATTCAAAAAACAATTTCTTCCTTTTAACTAAAAAATGGGCTTCCCCCTTTTCAGGGAAATAATTGAATTTTTTGATGAAATTTGGCAGAGTTAACACTCATCATGGAGATTATTCCCCCAACTTTTATCAAAAAATTCAATCACTTAAGTACTGAAAAGGAAAAATTTGGTATTTAGTTAAAAGAATGAAATCTTTGGTAGATTCAGACTCTATTACCATTTGTAAAATATATTGAAGACACCAAATTAATTTAGGATGATTCTATTTTCACCCCTAATAATCTTTGGTTTGACTTCCACTTTTCATTCAGTCCTTGAACACGAGTAACGATTTGTTATTCGATTTTTGAGGGTCAAGTAAAACTTTGAAAATGCCTTACTTGGCTCCTAAGTACCGATTAATATGCTTACACTCGGTTCTCACAATAACCGAATAACATTCCCTTATTCGGTGTTTAAGGACCGAATGAAGGGTAAAAGTGAAACCAAGTATTATTAAGGGTGAAAATAGAATCGCCCTTAATTTATAATACTTTTCCTTTCAACAATAATATAATATTTTAGTAGTACTTGTGAGTAGTAATCTATTATTTCCATGTCCATGACCTTTTGTTTAGCTCTTTGGTAGGTCAAGATCACGTTTCACTTTTCAATTGCGGATAGATGCATGTTTTTACTGCGCAAGAGACATAATCTACTTTGATATCAATTAGCGCATGAATGAAAAGGCGTATGCAAATTTACATTATGCGACAAAAATGTATTTTTAGTATTAGTTGGTTTCATTTGGATATTTTAGGTTAATTTAATTAAAATGTGATAAAAGAAGCCCTCTTTAAATATAAAATATTTTCTGTACAATTAATCTTAGCTAACCAAACAAAATCTTTATGTTAAGACGAACAATCACATACTTATGATAATTTTTTTAAAAATAACGACTTTTTTGCCACAATACTAATTTTATAAAGAGTAAACTATTTTAATGGTTGTTAACTTATTGGCCCAATCTAACTTTAGTCCTTAAATTAAAGTGATACTCGTTCAATTGTTTAAGCATTTAAATAAAATATTTTTTAATTTAAGAAATAAAATGAGCTTGGGTCAAAAGTTTTGAGGCCACTAAAAATTTTACGCTTTTATAAAATACAGTGCATGGACTCGTACTATATAGGTGTATATATATATAGGATATTAGGATTCAAAGAGATAGTGATGGAACCGCTAAATTCGTACAAGGATTCAAAGAGATATTTAATGTAACCACTAAATTAGTACAACTTAAGTACAAGGAATATATATTATTCTTTTAGTGGTTTTAATGGAACAACCAAACGGCATTTAATTTTTTGTGTCTGTAAGACCATCTCCATCCCATTGGTTAAAAAGTTAAAAATAAAATAAATATGAGTTTTTGTTGTTCTAGCGCACAGTGTAATAAGCTAAAAAAAAGCTAAAAAGGGTAAGGGATAGTTATATTTAGTAACCGACAAACTTTTAGCTCATACAATGAATCATTTGTCGGGAAAGAGAATGGGCTTTCTCGTGACACATGATGTGTCGTGTGGTGTCTCCCACGACACATCATGTGTCATGTGAGAGAGAGATGTTTGGCCCGATATATGATGTGTCGGGAGACACATGTATGGCCCGATACATCATATATCGGGAGAGAGTTAAATGTATGGCAATATATATCATATGTCGGGGAAACAATTTTTACACTTTTTCACTGCTACACAACCAATATTAATAGGCTAAATATACACTATTACCTTACCTATTTGACTTTACCATAACAGATGGTCTAATTAGCAAAAAAATATTCGGTATTTTTTTGTATTACGTACGTGATTGTAGTCTAAAATTAGTAAGTACGTGACCGTCAAATAAGGGCACATTCTTGTTAATATAATTTTTTGCCATGCATAGATACAAAATAAATCGTAGTTACCTTACCCAAAGGAAGAGTATAAGTCTTTTTCGTTTTCACAAGAACCAAGAGTTTGGATATGTAAATTCACTACAAGAAAAATGGGCTTTAGCAAGAAATATTTTTTGTCGCTATTGGCATCGTTTACTCGCTAAATATCATTTGCGAGAAAAAAATTTAGTCGGTTTGGTAGTCGCGACAGCCTCCTCGCTAATAGTTTTTCCCGAGTACAAATGTTTTTCTCGCTGAAACATGCATTGCAAGGAAATTATTTTATCGCAAAAAACGTAATATTTTCTCGGTAAAAGTTTTTTATATAATCAAATAATTCTATTCCGAGAAAATTATTTCTCGCCACAATCATATTTTTTGGTCGGAAAAAGATTTTGTGTTTCTAGTATAATAGTTTTTCCCAAGAACAAATAGTTTTCTCGCTAAAACATGTATTGCAAGGAAATTATTTTATCGCCAAAAATGTAATATTTTCTCGGTAAAAATCTTGTATATGGTTAAATAATTCTATCCTGAGAAAATTATTTCTCGCTAAAACCATATTTTTTTGTTGGCAATAGATTTTTGTTCTCGTATAACTCTTTTTAAGAGAAAATAATTTGTCGGCAGAAGTAAATAATTTTGTTGATGAAAGTGCCGTAAACTTTCTTGTAATCCTATTCCGAGAAAGAAATTTGTCGCAAAAAAGTAAATTTACTCCTCGGCAAAACTCTAATTGCTAGCAATCAATTTGTGGCCAAAACTAAACAATTTTATTTGCAAAATATTTATAACAAAAATTAGCCACTAAACCAATAATCAATCATCAATACAAACTAAAAGCACAAATTGGAAAATATAATTACATAATATTAAATGTCCCGGTTTTTATCTACCGAAAGACATCAAAAAATAATTAGTATCACCTAGTCCCGGATTTCATTTACCCTAGGACATCAAAAAATAATTATATGCTTTACCTAAGCACAGATTTTTATCTACACGGTAACATCAAAAGACAATGGTTAACTTTCACCTTGTCCCGGATTTTCATTTCTCCAAGGACATCAAAAAATAATGGTGTCCTATCACCTAATAATAATAGCATAGTATTTTCAATATCACACTCGTAGCAAAAGTACAAGAGATAAGCTGTATCAAGAGAGATCTAATATAATTAGTCATCGGCGAAAAGAGTTTCCAAATCTGGTATAGACTCCTGAAACTTCTTCAAAATAGCTTCTGTGCGTGCTTGCTTGGCTAAAAGTTGCGCATTTGTTTCATTGCAGCCAGCGACAAGCTCTGTCAAACGAAGCAACTTAGAGTTCAATTCCTCAGTCTCTGCTCTAGTAATCTCTCGGTTAAGCCTAGATGTAGAAGCCTCTTCTGGCAGGGGACCGAAACCACGACCTTTAACATACCTAGATTTCACCACAACCAACATATAAAATAATTATTATTCGTGAAATTTAAGTTTAAGTCCAATAAGAACACTAGTAAAGAAGAAAAAAATTCATGGAATCAATTTTATATGCAATATACTCCTTTATAACAATAATTATAATCGACTTGACTCCGTGGCCAATAAATTAAAAGAACTATGGCTACTTACAAAATAGAAGCATAGATAATGATGGATTTAGAAGATACATTATATGGTCAACTGGGCCAATGAGTGATTGCATTAATAAGAGCACCTCACATATGAATTATGAATACCCAGTTTTAAATTATCAATTATATAAATATGTAAGGGCAGCTCACATATGAATTATCAATTATATAAATATGTAAGTACCATAATTGCTAAATGCATCTTTTAAAATTTAAGGGCAGTACGTAAATCATAAATTCGAACTCACATACCTAGATTTTTTTCCAAGCACCTTTCTACAAATTTCAGCTTCAGTCATTTCATTTCCCGGGATATTTTTCAGTTCAACCATTGTTTTCTACAAATAAAAAAGAACAATAACGGAATTAAACAAAATATTACCTATTATTTTCAAGTATTAAAGTGTGTTAATTTATTTTCTTTATTAAATTACTATAATACTTACATAGCGAAGTTGTGACACACCATCTACCCATCCCTGATCTTGATCGAAATGGGTATCAAGAAAGAGTTGAATGTCTCCCTTTGGCTCCTCAAGTGGTTCACCATTCTATTAGACAACATAAGTTCACATTAATGCATAAAGAAGTATTCAAACGTCTTATTTCATGGCCAAGGAAATATATAAACCATTACCTCATCCTCGTATCGATACTCCACAAATGGTTTTGATCCCCCACAATGGTTGAAAGGAAGCTTGGATCGATTATCACTACATTTTATAGATCGATTCTGCAACATGTGTCATTTTTATCACAATAAGCTAGCTAAAAACAGCACTTAAATTGCCTTAAAAACTGCACACAAAAACAGCACTGAAATCGCCCTACAATCTGCAAAAAAAAAGGGCATAAAAACTGCACCAAAACTGCACTAAAATTGCCTTAAAAACTGGAAAAAAAAAACACTAAAATTTCCTTCCAATCTGCACAAAAACTACATTGAAACTGCACTAAAAGTGCAAAAAAAAGCACAAAAACTGCTTTAAAAACTGCACAAAAAAGCACTAAAATTGCCCTACAATTTGCACAAAAACTAAATTGAAACTGCAAAAAAAAAAAGCACAAAAACTGCACTAAAATTTGCAATGAAACTGCACTAAATCTACTTACAAAATATCCATTAATATTAAACAATCCATAACAAACATTTAAAAGTTCATAAAGCTAATTTGTCAAAGGAGGCTGTTTTGGAGTTGGAAACTAAGGTGGATTTTAGTATCACTTTTCTATCACCATTATCCTAACAAACCTTACAATTATTCTACCGGAGCTTAACATTAATCCAAACGTAGATTCATTTCAGAAAAATTATAATTCAGAATTCACAGGGTGTACAAATTCTACAACCAAACACACCCTTAGTACTTTCTTCAAACACTTTACTTAGATTCGAGGTCGTCATCTTACAATTGATGATTAGAATGAAATTTTCACTTAGATACAAATTTACACTTCTAGAATTAATGTTAAGTGTTAAATTCCATAATATAACATGCCTATACTAATACAATAACACTCATGCGTAAAAAGCAATCTACCAAAACACCTTAAACTTCATGTACCTTAAAGCATCCACAAATGAGAAAATCTGGTATCAATTTTTAAATATTTATGTACCTTAAACTTCTCACTGGAAAAAAGTGTGCAAAGGTAATCCCAATCTTCTTGTGTAGTCCTTACATGTTTATTCTGGCGCGCCTCTTCAACAGTAATGAACTTTTTGAAATGTAAATGATATGTGTTTCTGTTATCATTGTATCGAGTAGACATTGTCTTGAGAATATACCTCTTAACCATTGTATCTGAAATATCCGCATCAAACTTTGTCTATGCACATGGGAAAAGTTAAAAGTATTATTATAACATACACGTAAATAATTTGAAAGGCTTAATTCTTTAAAGAAATCAGGCTTACCAAAAAGCAATCAATTAATATTCGCTTCTCAGATTCATGAATATTTTTCCAAGTCTCTACTTGGAGAGGCGCGTGATTTCGTACAACGATTCCAATCTCAGATGTGAATAACCCGCGATTTTGTCCCGATGGTCTGTTGTCTTCGAGGGCAAAGTTCACTTTAAGCTTAGACCCGGTTGCTCTAAAAATCCTCTCAGCTGCCAAGCCTTTTGAATGGCCACGAACCCTCTTGGGAGCACGAGTTGTTTCTGAAATTCAAGTGTGTGAAACATACAAAGGAGATGTAACTCAAATCATATCAACATGTTTAGCAAAAAAGAAGCGTACCATTAGTGTTAGATGCATTAGATGCTGGTTCAAGATTTGTCTGTGCATTGGAAGTACTTATTGCTCTCCCATTACCGCCTCTCCCTCTTCCTCTGCCAGGTGCCATATTAGGTAACTACAACAATCAATAAACGAACATGTTAAATAACTACAATATCAAATTTCACAAGTTGTGTTGTTGTAACTCCATAAGATAAAAAGTCATATCAGTTATACATAAATCCAAATATCATAGTTAACAAGTTGCATAACCATACATCTATTAGTAAAAAAAACATAATTCAAATAAATTGTTACACAAGCCTTGTCTTCTAGCACGAGAGAAAAGATTTAAATATTACACAAATATATAATCTCTAGTACGAAAGAAAAAAATAAGGACCAGAAGCATTTCAATCACTATCATCATCAATACTTTCTTGACTTTCTTCTCCATCACTACAATATTCTTCAAGTGTGTCATCTTCTTCATCGTAAATGAAATTATCATCCCCTTCATCATTAAGATCAAAAGCAGGAGCATTAATCTCTTCATTAGAATTTTCACCGGCTCTAACCAATTGTATTGCATCCAAATTTCCTTCTTGAACGATCCATTGTACATCAGAAGACTCGCCTTCTTGGATGCCTCATCATTATTCCCATCAACAATATCCTCAATATTATCTTTCTCTATGACATCCCAAATGTGTCTATGTGTTACTTTCATTACTACTTTCCAATTATTTCCTGCTTTGTAATCATCTAAATAAAACACTTGAGATGCTTGAGTTGCAAGAACAAAGGGATCATTTTTAAACCATGTGTTACTAACATTAATGGAAGTAAGGTGATAGTCCCTTTGTATTCTTTTCTTCTTTGGATTTGTGTCAAACCATTCGCATTCAAATATAATAACACGATACCCCATTATGTAAGTTAATTCAATGACACTACACAATCGTCCATAAAAATCAATTATTTCATCATCATATTCTCCGGGAACGACAACTCCACTGTTTTGAGTTATGCGATGATTATCACGTTCCTTGGTATGAAATCGAACGCCATTAACAACACAACCAGTATACTTGTTCACACAAGCATCGGGACCAGAAGCCAAAGAATAAATTTCATTTGTGGCACCTTGCGACCCCGCACAGCGCAAATTCTTCATCTATAATAAATAATGGTAATATTATTAATAGGTATCAATAAAAAAAATTAACTTTACTACTAATTTCAATCAACATTGTAAGCAAATGAAGAACATTAACTTACACGGCTTGAAAACCATTTTGGAAATTCTTGCTCTTGCCTTTGATACAGATTATTTGGACATTCCCTCTCTAACTCTATCAAATGTTCACTACATACAGAAAAAAAATTGGTTTTTTAATATAATATATAATAGTGTTATTCAGGAGAGAGATTGTATCCAAAAACTCACTCGAAATACGGTTTTATCTCTTCACAATTGTGCAAGATGTACCAATGAATCTTGTCAATATCTTTTCTTGATAATTCAACGAGTTCTCTTCCACCAAAGGGACGTGCAATTTGGCAGAAAACGGATATTTTTCCTTTAGGCTGATCTTTGCTAGTGTCATTATTCCTATCTTCTCGGTTGAATCTGGTATCAATTCCATGAAGGTACATTGAACAAAAGGTTAATGCTTCATTAACAAT
This sequence comes from Lonicera japonica, assembly GCA_021464415.1. Classification (NCBI taxonomy): domain Eukaryota; kingdom Viridiplantae; phylum Streptophyta; class Magnoliopsida; order Dipsacales; family Caprifoliaceae; genus Lonicera; species Lonicera japonica. The sequence goes on from CM038467.1 coordinate 52,529,627, forward strand.
GTACGTCTCTGCTATTGAACCTTCCGGTCGAGCTTTTTGTTTCACGCTACCTTTTAATGTCCCCAAATTCCTATTGACAATAAATAATGTTATGTAGATGAAGTATTAGGAATATATTAATTAATCTTTTTATAAATTACCTCTCAAATGGATACATCCATCGAGTGTTCACGGGGCCCGCAAGAATAGCTTCACGTGGTAAATGGACTGCCAAATGCACCATAACATCAAATAAAGCAGGCGGAAAAATTCTTTCAAGTTTACATAATATTAGGACAATCCCTTCCTCTAACTTCTCCAATTCTTTCACAACCAAAGTTTTTGCACATAATTGTAGAAAGAAGTTGGATAACTCAACCAATGCAGTACAAACATCCTTAGGCATGTAGGGACGTATTTCGACCGGAAGAAGTCGTTGTAACATAACATGACAATCATGAGTTTTCATTCCAGAAATCTTTCCATCTGTTATACTAACATTTCTAGATATATTAGCTGCATAGCCATCAGGAAAATTAACTGACTTCAAAAAAGAACAAAACTCCTTCCTCTCATTCGGTGCCAACGTATAAGATGCACGAGGCTTTAACCATTTGTTGCCATGCTCTTTCAAGTGTAATTTTTTTCTTATATTCATATTAGCCAGATCTAATCGAGCCTTATCCGTGTCCTTGTTTTTTCCTTCAATACCCATCAAAGTCCCAACCACGTTATCAGTGATATTCTTCTCAATATGCATTACATCAAGATTATGCCTTAGCTTCAACTTTGACCAATACTCCAACTCGAAGAAAATACTTTTCTTTGTCCAATTCAATTCCTCAGGTGTACGCTTTCTTTTCCTATCCGTATTATTTGGGTTCTTACCAGGTTTTGATTCTTTGACAAGGTTTAATTGTTGTAAGATATCCTCCCCAGAAAACTCCTTTGATCGAAATCTCAACTCATGCTTTCCATTGTGCAATCTACTCTTTCGCCAAGAATGGGTCAAAGGTAAGTATCGGCGATGGCCCATATAACATATTTTTCTTTTTAGTGGTTCTGACGAAGTATCTTCATTACATATTGGGCATGCTTTATATCCTTTTGTGCTCCAACCTGATAAGCTTCCATATGCTGGAAAGTCATTAATAGTCCACAACACAGATACATGTAAAGTAAAGTTTTCCTCACTAAAAGCATCCTAAGTTTGTACACCAATCTCCCACAACTCTTTCAACTCATCTACCAAGGGTCGTAAATAGATATCCATATCCTTCCCTGGCGCTTGGGGACCAGGAATTAACAATGTCATCATAAAGAATTGTTCTTTCATACACTTCCATGGCGGCATATTATAAGGCACAAGAACAACAGGCCACATACTGTACGAGTTACTCATGTTCCCAAATGGATTAAAGCCATCTGATGCAAGACCTAGCTTGACATTACGAGGATCTTGGGCGAACCAAGGGTATTGATGGTCAAAATCTTTCCATGCTGAACCGTCAGCTGGATGCCTTAGAACACCCTCAGTATCAACACGTTTCTCCTTGTGCCATCTCATATCAGCTGCTGTGTGCCTTGACATAAATAATCTCTGCAACCTTGGCTTCAGAGGGAAGTAACGCAAAACTTTATGGGGTATGTTTTTGCCCTTCGTGTCATCATATTTGAACCTAGGCTCGTTACACTCAGGGCATTTATCAGCGTCTAGATTCTCTTTCCAAAACAATGCACAATCATACTTGCATGCGTGGATTGATTCGTACCCTAAACCAAAGTCTCGCATCTTCTTCTTTGCATCATAATGTGACACTGGAATGTTTGATCCCTCGGGAAAGGCATCTTTCAACAATTGGAGCAACATATTAAATGATTTATTGCTCCAACGATTAAGAACCTTCACATGCATCAATTTTATAAGGAATTGGAATGAACTAAGTTTCTTAGAACCTGGATAGAGCTCTTCCTCAAGTCCACTAAATAGATTATCAAACTTTTCATGACCAGTTTGCTCAGGGAAATTATTTGGGCCAAAGGCATCTGTAAACATCCCAATCATATCATCATCCTCTTCTTCGATTTCTACATCTTCTTGAGGGTTTGCATTTGAAAAATTACGCGCTACGAATGTGGATGATAGTCCCCGTACCACTAAATGTTTTCCTATAGTTGCTAAATTATGGAGATGTGTTTCTTGACAGTCTCGACATGGACATTTAATCCTATCTCTACCATTCAAGTTATGTTTTTGGGCCTCAATGAATGCCTTAACACCGTCTCTATACTCCTTGGACAACCTATTGCGCACACCCATCCAACTATTATCCATGATCAACTTCCTGCCTACATCAAATACACACGTTTATTTTCGGGCAACATATTACATGCAATCTTCACTATGTAGGTACAATTTCAGTTTTATGTTTTTTTCCTTTTGTTAAATTATTTGTTATGAATAGTTTTAATAATAAAAGATAAAATATTGTTTAAATATTCTTTATGTAATCACGTAAAATGGACCTGAATTTGTGATATATATTATATGTATGAAATTATTTGATATATATTTTAATATTAGTGTGATGTATATATATAGAGACAATATCCTTCTTTTAAGGAGCAATATAACAAAAATATCAAGTTACATAGTGACAATGAATGGGGAAAAAAGTGGGGCACTTACTTGGGTAGTAACAATATTCAGCAAAGTTCCAAACAATCACATACTAGTGAGAAATCCAGAAGTATTCTACACCTGAAAACCATAAATGAACAATCTATCTCATTTTAATAGACAAATATATATATAGGAAAATTTTCAAGTACAGATTTCTGGACATATAAACCAATTTGAGAAGGCAAACGGGTGCATTTTTTCATGAAACTTAATAGAAATGATATTCATGATGTGTATAGATAATTTTCACCAAATTACATTAAAAAATTCAATTGAAAAATGGGTTTACTAGAATATTTAAATATATATGCCCAAAAACAAGCATATATATATATCAATTTGTACTTAACCCATTTCCTAGTAGAATTTTTTGATGAAATTTGGTGGATATGATCTAAACATCCTGGAGATCATCTCCACTAAGTTTTATCAAAAAATGCATCAATTTGTCCACTCAAATTGGCCAATCTGTATGGCTGTCCGTTAACAGTAATTTGCTGGTGAAATGCATTGATATGTATATATATATAGAGTGGAGTCAAACAACACCCTTAGGTAATTGTATATATAAAATATAGTACTCAGATTTTCTATTTGAAATTTATTTGAATTAATTTAGATACAAGTATCAAATGAGATGTGAAATCAAACATCCCCGAAAAGAAAAATTTAGATTCATATTTTAGATGTGAAATCAAATGGCCGGAATTGGCTCCTCTATAGTCTCATTAATTCACTGCATGTGAAGTTTGTAAAATCTTAACCCTCACTTATAAATAGGTGGCCAAGACGTTGCCAGGTTATCAATTTATACAAAAGCATTCTAAACGACACCGCTGGCAAAACCGAGAAGTTAACGGTGTAGACTTTTTTCTGTTCAATTCCTTGAGTAATATAAATCTAATAATGAATTCTGATACAAATTTTAAGATTTTTCATAACTATTTCGATGATATTAATTTCCATATATCACTGATTAAAAATTTGCATACAAACACACACACATATATCAATTTGGTGAAATAATCCATCAGTTTCTATTGAAGTTCTTGAGTTTCTTACAATATATATGTATATATACCATTTTGTTTGACTTTTTAATATATTCATTTAAAAATAATTAAATTTTGACCAATGATGCTTGTATATTCTCTGCTCTATTTTTAACAGAATAGTCCAACTGAATTAACTTAAAAAAGGAAAAAGAAAATAAAAGAAAAAGGCATTTCATCTAGTGCAGTTCTGTCAAAAGAGGAAAAAAGACACATGCTTTGTACAAAATCCCCAAATCATACCGACAATATGCATGTTCTTGCAATCAAGATGCACTGTTTTCTTAACAAATTAATCGCACTAAATTCCACAAAGTACAACACGTGCACAATAGAATAGCCTAAAACATAAAATTGCAAGTTCAAATATTTACGATAAAACATACACCAAAATAAGAAAATATATTTCAGATTACTAGATATGTGCATAGTTAAATGCTTTTAGCCACGGATAAGACAAAGTAGGAGAAGTAAATGGATGAATATAACCAAAATATCAAGTTACAGAGTGACAATGAATAGAAAAAAAATGAGCCACTTACTTGGGGAGCAACAATATTCAGCAAAGCTCCAAACAATCACATACTAGTGCAAAATCCTGAAGTATTCTAGACCTGAAAACCATAAATGAATCAATCTCACTGTAATAGACAAATATTTGTATATAAAGGGAAAATTTCAAGTACATATTGCCTTACAGATAGACCAATTTGAGGGGGGAAATGGATACATTTTTTTATGAAACTTGGTATATATGATCTACATGACGTGTAGATCATCTCCACCAAATTTCATCAAAAAATTCAACCGGGAAGTGGGTTAACTATAAGATTGAAATATATATGCCCAGAAATGCGCACATATATATCAATTTGTAGTTAACTCACTTACCGATTGAATTTTTTGATGAAATTTGGTGGAGATGATCTACACAACATGGAGATCATCTCCACCAAGTTTCATCAAAAACTGAACCTATTTGATCCCTCAAATTGGCTACTTTGTATGGCTGTCTGTGAACAGTAATTTGCAGGTAAAATGCACTGATATATATATAGTGGAGTCAAATATAGCACACACACACACACACACATATATATATATTCATTTGGAGACATAATCCATCCGTTTCTCTAGAAGCTCTTAAGTTTCTTACAATATATATGTATATATACCATTTTGTTTAACTTTTTAATAGATTCATTTAGAAAGAATTAAATTTTGATAAGTGATGCTTGTCTATTCTCTACTCTAGTTTTAACATAATAGTCTAATTGAATTAACCCAAAAAGGGAAAAATGAAAGAAAAGAAAAAAGCACAAATTTCATCTTGTACTAATCTGTCAAAAGAGAAAAAAAAAGACACATGCTTTGTAAAAAATTCCCAAATCATACCCACAATATGTACGCTCTTTCAATCAATGCATTATTTTCTTAACAAATTAATCGCACTGCAAACCAAAAAATACAACACGTACACAATATAATACCCTAAAACATAAAATTGTAAGTTCAAACATGTACAATAAAACATACCACAAAATAAGAAAATATATTTCAGATTACTAGATTTAAGCATAATCAAGGGCTTCTAGCCACGGATGAGACGAAGGAGAACAAGTAAATGGATGAATATAAAACCAAAAAATGGCAAATTGGGGAAGAAAATAAATAAGATTACCTTGAGTTAGTAGAAGCACGGAAGTCTGAAATATGGTATGGGGTTCTGATTTCCGAAGATGGATAGAAGCCCGATTGAAATATGGTTTTACCTTTTCGAGTAATTAAATAGAGATCGATATGGACAACTGCCAACAATGGAGGTAGAGAGAGAAGAGCTAAGGTTTGCAGCGGTGAGGGTTATGTAAGAGAGAGGCCATGCGTGCGAGGTGCTGAGAGTGGAATAGAGAGTTAAAGGCGGATGGAACGGGAAGGGTTTTGTGGGGCTGCGTTGTTGTTGTCTGAGATATGGAGATAAAGTGAAATAAGGGAAGTGAGTGGAGAAGATGTAATGCCCTAGCACAAAACGATGTCATTTTGTGCTAGTTTAATTATAATTTACTGAAAATTAGAATAAAAGAAAAAAAAAAAGCCGGGAAATTTTTGCGCCAACAATAGCAACAAAAAAATTTCTCGTAAATATTCAATAGCGAGAATATCTTAATTGCTCGGTAAAACTTTTGCTTTTTTAATACCTTTTTATTTTTATTTTTTCGACAAACTTTAAAATTACTCGCTAAAAGTGGCAAAGTCCAACTTTTCAGCGAGAAAAAAAAAATTGGTTGGAAGCTTGTCGCTACAAGTGACATTTACCGAGTAAATTGTAGTTGTCGTAAAAAAAATGATCGCTAAAGCCCATTTTTGTTGTAGTGATTACATTTTGCACAAATCTTAATACAAACGTAATTACGGATAACATTTATGCATCTATACTTTAAATATATAACTGATGGAATGTTACGTATAATATCTCTAACTTGCTAGAGATTTTTTTTTTAAAATTAAGGGAGGTCTAAGTCTCTCTCTTAATCCTACAAATAAAGAAAAACCTCCCTCCCACCCCATGAGTTGAACCCTTAATCCTACAAATAATAATTAATTCTTACAAGATCTAGCCGTAAGAAGAATGCTTGGTATGATGTGTACCATTCAATCAAACGAATTTTATATAGCCACGGGATATTTTAGGAATAGAAGATAGCGTCTCATCTTACCATTAAATTAATTAATAAACTATTTAACGTATATAGGTGTGTAAACAATCTCCAATCATTACATATGACCGGGGCCAGCCTGACTTTCGAGAGGCCCTAAGCGGCTTCTGATTCGAAGCCCTTTTATATAAATAATTTAGTACTCATAATACTCACCGTAAGAACTGAATATTAAGAATAAATATTTGTTGTTAAGAAATATTTTTTAATGTTTTCACTGCGCAATTTTATTGCTAAAAAATAGTTCTATATACGGCAAAAATAATACCGAAAAAAAAAATTCACATCTCAATTACTTTAACAATTAACTATGATGATGGAAATTTAAAGATAAATAATAAATAAAACGATTAATCATTGTGGTTCATAAACAATAGCATTTAAGTTATAACAAATCAAACCTGAAAAATAAATTTTCATTCAACAATAATCGAAAACAGATCTTAAATGCCGCTAATATAGCTATTTATTGAGTAAATATATTTTAAACGATTTTGTTTAATTAAAAAGAATTAAAGTTTTAGAAGTCGACTTAATAAAATTGAAATACTAACATTTAGAGATGGAATCACATATTGATGGTTAGTTTGTATGCATGAACTACTCACACTAAGAATGAAATGTTCTTTTAATATATTCTTAAAGTTTGTGTTATTAGGTGGGTCTAACTTTTTATTTGAGTAGTCAAGCTTTGTAAGTTTCTCAGTTTTCTTTTAGGAAAAAAATGGGTAGATTAGTGGGGGGCTTAGTTACTAAAAGGTTGCAAAATATATCTTTGACAAAGGTACATAAATTTTTGAATTAAAATTAGGTTAATAACTAAGAGTTTGGAAAAAAATTGGTGTTAAATGTAAAATGTGAACTCATTTGAAGAGAAATGAGGGAAAGAAAAACATCTAACGGCTGGAGGAAAGAATTTGAATTAAAATTAGGCTAAAATTAAGAGTTTATAGAAAAAAATTGGTATTAAATGCAAAACGTGATCTCATTTTAGAAAAAAAAAATCTAACTAGAGGAAAGAAGTAGGAAAAAAAGGGAGAAGCCAACGAGGCTTGAACTTACCATAACTAGTAATTTGAAAATTGGACCAACAAAGGACACTTCCAGCCACTAGAGCAATACTTATTTAATTATATATTTTAAACGCATCTAACTGGATAGTATTTGCAAAACTTGCAGTTAGTTCTTATAAGGATAAAGGGATCAAGGAGCAGCTCGGGTGGATTTTCAGACCCAAGCCAAGATGTAATTTTGCGTAATTATCATAAATTCTAAATCTTTATAGTTGTATCAACATGCTAAGAGTTTTACGAACATAACAAATACATATATATCGCTAACTTGTTCTGGGATTCATGGAGTATTGACTACGGATGTACACGGTTCGGATTGAACCAGTTTACTACTTAAACCTAAAGCAAATCAATCTAGTCAATTTTAAAAATTGTGTACCTAATACAAACCAATTATATGGTAAAACTGAACCAATTCAAGTCAAACAACAATGGATTGGTTTGGTTTGGATTGGATTATCGGTTAACATATTATCAATGAGCCAATAATGTGATGATGTATGATCGATTTTAAAAAGTATTTACGTAAAGTGAAATTTTAAATGAGTAAGAGTTCATAAGAAATTAAAATTTTAATTAAGATTAATCACTTATTTTTTATAGTATATTGTGACGAAAAGTTTACTAACACTACAAGAATTTAACCTTTTTATGATTTTTAAAAAGAGTCACAAAAGTTTATTTATGACTGTTTTTCTAATTTAACCTTTTTATGATTTTTAAAAAGAGTAACAAAAGTTTATTTATGACTGTTTTTCTAGTGGTGAAAAAATGTCATAATGTTTGAGAGTCACAAAAAGTTTATGTTAAAAACCAAAAAGGTCATATATATCACTTTCAAAAGGAAAATAAAAACTGAACTGATGCTTGCAGGACTTGATCTTAGGACCTCAACATCAACATGCAACTAACACAACAAGAAGCACGCAACTACCCTACCAAGCAGTACCATAGAAATTATATGGTTACTGTTTAATTTTATTTCTTATTACTACAATTCTCCTTTTCCTCACACCATAAAGACTTCACTTTAATTTAAAACATTTTTCCATTCAATATTTAAAAATACACATCTGAACCTTTTTTTTAATCTGTAAGAGTCAAAAAAAATAGACAAAAATGACTTTTTCCCAAAAAACTATCATAAAAATAAAAAAAAAAATTATCTTTTATGACTTTTTTGATAAAATTGATATAAAGTTACTAGACATACATGACAATTAATCTGGAAGAGTCATAAAAAATAAACAAAAATGACTTTTTCCCATAAAACAGTCATAAAAATCAAAAAACTTACCTTAAATGACTCTTTCTTCAAAACTGGCATAAAGTTAATTTTAAAAACAGTCATATAAAAGTAAAATTCTTGTAGTGTAATAATATTAAAAATTACATAATACACATAAACGTATTAAATATAAATAATATATTATATATTATTATCGGTTTCTCATTGGTTTAGTTAATCCAATCGATTTTTCAAAAAGTTAATCTAAATTAATCCAATTAATTTTATAATCTAACTAAATTTATTCACAAGTTCTTCGATTTACTTATAACCATGTGCAGCTTTAAAAGCAACGTAACTTACTTTATTTGCAGGACTGTATTTGATCAGAAAGTGTCGGTATGCTTGATTACAGTCCATGGGAAAGAAACATAATATGTAGCTGCCCAATGTTTTAATACTAACTTATATAGAAGTGGTACAAGCCCATGCATGCACTGTAATATTTCACAAAATTAGTACTGTGGCACAAAAGCAATTGCTTTTGAAAATTTTATCATAAATATGGTAGTGTTGGTCCTTACTTAAAAGACTATTTTGTTAATTGACATTTATTGTATAAAAAAAATTTAAACAGTTTAAATGATCATTATATTTTTAATTAAGTATCATTTTAGCCATCAAATTTTAGAGTGAGTACTACTTTGATCGTTTCTTCTGATTTAACTATTAAATTGAACGAAATTAAACCATGACTTCATTTAAGTATATTTTGATCATTTTAATTATAAAACAATCCAAGTTGCGTTGTTAGTTGAAAATATTTCTATATTTTATACACTTTGTGTGTTGTATTTGGCGAAAATTATCGGAAAAAAAGGTCGAGCTGTTGCTATATGACCAAAATAACCTTACACGAAGTCATGTCCCATGCAAATACATCAAATTTAACAGTCAAATTAGACAAAATGATCAAAGAAATACTCACTCCAAAGTTGAATGATTAAAGTACTTCGTTTAAAAGTTTGATAGCCAAAGTAGTACTAGATCGAAAGTTTAGTGACCTTTTAAATTGTTACTTAAATAAATAAATAAATTATATTTAAAGACTATTTTTTCAAACAAACGCAGTCTTATGTTTTACGTGCAAATCGATCTCTTTAACATTATTTAGAAGTAATCAAACAGGGTTAGGCATTGTTTAGTTCACAGAAGGGAAATTAATTCTCTTGTCGTTCCCATAGAGTTGGAAAACTAAAGTTCGTGTCAAGTTTCCTGTCTTGTGTTTGGTAAAGCATGAAAAGTATTTTAGGTAGGAGTATTGTTGTCCAAAATTTTTGTAATAAATGTTAGGAAATCACAAGGAAAAATCAATCTCATGAGTTTTGAGAGGAATGACTTTACCCCCTATTTTTTCTTCTATCAGGAAAGTGTTTCCGGAATTTGTGCTTACCAAACAAAGAAAAGAAAAGACTTTTCCTTTCCTGAGTGCTTAAATCCGTGAACCAAATGAGACCTAAAAATTCAAATTTTACTCCCCAAGGAATAGTGCAGTCGGCATAACTCTTGATTCGAATAATGAAGTCATGAGTTCGATTACCCAAACCCAATTATCATAATTGCAACATTAGTTACTTATGATACAAAATAAAAATAAAATAATTCATAAAATCAAACTTCGCAGAATATATCAATTTCATGGAGAACTCGATCGTTACATTAAAAAGAGCTGACACTTCCTTGAATAATTAGGCCACCCGCAGCGCAGTACCACATATAAGGTAAAAGTATAGTGAGAAAATGTAGTGGACATGTAAATATACCATAGCGTTACATTAACCCCCATATGATATTGTGTACATAACAGGATATATTTCATGTCAGGCACGATGGACTAAGCATCGCGTGAGACAAAGAGAAAATGGCACAACACAATGAATGTCGTGTGGTGGTGAATGTGTATAGCCTTATGGAGAATAAGTGTATATATGTAAAAGTGAGAAGAAAGGGTGATTTCAAAGTTAGCTTAAACAATGAGGAGGGTTTGTTTAAATAGGAAAACTTACGACCGTTAAACCACGCACGCGTGACATAACGAATGTCACACAGTGGGCTTTTAGCTTTCTGCACTGCATGTTTGGCGCCAAAATGTAGACTAAATTTGGATTTTTGCGCTACAACAATAATGCCCAATGCATTGAAGAAGGCCTTACACATAAAAAAAAATAATCTAAATTCCATTACAAAGTAATACATAACCTAAATTAATGGCTGGTCGAAATTAGTTGTAAAAAATATGTAAGAAAGGAGAAAGATCCTTGCGTAGAGATAAGTTCTGGAAAATTTAATGGAAAGTAGCGGTAGTTGAAACAAAATTAAATTCAAGCGACAGTTCTTTACTGACAAAATTAATGAATGGAAATTTGTGAGGTTACTTGAATACTTGGTTGATTTCCATTAGGGTGTGTTTGGATACCCCAATTCCATAGGATAGAATTGGAATTGGGATATAGTTTTCTAATTCTAGTGTTTGGATGCTACAAAATAGCTAAATTTGGAATTCAACTTGAATTCTAAAACCACAAGTCTGTGAAGGAATGAATACCACGTCTCGACTTGAGTTTTCCAAAACTAATTCCGGTTGAATTCGACGAAAGAAAAAAAAAAAAAAGACGACGGATCTCGTCGATCTCAGCTTCCTCTTTCATCGATCTCGCCTTTCCTCCACAGTAGGGTTCTTCACACTTCACCACCTCTACTTCACACTCGGATTTCTTCACACTTCACCGATAGCTAGGGTTCATCTACCTCGTTTTCGCCTCTTCTTTGGAAACATTCACACTGGCGATTTGTCTATTCCAACAACAATTTCAAAGGCATTCAAAACTCATCCTGGTGAGTCCACTTTGGTTTTCCTCTCATCCATGTAGAAATTTGTTCAAATTGGGTATTTTCAGGTATTTGGGTTTAAAGGAAAACCGAATTTATGATTTTATTTTTTAAAAAAGAAAAAAAATGGAACCAAACACAAGGCATTTGAATTTGTATTATCTAATTTGTGATACACTTGTATTTTATTTTATAATGTTTTAAAGCTTCTGTTTATATATTGTGCATTCTATGTGTTTGATGTTTTGCTTGACTAAGCTTTGTTATCTTTTTGGTGGTTGATGTTTTACTTGACTTCACTAGCTTCATTTTAGATAAATTGATTTAACCATCCTTTTTTTTTTGGTGATTTGAACTTTGTTTAGTTTCCCAGTCATCTACAACTAGAATATGAATGCATGGGTTCTGAGTGTGTCATTCTTCAAACTTGTACAAAGTCAACTGTAAAATGCCACTTCGCACTGAAATCAAATGCATGGGGTTGTTTATGGAGGTAGCTTAGACGGGTATATAATGGGTTGGGTCAGGATTGCGGGTTTTAAGAGGTACAAGATTCTCTGTGAGGTTAAAGCACATAAAATGGCTGTTTTGTGTATGTGCTTAAAAGGGGAAGTTTTATGCAGTGGCTCTGCAGATAAGAGTATTGGGATATGGAGGAGAGGGATTGATGGTGTTGGGGTTTATAGAGTTGGGGTAATAAGTGGCCATGAAGGGCCAGTGAAGTGCTTGCAAGCTTCTGATAGTAGCGTTGGTGGTGGGTTTTTGCTGTATAGTGGTAGCCTAGATAGAAGTTTGAGAGTTTGGTGGGTGCCTATGTACACTGATAAAAAAGAGGACACCTTTAGTACTATTCAATGTAAAGAGCATAAGGAGTTTATTTCTTGGTAAGATACGGTTTTTGAGGTTTTAGTCATGAAGCATTTTTAGTCCCCTTTTTTTTTTCAGTTCTTGCAGTGCATTTTGGACAATAACCGTTAGTCTTGTTTGTAGTTAATTAGTTATGATCATTGAAAACTTCAAGTGGGTTTTGGTGCAAAATGCTTTTGGAGTAAGTTTTTTTGGTCTTTGAAGAGTTCAATTGGATTTCAGTGCGAAGTGGGGAATGCGACTAATTCTGGAGCAGAACTGTAGTGCCGATGAGGTGGATAGCAATTAGTAACATTGATATTAAACATATGTTAGAGAAAGATATTACAGAAAAAACCAACGGCAGTAGTCTAACATAACAAATCTGATGATACAATGTGCTTGGATGGTCATTGTCAATTTATATATTCTTGCTGGTTTAATTAGTAAACTTTCTTGTTCCCTCTTGCTAATGGTTTTTGTCTTTTTTTTTTCCAATTGGTTCTTTGTTTCTTCTCTTTGATTTTAGTAATTTATATGAAAAACTAATTTTAACATAATCCATGTGATCATCCAGATGTGAATTACTTTGATTATAACATGAATTGTAGTTCGTTTGTTACCCGTCGTTTGACTAATGCTGAAAATGAAGAAATAACAAAAAAGAGAAAGATTATTGTGGGATATAATGTAGTCATATCGGTAGCAATAGCGGTGTGGTGGCAAGAGAGACATTTGGTGAAAGAGCTTTCTGAAGATTTGGGAAGTGCGAGGGAGCTATATTTAAGACGACTTTATTATGGGAGCGAGAGAGCTTGTAAAGAACAACTACGGCTAAGCAAAGATGCATTTAATAGTCTATGCCGAAAATTGCGTGAAAATGGGTTGTTACGTGAAACATGTTACGTTTCAATCGAGGAAGCAGTGGCAATGTTTCTATACATCCTTGCTCATAACCTAAAAAATCGGGTTGTGAAGTTTCAATTCATGCGTTCGGGGGAGACGGTTAGTCGACATTTCAATGCAGTTCTACGGGCTATAATCAAATTAGGAAAAGATTATCTAGTCCAATCAGAAAAAGAAATTGAAGGTTTCGAAGATGAAAAATGGGAATGGTTTGAGGTATTGAATTCATTTATACTATTGGTTAAGTGTGTGTATATACATTATTATATATAAAACTAAACAAAATTGACTAACAAATGTCTATTTTTCAAAGGGTTGCCTTGGAGCTTTAGATGGAACGTATGTCCCCTTAACAGTTCCATTGGAACATCAGGGAAGATATCGTACTAGGAAGGGTTTCAACGCAACAAACGTATTAGGAGTTTGTTCTCGAGATATGAGGTTCACATATATTTTACCTGGTTGGGAAGGATCTGCGGCTGATGGTAGAGTTCTACGAGATGCGTTAGCTAGACCATATCCATTAATTGTCCCTAACGGTGTGTACTTACTATATTTTATTCACATTTTTCTTTTTAGCTCATTTATCCAAGAGGTTTTTTTTATTATTGAAATATCTTCTAATGTAGGAAAATACTACCTTGTTGATGCGGGATACACAAATGGTCCAGGATTTTTGGCTCCTTATAGAGGTGTGCGTTATCATCTTAATGAATGGTCTGTGGCTGGAAATAACCCACAAACATATAAGGAGTTATTTAATCTTCGTCATTCAACAGCTAGAAATGTGATTGAAAGATCGTTTGGATTACTCAAAAAACGATGGGCTATTCTTAGGTCGGCTTCATTCTTTGACTTGAAAACTCAAGTGGCGATAATAAGTGCTTGTGCCATCCTCCATAATCATATACGACGAGAGCAACCAAATGATCCTCTATTGATGGAGGTAGATAATGATCTATCGGGGCAACCAATAGAAGAAAATATAGATCATCTGGAGGACAATGAGGAGCACAATATGGATGGACACGATGGTATAACTATAACTAACTTAGATCGCATTAGAATGGTGCAAACTACTAATGAGTGGACACAAAGAAGGGAAGCACTAGCACAAGCAATGTTTTTGGAATATCGAAATAGATAAACTAGAGGACAAGGCTTAATCTTTTCATTTGTTTTAGTTAGTGCATGAACTTGTCTTTAGATTTGTAAATGTAAGAATATGAGCTCAACAATTATGGTTGCTTCCCCCCTCCCCCTATTCTTGTGACCTTTTTGTGGACTATGGTTGTTATATAGTTGGATATTTACTATTAATTATTAGTAAATTGGTGTGTGTATTATTTCTGGTATAATTTTTTTTTGTCATTATGTACATTGATACATTACTTTTACTTTTATATCAAACTTATCTCTTGAAACTTTTTTGAACTGAAATTTGTATTTATGCAGGATGGATTCTAACTCTCAAATAGGTGAAGGAAGTAGTAAGGGAAAAGGCTACCTTACATGGACTCCTCAAATGGATAAAATATTGTCCTCTTGCTTCGTTGATCAAATGAATCAGGGTAATAGGTTAGATGGAAAATTTGCATGGAAGGCGGTTTCATGGACTGCAGCTATTAATGCTTTGCGAGAGGGTTTAAAGATTTATGTGACAAAGGGGAACATTCAGTCACGTCTCAAAACATGGGAGAAACATCATGAAATCATAAGCAATATGTTATCAACATCCGGTTTCTCTTGGAACTATGATAAGGGTAGGGTGGAAGTGGAGGAAAGAGTGTGGAATGCATATGTACAAGTAAGGTTCTTTTACATGATTATTTTATCTTAATTTTTTTTATGTGGTGATTCGTAACGTGTGTTAATATTTTCCTTATTATTAAATTGTAGGTACATACTAAGGCAGTTCCGTATCGTAGAAAAATTGTGATTGATAATTGGGATGATATATGTACTATTTTTGCTCAAGATCGTGCCAATGGTGAAGGGGCACAAACAGCATTTGAAGCTGATATTGAGATGGCAACAAATGAAGTGTCCAATAACTTGGAAGAAACATTTGGGACCACTGATAAGGATTTAGAAGATGAGAGAGCTTTAGAAGATGATGCAACACATATTTCAGGAGGGCAGAGAAAATCATCATCGTCATCTTTGTCTAGAGGAAAAAAAAGAAAAGAACGGGGTTCCGAAACAATGTATAATGTCTTAGGGCGCATGGCTGATTCTTTAGATCGTTTCTTGAATGCTGAACCGTCTAAGCCAACCACACAAGCAGTGTTAGATGAGGTGTCAAAGGTTCCGGGCTTAAATGAAACACAAGTCTTGAAATCAATCGACCTCTTAATGCATGATCAAAGGAAATTCGATACTTTCTCTGGTCTTCCTATTGAATTGAAGAAACCATGGATATTGATGCACCTTGGAAGTTGACGATACCAAGTTTCTATTTCTCTTTATTTGATATGTTTTCTACATCGGATACAATTTATAGTTTATGATTGTTCATGTTGACTTATAATCTAGTTATGATTAGCTATGGTATGTTATATGAGTAGTTAATACGGGGAGTTTTTTGAGTTAATGTGGATTTATGATAGTTTATTTTAGTTAATGTTGACTTAAATATAATATATTTGAACCTATTTTATTTAGAGTATATGTGAAATTTTTCTTGGTTTTTTTTTTATTTGTCTGGATGCATGGGAATGCTACAGGTTATTCATGAAAGTTGCATTAAGTAATATACAGACTTCATTTTTTGAATGAATTAGAAATTACATCTAATTACAATTTTAGTTTAATATGAACTGAAATTAAAATGTAGATTTGTTAATATGTGTGTATGTATATATATGAAGAGCAAAATCTAATACAAACATGGCCTTATTTATTAGATTAGATAGCATTTAGAGAAAGCATTCAAATGTAGTCAAAAACAATTTTTTTGAAAATCAAATGAATTCTATGAATTAACCAAACAATCAAATTTGGAATTCTAATGGAATTCTAAATGAAAACTATATAATTTCCAAACAATGGTATTCTAATTCTATGGCATTCCAATTCTTAGAATTGCAATACCATAGAATTCCAATTCTAATAGAATTCTAAAACTGTGTTGCCAAACACACCCTTACAGTATTTCTATAATTTTTTCAATGGGATCCATTTGGAGAAACAAACAAATAACTTTTTTATATATATATAAAATTTAGTAGACGTAATATTTATAATGAGTTGATATTTTTCATAAAATTTTATTAAAAGATTCAGTTATAGGTTGGTGATATGATCATCTAAAATTTTAATGTACGAAAATGAACATATATGCAAAATTCTAATTACTCACACTTTTGGTTTTAAGTTTTTGTTGAAATTTTGTGGAGATTATAATATACACTCATTATATATCGATATTATCTCTACAAAATTTTATTAAAAAAAATTCTTTTGTTTATTTCTAAAAGTGGACCCTGTTGAAGAAAATTGAAAAAATGTTGTAATGGAGCGCGCTTGTATATAAATATCCAAGAATCTTTTGGCTTTCTTGCATTGATTCGAAAGATATTATATAGTTTCCACAGATTGGATATATAACTTGTGCTCAAACTCACTCACTCACTCACTCAACTCCATGGCTATTTCAATCGAAAGGGAACCTAACCAGGTACATATTACTCCCTTTTTATATCATTATTTTTCACTTCATTCGTATGTATGTTACTTGTTCTTTTTCGTTGTCGTCGTCGTCATTTTCATTTTAATTTTTGTTAGAGTTCGGAACATCCAACCTGAAACCAATTGACAATGGGTAAAGCAGCCCCTAAATCTTATGTTTGTTACTTGTTCTTCGTCGTTGTCATGGTCGACATTTTCTTGTTCATTGTATTAACCGAAAGAGTACAACATTTTTTCTTTTCA
Source organism: Lonicera japonica (assembly GCA_021464415.1). Lineage (NCBI taxonomy): Eukaryota > Viridiplantae > Streptophyta > Magnoliopsida > Dipsacales > Caprifoliaceae > Lonicera > Lonicera japonica. The sequence goes on from CM038467.1 coordinate 52,546,930, forward strand.
ACAAGGGACTGCCCCCTCTCCGTTAAACTCTAAGAAATTTATAGAAAAAATAAATTTAAGGCGAACAAGTGAATAGAAAAGGTTGATGGCAGCTTCTCAAAAAAAGAAAAAAGGGTTGCTAGTAGCACGTTCCAGATGATTGGGTAAACGTGCATGTTCAAATATGTTTTTCTAGTAAATCCGGTATTTACTACCCGAGCTCTGACATGGGTACTGCAAATTAGTTTTTGAACTAAATCTGCAAGCAACTAATGATATAAATTTTAGTGCAAATCAGTTTGTTGCGAAAAATCCTTAAGCAACTAATGTTATAGATTTTATTGTAAATATGTTTTTGCACTCAATTCTGTAGACAACTTAAGATATAAATTTTAGTGCAAATCTACTTTTGCACTAAACGGCATGCGATTAAAGATGTATATTTGAGTACAAATTTGTGGTATATAGGGGAAGAAATAAAAGATTGTGATAAGGGCAGTTATGGATTTAGAATTTTTTTTCTTAAGAGGGGGTCAAGTTTAATAGTAATGTCACTTTATCTAAATTAAAGAAGAATATTTAGTTTTAATATTATTTTTGTTCAAGATTAGGAGGGGCCAAATTAATACTAACAATAAACTTTTAAAGCTAAAGAAGGGGCAAACTTAACTAATTTAGTAATTTGAATATATATTCAAAGTTTAAAAGTAATTTTAGGGGTGAAATAGCGATTGATCTAAAAATTTAGTGGGTGCAATTTTTTTACCTTTCCTTCTGCCAGTGTAAGGGTAAAATTCACCATATAAAAAAGTTAGGGTTTTCTTTAAGTGGATGAAGATTGAAAATTATCATTGTGGATGAAGTCCTCCATGTAGTATGAAATATTAATGTCTCTAACTTGAATATCATCATTATGGGGGAGATCAATACTTAAAATCGATTTTTCTTTTTTGGTTATTTTATACAAACAATAGGTACATCAAGTAGTTTAAAAGTACAACGTTTACTATTGCAATTTGAATACGCAAGTCTTCTACCACTTGAGCTCAAACCTGAATGTTCCATTTTCTCATAGTTTAAAAGTACCACATTTACTATTGCAAATTGAACTCTACTCCAGTATTATACATCTATATATCTAATCATGCTTTGTTTAATTGAATCGATCAACAGGTGATTTTTGAAGAAGGGTTGGGTGTGAGAAAAGTAATTCTAAATCGACCCCAAAAATTCAACAGCCTCAAATACGAGATGGTGTGTGTGCTGAAATAGTAATTATTTATTTTTCGTACTGTACTAATATTCCCTAACAAATTTAGTTTTATTTATATCTATCTATACTATATATATTAGAAGGAGTTTCTGTATATGTATAAAATTATCAAATTACCTGTCTCATAATTAAAAATTAATTACCGTAAAATATTACTAAATGCCTTATTCGAACTCGTGACTTTTGGCATGAGAGTCCGTTTAGTTACCAACCGAATGTAATTGTATACTTTTCATAGAATTAATAAATATTATATTACACACACGTAGAGTGTGCATCAACAGGTTACTTATATGTTAAATGTGAGAGCCATTTTTTTTATTTAAACTAGTTAATTATTAAAAACGACCCCTAAAGTTTGACCCATATCTCTCGTTTGTTCCTAAAGTTCAATTTTCAGTTAAAACATCCTTAAAATTTTTAATTTCGATTGAAACATCCTTAAAGTTTCTGATTTCGGTTTAAGTACCCTTAAAATTTCTAATTTCAGTTGAAGCAAAATGCCTCTTAAAAGAATGGCTCGTAACAATCATGTGCATTTTTTATTTATGTTTTTAACAGCACATCCAGTTTTGGAAGAATAAGGAAAAATTAGGAACTTTAAAGATATTTCAACAAAAAAATAAATTTTAGGACGAGCGAGAAATTCGGGTTAAACTTTAAGGTTCATTTTTACTAATTACCCATTTAAATCTAAAGTTATAAAATTAATTTTCATAAATTTGAAAATTATTTATTACTGAGAATGAGATCCTGTCTTCTAATAATTATTAGATAAGTGTCTTCTAATAATTAATAAGTGTTTTATCCGCTCAAACAAACATTATCACATTACTTTGAAATATATATTTAAAATGAATTTATCATCAAAAATTATAGTACATGATACTGCACACATGTACACCGACATAAAAGATATTTGTAGTTATGTACTAGCTTAATAATTACAACAAATTATTTGGACCCATCTATTGAGTTGTTTTACTGTACATAGTTACTTTTCATCAACCATATGAGAAAACAATCATAATCATATCTATGTATATATAGAGTAGTGGGGTGGTATATATGTACTTTTTATTAAAGATTATAGCGGATATTTATTTAAATTATTATATTTTTAAGTTTTGAATTGATAATTTAATATTTTAATTAAATTTATATAATATTAAAATAACCAATTGTTCAATATGGGATTTTTTTTCAAAATTGAAATAATTTATTTTAATTTTTCAGGTAATATAGAATATTTACTATGATGTGTGCATGTATACCATCACAACATTATTATTTAGCACAAATTAGTTAGAACATCAAGTACTTATATATAGTTAACATAACAATATTTGATGAAATGCGGTGATATTGGCACCCCGAAAAACACTTGGTAATACATCCACTTTCATTCGGTCCTTTACAACCGAATAAGGTATATGTTACTGGGTTGTGAAGGATCGAGCATAAACTTGTCAATGCCTTACTTGGTTATTAAGAACTTAGTATATATGTTTATACTCAGTTCTCAAGAACCGAACAACAGACACATTACTTGATTGCGAAAAACCGAATGAAGGAGAGAGTGTTACCAAGTGTTTTTAGGGGTGTTAATATCTCCACCCTTGATGAATTATCGCCTCTAAATAGTACAAAAATATAAAAATTTAGAAAGTTATCTTCCATAACTTATGGTGAAAAATACATATCATCCTGCAAATCTATCTATCTCTCTCTCTCTCTCTATATATATATATATATGTATATGTTATATTTGCCAATAACATTTTTGTTTGGAATTATTCTCCTTTATTTGTAATCTCAAATATCTATAAGAAAATGATTTATATTATCTGCCACCATTTATTAATTATTACTTTTGATAAGAAAATAATTTATGTACTTTCATAATAATAAAATTGGGAAAATAAAATTTTACATGTTTTGTCCACCGGATATCAAGTACTTTGATGAAATGCGCATTCTCAAAATATACAACCTGTCAATGCGAGCTATGCTATAAAGAGGGATTCCCTCACTTTAACAAAAAGAATGGATGACCATTTAAGGAGATAAATCGATGAATTTACTTATGAAAATTTGTATAAATGATCTATATAATGAGTAGATTACCTCCACAAAAATTCATAAAAAAATTCAACCTATAAGTGGGTGTTTTGAAAAATTGATATATATGTACATTTTTGACCGTTAAAATTTTTGATGATCATCTCACCCACTTATAGGTTGAATTTTTTTTTTGAAATTTAGTATAAGTGATCTACTCATAATATAGATTATCTCTACAAATTTTCATAAAAAAATTAATCAATTTACCCTTCTAAATGGTCATCCCTTATTTTTACTAAAGTGAGGGAATCCCTCTTTATAGTCTAGCTACGTCAATGCACTCGATAAATTGATAATTGCTCACTTTCAAATAAAATATTATAAAAAGAGTGTTTCAATTATAGTAGTTAGTATATATTCTATTGATCAAACAAAATAATTTTACTCACAGATTTGTCAGATGTTAAAGAAGTTGGAGGTATATGAGAATGATCCCTCCGTAAATTTTGTGATTCTAAAGGTACGTATTTCTTCATTAAATATTGGAAGGTACATATTTCTTCATTAAATATTGGAAGATGTTTACACACACACATATATATATATAATATCTTTGAATATTATATATATATATATATATAATATTCAAAGTACATATTCCTTCTCCTTTTACGGTTGAATTCAAAGTACAGTTGTAGAATCACCAATTATGAATATTAAAAGATCTTTGACCGTACATAAATAGTGACTTGTTGTGAATAGTAAAAATATTTTTTTACTGTTGAAGAATGGTGTTGGTGAGTACTATTTATTATTCATGGGCACTATTCAATAATTTTACTTTTTATTATTTAAAATTGTTATCTTGCTTAATTATTGTTTTCGAGAAATCGAAAATTAATTTAATAAATTAAGCTTTAGTTAACCAAACCCTACTATTTTAACAAAGAATTAGTATTCAAAACTTACTGATCTAGATTTACAATTCGAAGAAAGAAATTTGAGCAACCAACTGTCAGTTTCATCCAACAAAATGTATAAATTAAACATAGATGGACTTAGTGAGCAGAAAGCCAGGAACTGGTTAATAAATTAAATCACATCTCAATGGTTGCTAATAGCTATATAAATACATTCAATGATTTAGGACAATCTAAAATTGTTAAATTATTAACTTTTCATGATTCATAGGAATTTTTAGATCTTGGTGGGAAAAATATTTCAATGAGAAAAGCAAAATCCTAAATTGAAATTAATTCGAAAACAAAGCCTCCCTAAAAAATGGTTGAAATCCCACCAATTATAAAATAAAATATCTTCCCTTTCTAAATTAAATTGAAGAAAGCCGAAATCTCTTCCTTTATAACATTTGCAATTTAAATGCTTTCCTTGTTATCTTAATTATGGCTTAATTTCTCCTTGTGTTAGGGAAATGGGAAGGCATTTTGTGCTGGCGGAGATGTCATAGGTGCTATTTGTTATATGACTACAGGTAATGATTTATTTTTTATTTTTTATTATTATCATTCGTAACATCCAACTAAAATTGATTGATAAAAGGTGGAATAACGCGCTTCTTTATGAATTTGCTGTAACCAAATGTAGGATTTATAGTTTTAACATTTACATTTTTTGTACATCATATTGAGGGACTTAATACTTTACACCAATTAGCACTCCTAAATACTGTACTATAATATTTTAATTTTTTTTTTCAAATTAAAAAGAATCTTAAGTGTTGTACATAAATTAATTTTTTCGTTGAAAAAAAGATTGTTAGAGTTTTCGACACCTTAGTCCTTGAGATTTATCCCAATTGTTACTTTCATCCCTAAACTTTATTTTTTTATTTTCACACATATTGTTTCTACCGTGGTTCACTTTAGTTCTTTGCTCTACTTACCAATCCTACATAACGTTCTCTGTCCATTTAATTGACGGAAACTAGAGCAAAGTACTAAAGTGAAGTGCTGTGAAAAATTGAAAAATAAAGTTGAGGGACAAAAGTGACAATTGAAACAAATTAATTTCAAAGAACTAAAGTGTTAAAAACACATATTTATGGTTCATTAATTCCCCATATGTATCTTATATGGGTGTGCACAATCCAATCCAATCTAGTTAAATTGACCGATCCAATCTAAAATTGGATTTGGCGAAACTAGTGAATTGGATTAGTTAACGTTTTAGAAAATTAACCAAACATTGGATTTGGTTATCACATTGTTGAAACCAATATCAAACCGATCAAATCCAACCTCTATTTAAAATGACATTTGTCCTTACATAATTAGTTATTGTTATTATGCACTATGTTATTAATATAGGTTGCACTACGCCTTATTGTTACTATATATAAAATAATCTAATATATAATAACTTAATGTAGATTTTTATTTTAGTAATAAAGGAAACTTTTTATTTATGTTGTCTTGACCTTTGTGAACTTGATTGAATTTGTTTTGCATGTTATTAAAACTTAAATAATTCTTACACAAAATACATTGGTTTCGAACCAATTCAATCCAATGTTAAATTGGATCGGATTTGATTGGATGTTAAAGCAAAGTTGGATTAAATTAGATTGATTGATGAATTATAAAAATGTATTAATTTCCAACCGATGGACACCCCTAGTTTCTTACCCTTTCATTCTCCCGTCAAATCAAATCCAAACTTAAATTAGACTCGCCTTTTTTTTTTTTTGCTTTCAGACACATGTTCTTACTCATTCGATCTTCTTTTATTTTTTTAAATTTCCTACATTTATATTAACAAATTAAAATAAAGCTAAGAGCATTTACAACCATAGTATAAAAATTATTGTGTAAATTCTATGTGTGAAGCCACTTTTAAACAAATCTTGAAGTCTAAAACAATATGCTCTAATGGTACTTTTGTAAACTTTTGTGTAAAATTTGAATATACCAATAAAATATTGATACATGTTTGATGTCATTTTGTGCAATGATTATTTTTTAAAATTTACGTAATCTTATAATTAATAATAATGGATCTTGATTTCTTGGTCTTATTGAGTAGATTTTAAATATATAATTTTTATTAATATATATACAATCCACTTCTTTTAAGGACCGTCCATTTCAAGATGTAAATGAATGAATTTATTCATGAAACTTGGTAAGGATGATCTTTATAATGAGCATATTATCACAGCCAAATTTCATCAAAAATAAGCAAATGGGAAGTGGGTTAATTAAAAATCTAAAATTATTTCGAGAGTTGTTTTTGGGAAGTGTGAAAGTAGGTTGAAAAGTGAATTTAATTTTTGTTGGAGTTTTTTTCAACCAATTCAAAAAAAATCATGAAAAAAATTCAAAAAATAGTCACAATGGATCTTATTTTATAGATCTCGATGAGTAGGTTTCAAATTTTTTTTTGTCTAAATCAATATGCTCCAATGGTACTTTTGTATAAAATTTGAGTATACCAATAAAATACTAATGCATGTTTGATGTCATTTTGTGCAATTATTATATTTTGAAATTTATGTATATATAATCTTATAATAATAATGGATCTTGATTTTCTGATCTTATTGAGTAGATTTTAAATATATAATTTTTATTAGTATATATACAGTCCAATTCTTTTAAGGACCGTCCATTTTGAAATATAAATGAATGAATTTATTCATAAAACTTGGCAATTATGATCTCTATAATGAGTAAATCATTACCACCAAATTTCATCAAAAAAATCAAATGGGAAGTGGATTAATTAAAAATCTAAAATTTTATCGTCCATAAATACGCATATATATATATATATATCAATTTTTCAGTTAATCCACTTTTCGATTGAGTTTTTTTATGAAATTTAGTGGAGATAATCTACTCATTATAGAGATCTTCTCCACCAAGTTTCATGAAAAAAATTATTCGTTTACCCTTTCAAAATGAACGGTACTTAAATTAGTTAACTTAAGGACCTCTTAAGAGAAGGGCTCTCTCTCCCTATATGTATTTTATATTAAAAGTTATTACATTTTAAAGTTTTCTAAAAAAAATTGAGAGAGAAAAAGTTGACGTAGTAGTGTAAACTTGGAGTGGATAATATTTATTTTACACAAATGCCAAATTTGAAACACTGCTGAAGACAAATTTTTTTCTAAATTGCGTAAATTATACATAATACAACAACATACACTAGTGTTGGAATACTCTTACATATCTTGTAGGTATTTCAAACTGCCTTGTATAATTTTAGTTTATATAAAATTTACATGTTTTGTTAAAAAATGGCTTCTAGCAGTCTTTCAAGAAACTTTTACATTTAGGATGTGTAAATGTGTTGTGTAAAATTTAAACCCAATTTACATATTCACATCATCTTTCTTTCTCTTTAATCATTTACAAAAATTTTAAAATGATGTAACTAAAAATCTAAAAAGTAGTTTTTAATATAATTTATATATTTAAAATCTACTTATTAAGAGTTACAAAATAAGATTCATTGTGATTATGATGCATTCCATTTGTATGATTTTCATTAATCCATTTACATTTTACAAATAAATATTATTGGAGCACAAAATAGATATGTGTAAAGCTCCCTTACACATAAGATTTTGCACAAAAAAAAAATATATATATATAAATAACTATTGTAGATTCTCTGAGTTAACTTACCAATCTAAACCCGTCTCTTTCTCTCTCTCAAACTATTTATTTTTGAGAGAGACGATATTCTTGTAAATTAAATCATTTGTGGGTTTAAATAAAAGCTCTTCTAGATTAAATGCATGCATATATATATGGTACTCAGTGTAAGGTTAAAAGGTTTTACAACTAATAGTAAAATATTGTCTCATTAATCAGAATATGTCAACTTAATCATTAGATAAAAATATTTTTATTGTTATTATCAAACATACAAAATTTTAAATCAATCACATATTTATGACACGGATTCAACGCAACTATTGCGATATGGATTCTCGCTTTGTTCTTTATTTTACATTTTGCGAATGACACAAAATACTTACATATTTTTATGTAAAGCTCACATAAATTCATGAATGAAATAGGGCACTGGACTTTTGGTGCAAGTTTTTACAGGAAGCAACTTACTTTAGACTACTTACTTGGAACATATAAAAAGCCAGTGGTGAGATATTTTTCTTTAGACATTAATCATGTATACTATATATTTTAATTTGTTGTTATATATATGTAGAAATTTTTTCATACGGATGAGGCCGTACGGATTGTGACCTTTAGCGACGGTTTTTTGTCGCTAAAAAACTTTAACAATATTTTAACAATAGAAAACAGTCACTAAGGTTCCTGTCAGTACGGACTTGATCTATATGAGAAATGAACTCTATATATATGTGTGTGTGTACCTTTTTAATTTATTCTATTTTTATTTTTTTTAATTAATATATTCTACTTGGGTTGCCTGTTCTTAATATATAAATTGTAGGTTGCACTCATAAATGGAATTGTAATGGGTGGAGGTGCTGGAATATCCATGCATGCGAGATTTCGAGTTGTTACAGAAAAGACTGTATGTGTCTACTATTTTCTAATTAAACAAGAGCAATTAACCTAGTCAAATGATTATGACTTAATTAGGTTGGTTTATCATAAATTGATGAACTTTAGTTTGATTTTTTTCTTTTTTTTAGTGTTTTATACCTTATTTCTCATGATTTAACTTAAAGATGAAGCAATTTCTATATTTGAGTGACATGTAAAAAAATAAATAATAGTAAGATATTTATTAATTAAAAACTTTAAGAAGTAATATATATATATATATATATATGCACATTAATTTGTTAATAATGGATAGTTCAAACCATTAATTCAACGTCAGGAAATTGCAAAACTCAAAAAGAGTTGATAAATATGGTAGTGTCACCATATAATAAAGAAGTTTTAGACAAAATTCCACACCTATGACCCAAAAGTGTGAAGACCAGTGGACCCAGTCGGTATCCTGGGGCTCAACTATATGCCGGTGAACACAACATTATTACTTAATAATCTAGGACGAATTGAAAAGCGTGATACGCTAGACATCAACTTGACTAATTAAGACATTCTTTTTATATAAACTTCTGCAGGTATTTGCCATGCCGGAAGCATCAATAGGATTATTTCCGGTTGTTGGGGCGTCTCATTTCTTATCTCGGCTTCCTGGCTTCCTTGGTAATTTAGCTGAGAAAATTATGTGATTTTTACATATAACTTGTACCATTTTACTATATCAATGCACCTGTTTTAGACTGTGTTTGACGTTCAGAATAAGAGGACGGAATATGATAAAGTTATTATATCTCATGCATATTTGCAGATCGTTAGGATTAGATATCGAAACGGATTATTTATTCCACTCGCCTTAATGAGATTAAATAATCTTATTTGATCCTTTAATCCGACACGTTATTAATTAGATGGTCTGATAGGATTATTTAATTATATTCCGATAGGATAAAATAATCTTACCTCCTAGATAGGATTTGTTGATCCCTCTCTCAATGGAATAAGAAATCTTGGTGGCATAAATAATATAATCTGCCCCGATATTCTAATTTACACAAACACTGAATATGGGATAGTTATCATAGCTATCTCATCCTTTTATCCTGCATGTCAAACGCAACCAAACTTTATGGATATATCAAAGCTAATTTCATCAAAATTATTTTTAAAATTTCATTACGAGAGGAAATGCCATTTATCAACTTAATTTTACTAAAAACTCATTTAAAACCAAAGCAATTCATAGAACTAAACCTTTATATATAATATTAAAATTTATTGTTTGGCATTTTAGCATGTAATTTTATAGCACTTTTTATACATATATACAGGAGAATATCTGGGGTTAACAGGTGCAAGAATAGATGGGGGTTCCATGCTTGCATGTGGACTTGCAACTCATTTTATCCTTTCAAAGGTATATTACCAAATCACATATGTTTGTTTTATCAAATTAATTCTTTAAATTTAAATTTAAAAGTAAACAACTGGTCATTAAACTATTTAGCAAAGTTCAATTAATCCACTCAATTTAAAAAATTGTTAGTTTAGTATTACGAATCCATGGGAAGAACTTGGCCTTGAAAACGGGCTTGCAAAAAAAGGGTAATTATGAGCTTTATATACTATTTTGGGTTTATAACATTTAGTCATCAAATTTCAAAGCGTGTTTCAGTTTGCCCATTTTGTCCAGTTGACGGAACAGGCAAAATGAAGCTCACTCTATAGATGAAAAAAATAAAAATAAAATAAAATAACTTGCTCCAAAATTTAGTAGCTAAACTAACACTTTTTAAAGTTGGATGAGCAAAATAAAATTCACTCAATAATTTAGTGATCATTTAGGTTGTTTATTACGTACTAAATTGTTAAACTTTACTCATCCTAGGATGAATAATACTATTTATACTACTTATATTTGTAGGTTCAACAAGTAAAATAGTAATTTAACAAAACATTTTTTAGTTTGTATAACTAAATTTGATAAAATAGTAATTTAGCACCACAAAATCAAGTATTTATATGTAATCAATACTATTTTGTTTTTCTAATAGTGTTAAAGACTTTTTAATATTAAAAAGATTGAAAGAGCGCAATTTAGAACTTCGGCATAAGAAACCGATTTCGATTATTCCACCTCATGATCAAGATCGAATATCTACATTTTATTTTTTTTGCACACACACAAAAAAAATTGGATATTCATAAATTTACTTCGATTTTATTGGGTGTCACCTTCTTCAATTTTAAAGAAAATGACTTGTTATGTATTCGTACGCTTACTGCCGAATTATACTCTTACGTGAACTCAGGGGCGGACCCAACCCCTGGCGGGGAGGGTTCTGACCTAGGGTAATTTTTTTTTTCACTAACTATATATATATATATATATAATTGTATAGTTTGATCCACCCTCTGTCCAGCTTTAGCTCTTTTGCCTCCTCTCAGAGAAATCCTGAGTCTGCCCCTACTTGAACTTGAATTAAAATATATCCACATATTTCTTAATAAAATTTAAATGTTATGAATAAGTTATTTCCTATGAAAATGCTTCAATACATTGATTTTCATTTATTTCAAAGATGCATCCATTTAAATTACAAAAAAAAAATTTCAAACTTGAAATTAGACCTATGTGTATGTTTAAATCATTTAATGTTCAATACGATGAGTTGAATTATTATTTTTTTTAATACAATTTGATGGATTGATTTATGTATATACAGGATATTGCTTCCTTGGAAAATGCACTAGATATGGTGGCCCCATCTGGTGACTTTGATATATCGACTATAACTGGGATCATCAACAAATATGGTCAACAAGTGGAGTTAACACAAAATAATATAAATTCTAGGTGAGAAGGAAAGTGTGAAAATTTTAACTTTCGTGTATTTTTATTGCGTTTGGTTTGTAGGAAAGTTTACTGACCCTTCATCAAATAAGTTTTCTGCGAAAAACAAAGTTTCGTGCAAAACCTATCAAACCAAAAAAAAATTTGCGTGGCAGGGATCTTAGAATAGAGAAACTCATGCATCAATTTGTCAACCAAACACATACAAGAAAATGACTTTTTGTTTTATTTACTTCACTTCACTTTTTCGCAAAATTTTCCTAGCAACCAAATAAACCTTTAAAGTAATATTCATGATTCATTAGTGCATGAGCTCAACTTATTTTTACTAACATTATGAAGTCTTGGCTATAGATTGGAGATCATCAACATATGCTTTTCAGGAGAAACTGTTGAAGAAATAATATCATCGTTGGTATGTATATTTATCATAAAAAGGATACAAAATTTGTAGTTTTGAATTATGAAATAACATGCAAGTGTAATTCTAATTAATTAGAAAATGGGAGGAAAGACCAAAAAGTCCAAAATTCATTAAATTATTGATCAAATATTTTCTAACTTTAGCTTCAAAACTACTAATTATGTTATCCACGAGTATGCACATGACTAATAACTTATCAGATTCATAAAATAAAGAACTTTTGAAAATTTGTAAAGCAAATCCAAAACATGCTCAATTTGATCTATGTATTGCAGGAGGAAGTTTTTGCTGGTAGAGCAGAGAAATGGATCGTTGGTGCGATAAACTCAATGAAAAAAGCTTCTCCAACGAGCCTAAAAGTTTTTCTAAAATCGGTAAAATAACATATCGAACTTGATAATATACTGCAAAATATAAATTTTGTCAAGGCGATATTGAATCATGTGCATGGTATTTACTTTTATTCAACTTGTTCAATAGATTAGGGATGGTCGGGCACAGAAGCTTGATCGATGTCTCATACATGAATTTAATGCCCTTTCCCACATCTTGCGGAGAACAATTAGTGACGATTTCTTTGAGGTTGTTTAAATGTTACTTCCATTGCTTGTTGTTTGAAATTTTTCCCATTTCAAGAATCTCAAATTGGTAAATTTACAAAGCCACATATAATGTTTGAATTACAAAATTGCAAAGCTTAAGCTTTGCACGTGACATTACCAATTTTGAATTCGAGAAACTATCTACTCAGAGCATCTATTTAACCTGTTTGATTGAGTTTTCCATATTCTAGTTAATATAATTGCATTTTTTTTCCTTCAGGGTTCTAGAGCCATGCTAATTGATAAAGATAATAATCCCCGGGTATGCTTCATTTAACTTTGTCATTTTATATGTATGTCAAGCTTTGCGAGGAGGCTTTTAACTTTATGAAGTTTGTGTTTTGAGCCTTTACAAAGATAATTAATATTGCCAGTGAAGAATATCTATCTCTAGAACAATGCGTTCATGCTTATGCTTGCTTCAATATCAATATTTCCTCTGACAATAGCAATTGTCTGTACAATTTAGTGCTCATTATTAGTGTCATAACTTCTTTTTTTCACTTATTAATGTAGTGGGCACCTTCGAAACTGGAGTTGGTGACTGAAGAAATGGTGCAAACACTTTTCTCCAATGTTGATGATGAAGAGTGGGAATCATTAAAACTTCCGGCAAGATCCAACCTCTCCTACCCTATGTTATCAAGACTCTAGGCCCAATGGCAAAGGTTATTAATAAAAACCAATCCAAATAATAATTTTTCAAATAACGATTATGAAACATCAGCTATTATATGGGGGATCTTAAGCAGACCAATTTGTTGCTCCTTAAATATGAACTAATAATTATATTGTAATAATTATAGAGTATGTGAAGAAAATATCAAAAATGGGTTGAATTGTGTGAATAAAGTATCGAAGTCAATTAGAAAAAGCGAATTGAAGCAATCCCAAAACAAAAATTGTATTTGGGAAAGTTATGCAGCAGTTCGATATTTTCAGCATATTTTTTCTCTCAGAACTCAGATTTTACCATTATTTGTATGGTTGGAAAGAAGATTGAAGACCTATAACTTTCGTGTTTTGAGTTTTCTCAAATTTGGAGGTTTACTTTGTTAAAAATAGTTCCAAAGGTACTGCCAGTGCATAATGACAAAAATTATAAGAAGTGTTCTCTCCATTTAATTTCTTGCTCCTTACTATTCTATAATCCAATCCTTATTCAACATTTTTTCATATTTTTCTCATTAAACTCTGACTCTTCTCCTATTCTTCATAAATAAATAAATAAAACAATCCATCAATTTAACCAAAATTCCCAACTCCCATCATGCAACTCTTTTCGAGAGATTGTCTATGATTTTAGCATATATATCTTTCCTTGAGAGAAATATGGTGAGGGTTCTGGAAACTCCTAATTTCTATTACGTTTAGGTTGTTTGTGTTTTTAGAAGAACAAGTAAATATTTACGATTGAAAACCATAATGAGATTTCAAGCCTTGATTTTTGTGATATAATATTCGGTAGTGAGGTTATTTGTGTTTTTGGAAGAAAAAATATTATCGTCATTGAAGTTATATTGTGAAGGGAATAAATTTTTATGTTCGAGTTTGTGGAGGATTCTCTGTAGCAGGTGCAATTCGAAGTAGAGAAAGATTTGGAATTTCATCCATCTATCTTCTGAACATAGTTTTTATTTTTATTAGATTAGTTTGCAATTTAATCTTTCGATGTGTTTTATTTTTCTTATTATAATAAGTAAATTTCATTAATATAAATTCTAAACATTCATTCCCTATGAATTCGATCTCTTACTTCCACTATCTACATTATCAATGTAGTGTAGTAAAATAAGGATTTTAATAAGTATTTTTCTTGCGACAAAAAAAATAATGTTTCAAAATTGGCGCCGTTGTCGGGGAATGATGTTGCTTTAGAGTTTGTATTAATTTAAATTGCTTGAGGACGAGCAAAGTTTAAGGTTATGGGTATTTCAAAAACTTATTGTGATAAAATTTAATACTTGTAAGCGCACGGATCAATTTATAGTGTAGCGTGTAAGCGAGGTAAATCACACAGAGACTCAAACATTATATTTTATAATTATTTTGTTAATCTTGCACTAAACTCCTAATCTAGTTAGAAAGGTTTATGGGAATCAAACTAATAAAATAGAATAAAATAAAATAAAACAAAGCAAAGCAAATCAACTAAATTAAATACTATTAGGAAAGATAGCAAAATTAATGAATTAATTGAATAGGGTTTTGGAGTCATTCAACTTTATTTTTCATATTTTTCTCATTAAACTCTAACTCTTCTCCTATTTATAGAATCATTCTTCATAAATAAATAAATAAAACAATGCCTTCAATTTAACCAAAATTCCCAACTCCCGTTATGCAACTCTTTTTGAGAGATTGTCTACGATTTTAGCAGATGTATCTTTCCCTGAGAGAAACATGGTGAGGGTTCTGGAAACTCCAAATTTCTATTACATTTAGTTTGTTTGTGTTTTTAGAAGAACAAATAATTCTTACGATTGAAGAACATAATGAGATTTCAAGCCTTGATTTTTGTGATACAATATTCGGTGGTGAGGTTATTTGTGTTTTTAGAAGAACAAATATTCTCGTCATTAAAGTTATATTGTGAAGGGAATAAATTTTCATGTTCGAGTTTGTGGAGGATTCTCTGTAGCAAATGCAATTTGAAGCAGAGAAAGATTTTGAATTTCATCCATCTATCTTAGGAACATAGTTTTTATTTTTATTTTTCTTAGATTAGTTTGCAATTTAATCTTTTGATGTGTTTTATTTTTCTTATTATAATAAGTAAATTTAATTAATATAAATTCTAAACAATCATTCCCTGCGAATTCGATCTCTTACTTATGCTATCTACGTTATCAATGTAGTGTAATAAAATAAGGGTTTTGAACTAGTGTTTTTCTTGCGACGAAAAAATTGATCTTTCAAACTTGGCACCGTTGTCGGGGAATGATGTTGCTTTAGAGTTTGTATTAATTTAAATTGTTCGAGGACGAGCAAAGTTTAAAGTTAGGGATATTTCAAAAACTTGTTGTGATAAATTTTAATACTCGCAAGCTCATGGATCAGTTTATAGTGTAACGTGTAAGCGAAGTCAATCCCACAGTAACTCAAGCATTATATTTTATAATTATCTTGTTAATCTTTTACTAAACTCCTAATCTAGTAAGAAAGGTTTATAGGAATCAAATTAATAAAATAAAACAAAAGAAAAGAAAGCAAATAAACTAAATTAAATAATATTAGGAAATATAACAAAATTAATGAATTAGTTGAATAGGGTTTTGGAGTCATATATTTAATATCATCTTCCCAAGTTTTTATGCGTGTAAACTCTACTCTTGTCTCACAATAATTTGGTATCTTGACTCTATTATTTACGGAAAATAAAATCATTCAAGTTTAATTAATTTATAAATTCAATTATAATTCTTCTGCGACCAAACTTATGTATAAAGTCAAAAACTCACAATATCCATTAAAACACATCCTATATTTGCACTTAACAAATCATAAAGTGAATCCAACAAAAAATAATAAGAATCTAACTTTATTTTTATCAATTAAAATAAGCATCCAATAAGAATAATTGTATTTAACATTAAATTATTATATTAATAGAGTTAATTAACATAAACACGAGCAATAAAATCAATTGAATATTCTCATTCTAACTATAACACAAATTTATGCTAGTATGAATAAAATTAAATAAATAAAAAATAATAAAGAACACTTAGTTCGTATTAAACAAATAAATTAAGTCTTCAAATTGCCAAATAATATGAAAGCTAAAGAATAAAAAAGTAAAATAAAGAAAAGAGAAGAAGAATGCGGCCAGCACTGGGCTCGCTGCCTTCAATTATGCTTTAGGGCATTAACTTGGATGGGCTTTGGTTGATGGGAAATGGGATGACTTGGCTGCTGAGTGGCTGATTTGGAAGATGAGCTCGGCTTGTTTAATATTGATAGCAAATATATGAATGAGCCCGTAATTAAATATAATGAATTTTTGTCATTTTTAAACGCTGCATTTTGTGTTACAATATCAGACCTCAAAATGATTAAATTTATTTATTTTTTTCCAATCTTCTCCAATTCTTTTCGAACACTCGAGAAATACTAAAAATATAAATATTGGTAATAATATATGCTCTCTAAAGGTATAATTAATAGAATAAATTATACTAATTTCTTGGTCTATCAACCCCCAACTTACACTTTGCTAGCCACGAGCAAAACTAAAAATCTCAAAATAAATTATTTTCTTAAATCCAAGATTTTCAATAAAATTCGAGTGTAATAGTTCTTTTTAAAAGTTGATTTCCCTTTTTTTCACTAATGCAAATAACTCAATAAAGACATCCAAACACCCACAATGCGACACACATACAACTTCAAAGTTTTGAAACTAGCAAGATTAATAAATATTTCATCCTCACCAATTCTCATTGCGCGAGTGTGAATTAACAACTACATAATATCAATGATATCAATGTAAGAAAACTTTTAAATCCCATTCAAACTATACTTTTACTCAACTCCTCATATGGCATAGTAGCATACACTCAACAAATAAAATACTAGAGAATAAGGTGTAAATGCTCTCATTATATGCGGGCATTAAAGAGTAAATGTATTCAAAATCAAATGCCTCTCGCATGTATATATAAAAAATTCTATAATTAAAATAACATGAGTCTTGTGAATGGATATATCCCACTAGAAAAATGAAATGCGTAAATGGATCCATTTCCACCACTCTCACCTCTAAACCATATTCCAAAATATCAATAGGACTTTTCTGGATTGTAACATAAGACTTAGGTAAGATTATGAAAGGAAGGCGTATATAACAGATTCAAAAATCTAAGAAATAAATCAAGATATAAAATTGACATTTTTGGGCTTAACTTGACTTCATTTTAGCATTTTCTTTTGCATTTTTTTTTATTATTTTTTTCTTTCATCACTTTTTTTTCTTTAACATCTCATTTTTTTCACGCATTTTTTTCTTTAGATATTTGGAGGAGATATCATAACTTTTTTTTCTCGTATACATAAAATAATTAATCTCAATACATTATTAGATAAAGGGTAGGCTATAAATATGGGTTAAACTCCTAATTGGAGTAGCGTAAGGTTGTCGGGTTAACAAAGAAGGGCTATATATAAAAGGTGATAGTGCAAAATACTAATTTAATTTATCCAAACAACCACGAAGGGACACGTGGCCATCCACGTCAGTCGCATTTATCGCCATAGCGAAATGAGCTCTACTCGAGCACTACAATATAGAACGAAGCTCTCCAGCAAAAGAACGCCGACTCAAGGTTTGATTCCACGTAACAGATGATGAGACTCGAGCTCTGGAGCTCGCACGGACACCCTGATGGCACAACTGACAGACAGCATGGGCGACTGCCACTTGCTCTGCAGGATGCGTAGAACTTTCCCCACCTTCATTAAATGCCCATTGAATGTAATTAATGCACCAGGATTCATGGAGATGCAATGTGAGTGTGAGAATCCATACCCATGAGCCTCGGGACTCTCTTTCTCTCTTTACATTCTGAATGAAAACTTGCTTAGTAAAGTCGCCAGTTTGTTTTACAGGAAACAAACAAAAGATCGTATGAGGAATAATTTGAAAACAAGACTATATTTCATACGTTTAAAACCAGAGATTGATTGAAAACTCGTTTTGCTAGGGTTCGGGAACTGCGTTACGAATTGCGAAGGTGTTAGGCACCCAAATCGCCCTTTCGGTCTCTTAATGGATCATGTATGTAATTCTTATTTTAGACATCTTGCAAGTAGGTTAAATAGTTTTCAAAATAGTCATGTCTGGATAAATTTAGTTTAAAATTGTATTTTGAAATTAGACTCGAGCTTTGCGAGCGCCTACGTATTCATTCGTAGAATGAAATCAGAGTCTCGTAGTTCCATTTGTTTGAAAACCGTTTTTGTATTTTTTATTTTGTTTTGAAAACGTGTCAAAACGGATTTTAGTTTTCTTGTAAAACTTAGGAAAAGACTTACCTTGAAAGCAGTGGACTTCTGTGCATGTTATCTAATTTTCTGTATTAAAACTTGTATTTAAATGCAATATTAAAATTCAAAAGAGTTATAGAGAAACGTACCTGATGCGTTTGAAGAAGAATGAGTATCGCTTGATTGCTCCTTTCTCTCTCTAAGGCTTTCTCTTTCTCGATCTTCTCTCTCTAGAACTTTCTCCTCCTACGCCTCCTCTTTCTAAGACTTTCTCTCTAAGAATTCTTTCTCTTTAAAAAGACTCTCTAATAATTTTGACAAACTTTCTCCTTACTAAAAACTCTATTTAGTATTGATCCCTCCCAAATGAGAGCCCAATGGTCCTATTTATAGCAAAATTTTCGCCAAAATGCTCTGAAAAAGGCTAGTCACAGGGGGGTAACTACAGGGGGTGTGGTTGGGACCTGCTGTTGGGGGCCTAACCGTACAGCTGGTAGGTAGCGAAGTGGCAACATTGGTCGATCCCCGTCCTAGTAAGCGAAGTGGCAACATTGGTTGTATCAGACTCTCGGTGGATCCAAAGTCAGAGTCTTTCCTAACAGCCTTTTATATGCATAATGACTTAAGACCTAATGTGAAATGCATGTTTTATGAGAAAACCAATGTTCACACGAGAGTTGTGGATTGGGGTGTTCACAGTGAGGGTGGCTGATGATCAAGGCATGGCCTCTGGCACGTAGGCAGAGCTCGTCTATACATTATCTCTGTCTCATATATATATATATATAAGGAGGATCCAGCATTTAAGGCGGACACACAATAAAAACATCTACCTAGGATAAACATTCACTCCAAGAACAAGAAAGTGAATCCAACATTCAATAGCAAAGAGACAAGAGAGAAATAGAAGCTCAGAGCACTCAGTAAAGCTCCTAGAATAGAGAAGCCAGAACTCATGTAGCTCAAGCATACTCTTATTGTAATATTGTGAGGATAGAATAGCTAGAGAGACTTTTGTGAGTTAATAATAACTGTTTGTTTACCATTAATATAAGGCAAACCAAGCTCCTAGCTCTATTCCACAGGAGATGACTAACATGTATCTTCATATGAGGCTAATCTCCTCTATAAATTTTTGACTCTTTTAAATTTCGTACCTTTACTACTCTAATCGTTCGATACAACTATTTAACTGTGTGGTCTAAAATACCCTCCTCGATTTTAGCATCAATAGTTTAGTGTTGTCTGTGCGAAAGACAATTTCTCAAATTCACATCATTTTCCAAAAGCTAATAATAATAAAAAAATCCATGTCTTCTAGACAGTTCTAGCCAGACCCCATATTGGCGTTACAAGAGCGGCAAGCAGTCCTCCAAATACGAATAGACAGACTTATAGCCCAGAGGGAAACTCCCCCAGCCAGCTCGAGAAGCAGGTCGCCCTCAGCCTCCACGTCTGCAGCTGCCCGCCCAGTCCTCGCACCACGCATCCCAGCCAGGCAAAGACTCAGAAAGTCTAGGGGGAGCCACAGCAGAACAGTCGAACTCGAGTGTAGACACCCTGATTCGTGACTCCCGCAAGAACCCTAATGACCATCGAGAAGTACAGTTCTTGGGGCTCAAGACCCACCCGAGTACCTGAAATTGCCCCGAAAGGGTTTGTTGGCCAACAAACCTGTTTTTAAGGGGGATTATCGCGCGACATATCAGTATGTCGTGCGATAATCTATCTTTTGTCGCATGATAAACCCATCTGACCCAGACCATCCACTCTCTGACACATCAGTCTGTCAGAGACATCACTTCAGCCGTTTGTCGTGCGACATTGCTTAACATGTCGCGCGACAATCCTCTCCCAACACTATAAATAGGCCAACACCCCCAAGGGTTCAGGGAGGAACTTGGGATTTAAGAATTCTAGGCTTATATCTGATTTTCTAGACTTTTATCAAGTATTTTTTACAATCGTCTTATTTCTGAAGAATTATCGAATCTCCCGACACTCGACGTGTCCCGCTTCTGGAATCGAATTCTCAAAAATATCTGAAGAAGGAAAATATTATTATCGCCGAAAATCTCTCTGCCGTATTATATTTTTTTTCTTATTATTATTCTCGTTGGGAAGGTAAAGAAAGTCTCTTCTAGTATTTAAAATTAAAATATATGTGTACTTGTTTTACTTCTGTTGTCCACGTTTTATTTGAATAAACTTATTGCCAAGTTATAAAATAGTCTACTGTTTTCAAAACAAAAGACCTTGATAAAACCATTTACAAAACCAGAAAAGTAAGTGTATTATCATCAGGATAAAATTCTGTTTTCAAAACCCGGATCGATAAAACATACTTAGGAATTAAAATCCGGCATATCCTGTCTTTTTCATAGACTGCGACATGCCTGATAAAACTCCCCTCAAAGAGTTCTAATTCCATATTAAATTAGTTCCAACATAAGATCCGAATTCTTCCAAAGTAACAAAAATAAGAGAAACCCGTAATTATCTGAGGAAATAAATACGGGGAACTCTCTTAAATAAAAAAGGCTTTTGTCAATTGTATTTACATCTTTCAAAACAAAAAATTGGATCTCGGAACACAAAGGTTTTCATTCCTTTTTCCATTTTTCCCAAAATTAAGGTTTTTTGTTCAAAATGTAGTAGACCGTCAGTAAAAGCATCCATGTTTTTCAACATAAAATAAACAGATAAAAGACCACTAGAGACTGAAAGGGCGGAATGGGTGCTTAATACCTTCCTAATCCGTAACATAGTTTCTAAACCCTATAGAATCCTAGTTTCGCAGACAAACGTGTAAAGAAAGGCTTGTCTATAGCCTTTCCTCTTTTACGACCCTTTTTGTTCGTTTTCTTATAAAACGTACTGGCGACTCTGAACGAACCCTCCTGAATCTAGAAATAGGATAGAGGGACACCCGATATGAATTATCAACACCAATAGGAGCAAATGGAACAACGGAATCCCTTCCGATGTTTTAGACGCCGAAGCACAAGAACGAGACCCGGGGGGTCGCATTTGAGAATTCTCACATTGAGTTCGACCGATCCAACTCCAGGAGGGAGTCATCTTTCGAAAGAGGACTCGATCAGAACTTCTCCCCCACCACTAAGGAACCCGTAGGTACATATCGTCCATGAAAGGCGATCAAAAAAGGTCTAAAGACAGTAGAGTTGGAATAAATAAGGTCGGCCTCCCTTCCTTTCAGCTCGAGCACCTCATCAAAAGGTAGATGCTTGATAAACGCATAATATTGTCATGCATAAGCTCTTTCCCAGAGTCGCATGACGCGTTTGTTGCTTTAATTCTGCCTAATTATCCGCTTATCTTGAGATTAGTGTCTTAGCGAGTTTTGTATCTAACATGGCCCAAGTTGGTGTGTATTTTGTAGTATTCCATGTGTTTGTAGGATTGGAGTACAATGGCATTGCATGAAGTGATCAAGAGTAAGCTCGGAGGCTTGCAAAGTGCTGAGTGAACAAGTTCCAGACCCATGATCGATCATGGGCAAAGCCATGATCGATCATGGTTGCAAGATTTTCTGGCAGAACACTTCCATGATCGATCATGGGCATAACCATGATCGATCATGGCCCTTGCAACTTGGCCATTTCACACCCAAAATGGGCTATTTTAGTGGTTCAAGCTATTTTAGATATTTAGTTAGATATTTTGCAACCTTTTAATATATATTATTTTTCTCTTAGCTTCTTGAAAAAAAAAAGGAGATCTAAGTTTTTGTACAAGTTCTAGAGAGAAGTGGGAGCTAAAACCTTGTAATTTCTTCTTCTTCTTGTAAGTTTACTTTGATTTTAAGAAATGAATGCTTCTTCTATAATTCTTGTTTCGAGTATTATGGAGTAGTCTTTTACTAAGGTTACGGAGGTGAACCGCGATATAATATTCGGTGATTTATGGCTCAATCCATGTTTAAAGTTTGAGAAATAGTTGTAAATCCTTTTCTTCTTCATTTCCTCCATTGTTGCAAGCTTTCTAGGTATATTCATAATATTAAGACTTTATATGCCTTGTATATTTAGTGCTTGGTTGTTAATGAACATACAACATATTTATATGGTTCTAAAAAGCTTGTAGTCCCTTTCCCCCATCCATGGAGTTTTTCCCTCTTCATAGAAATTATGAATAGTTCTTAAAACTCCATAGATGGATTTTAAATTTGTTTAGCTTATCTTTGATTCATTTATTGATATATTGAGTGCTTCTTACACTTTATGTGATACTTAGACTCTTTATTTTCTACCATATGTGATAAATGATGAGTTGACTAATTTATCCCATAAACTTTATTCCGTTGCATTGTTAGGATTCACTTTATAATTTTCATTCTTTAAATCATGAGATTACCACACTTGCTTGATGTTAAATCTTTTTATGATGAGTTCGTCATATCTATCTCGGATTAGCTTCATCGGGAATGGGTTGCCTTACTTCACACCCGTAGCTAAGAGGTAGGAATGATAACCTCGTCTTTGGTGGTATGTCGTTTGTATCTCTCTTGATATAGCTTCAATTCGGGAATGAGTCGCCTAGCGTCGCACCCTCTGCTATTGAGAGATACACCAACATTCCCCATTTCTCGAGAATCCTTGTGTTCTAATCTTAGTATGAGCTAATGATCACCGTTTCTTAAATCGTAACTAATCTCCACCTACCTTAGTGCTTTCTTATTTATTTTCGCATCTGTTTTACATTTACGTTGTTCTACAACAAACCAACTCACAGAAACCAGAAAATCACTTAATCCGTAATCCATTCCATTCCTCTTCACTTATCCCTGTGGTTCGACACTCGGACTTCCGAGACTATATTACAACTTGACGTGCCTGCACTTGGGCTCTATCGCAACGCGTAACTTAAGCGGCGTCAAGTTTTTGGCGCCGTTGCCGGGGATAAGGCAAAAGGCGGATTCTGGGTTTTGTATAAAACCATTCTGTAAGTATTTCTCTCTATTTGATTAATTTATTTTTCTCCCTTATTTTCTGTTTTATTTTGTAGAGTTCCCAAGGAGTGATTCGAATCATTGTCCAAGCCCATGCAAGGGCGATTGTTTGTGGATATTCGAATTAGCCCTCCCACATCTCCAAGAATGGCAAACCAAGGTAGAGCCGCGGATCACGAGAGCGATAATGAAGGGGAAGGTGCCAACAATGTTCCTCATGTTAGGACCATGAGAGACTACCTTCAACCGCCTCGGGCAACTTCGAATTCGTGCATTGTGCTTCCCGCTGGCCAAGCCGGAGCATTCTCTTTCAAACCGGGTATGCTTCAACATATCCCTTCTTTTCATGGTATGGAGTCGGAAAACCCATACTTGCACTTGAAAGACTTTGAAGAAGTCTGCTCCACATTTCGTGAGGCAAATATTAATGAGGATGTCATGCGTTTAAAGCTCTTTCCTTTCTCCCTAAAAGATAAAGGAAAAATTTGGCTAAATGCTCAAAGACCACAATCAATTCGGTCTTGGCAAGAACTTCAAGCGGAATTTCTAAAAAAATTCTTTCCCGTGCATAGAACCAATGCTTTAAGAAGGGCGATATCTAATTTTTCGCCAAAAGAAAATGAAACTTTTTATAAGTGTTGGGAAAGATACAAGGAACTTCTAAACGCATGCCCTCACCATGGTCACGAAACGTGGAGCCTTGTTAGTTTTTTCTATGAATCTCTCACCCCTGATATGCGTACGTTTGTTGAGACCATGTGTAATGGTCAATTCTTAAGTAAGAATCCCGATGAGGCTTTATTGTATTTTGATGAATTAGCGGAAGGTGCCCAAAATTGGAACACCTATTCCGAGGAACCCAAAGCAAAAACTCAAGGAAGGGGTGGGTTGTACCAAGTGTCTAATGAGGATGACATGGGTGCGAGGTTATTCCAATTGTCTAAGAAAGTAGAGGCAATGGAAGCAAGTAAGTTTAAGGAGGTCAACGTAGTATCCTCGAGTCAGTTGTGTGTCATTTGTGAAAATTCAGGACACACCACCGAGGATTGTCCTACCATTCCCGCTTTCCGGGAAGTCCTCAAAAATCCCGCCCAAGTCAATGCTTTACACCAGTACAACCAAAACCGTAACCAAAACGATCCTTATTCTCAAAGGTACAATGAAGGATGGAAGAATCACCCCAATTTCAGTTGGGGAGGAAATCAAAGTCAGAACCACAACCAATATAATCAGAACCAAAGGCAACAACAACAACCTCAAAACTCTTTTGTTCCACCTCAGAATCAAAATCCCAACCAAAACTTGGAAGCTTTGTTGAGATCATTTGTGGACAAAACGGATCGTGATGTGGGTGAGTTAAAAACTCAAATGTCTAAACTCACCACCGCCCTAGCTACCCAAGAGAAGGGAAAATTCCCCTCTCAACCTTTAGCGAATCCTAGAGGTCAAGTTCAAGTAGTAGAGGGAGGAGAGTCTAGCTCCAAGATAGAAGAACTCAAATCTATCACAATCTTGAGAAGTGGTAAGGAGGTAGACAAAACTATTGTTCCTAAAACCCCCAAGGTGGCGGACATAGTTAATCCCACGCATGTTGAGGAGTCGGAGGTAGAAAAAGTTGTGAGTGAAGAGAAGAAGAGAGAGGAAGAGAGACAAGGAAAGGAGGATCTTGAGAAAATCAAGAACGGAATTAAGGTCCCTTTCCCGGAGAGATTGAACCAACCATCCAAATCTAATACTGAGATTTTGGATGTGTTTCGATAAGTGAAAATCAACATTCCATTGCTTGACGCGGTCAAGCAAATACCTTCGTATGCTAAGTTCCTCAAGGACTTATGCACGACAAAACGAAGGTTGAATGTTAAGAAGAAGGCCTTTATGGCGGAGCAAGTGAGCTCCATCATGCAAGGCACGAGAGCCCCTAAGTTCAAGGACCCCGGTTGCCCCACAATTTCGTGTGTCATAGGAAATTGTAGGATCAAAAATGCTTTGCTAGATTTGGGAGCAAGTGTGAACGTACTCCCATATTCTGTATATCAACAATTGGGGTTGGGTGAGTTGAAACCCACGAGGGTTACTATTCAATTAGCGGACCGATCCGTTAAGATACCAAGAGGGATAGTCGAAGATGTGCTTGTTCAAATTGACAAGTTTTATTTTCCCGTTGACTTTATCATCCTCGACATGCAACTCGTGTCGAATCCCGCTAAGGAGATTCCAGTTATCCTTGGGCGACCATTTCTTGCTACTTCTAATGCCATAATAAATTGCAAGAATGGAATTGTGAAGTTAGCATTTGGAAACATGACTTTAGAGCTAAACGTGTTCTCTTTGAGCAATCAAAGAGACGACGATGATGATGAGGAAAGTGAACACGTAAACATGATAGAGTCATGTATCCAAGACCACTTTGTGGCAAATTTCGAATCGAAGTCAATGGAAGGCTATCTAACCACTTCCGATGAACTCGAGGATTGTATGCAAGTGTTTTCCTTGTGTGACAAACAGGTTGAGTTTTTGGAGAAAGAGGAAAACACACAATCTCCCACCAAAAAGCTTGAAGGAAAAATGGATCTCAAGCTATTGCCGAGCAATTTGAAGTATGCCTTTTTGGGACCTTCAGATACCTTCCCAGTTATCATCTCGTCCGAACTTTCGGATGACCAAGAAGGAAGGTTAGTTCATTTGCTTGGTAAATATAAAAAAGCTTTTGGTTGGACTCTTGCCGACCTCCAAGGAATAAGCCCTTTGATTTGTACACATAAAATTCACTTGGAGGATGGGGCAAAAACATCAAGGCAATTTCAACGCCGGTTGAATCCTAACATGCAAGAAGTGGTTAGGAACGAGGTGTTGAAATTATTGGATGCAAAGATCATCTATCCAATCTCGGATAGTAAATGGGTTAGTCCAACTCAAGTGGTACCGAAAAAATCGGGTCTTACGGTAGTCAAGAACGACTCAAACGAGTTGATTCCACAAAGAGTCACCACCGGGTGGCGAATGTGTATTGACTACCGTAAACTCAATGAGGCTACTCGTAAAGATCATTTCCCCCTCCCCTTTTTGGATCAAACTCTAGAGAGGGTAGCGGGTCATGAATATTACTCTTTCCTCGATGGTTTTTCCGGGTACAATCAAATTGAGATTGACCTAGATGATCAAGAAAAAACCACCTTTACATGTCCTTTTGGTACCTTCGCTTATCGAAGAATGCCCTTTGGTCTATGTAATGCACCGGCCACTTTCCAACGGTGCATGCTAAGTATCTTTAGCGATATGGTGGAAAGGACTTTGGAAGTTTTTATGGATGACTTTACCGTCTATGGTAAGTCATTCGACAATTGCTTGGCTAACCTGGAACAGGTCTTGGGAAGATGCGTGGAAAAACAATTGGTATTGAACTGGGAGAAGTGCCATCTTATGGTTACCAAGGGAATTGTTTTGGGGCACATCATTTCTTCAGAAGGAATCGAGGTGGATAAAGCTAAAATTGAGTTGATTGCTAAACTTCCTACACCGAAGAATGTCAAAGATGTTCGATCTTTTCTAGGACATGCCGGGTTTTATAGGAGGTTTATCAAGAACTTCAGTTCCATTTCCAAGCCCATGTGTAGTCTACTTCTCAAGGATGCACCCTTTCAGTGGGATGCCAAGTGCGAGGAAGCCTTTGTCTCTCTGAAGCATATGCTTACTACTGCGCCGATTATGCAGACACCGGACTGGAGCTTGCCATTCGAGCTTATGTGCGACGCAAGTGACTATGCGGTGGGAGCGGTTCTTGGTCAACGAAAAGACAAGAAACCGGGTGTGATATACTATGCAAGTAGGACCTTGAATGATGCGCAAATGAACTACACCACGACAGAGAAAGAGCTTCTAGCAATTGTCTTCGCCCTAGACAAGTTCCGATCCTATTTGATAGGATCGCCAATTGTGATTTTCACGGATCACGCGGCATTGAAGTATCTATTCACAAAGAAAGATGCCAAGCCGCGGCTTTTGAGGTGGATACTCTTATTGCAAGAATTTCATTTAAGCATCAAGGACAAAAAGGGAGTCGAGAACGTGGTGGCCGATCATCTGTCTCGACTCACTTTTACGAACAACATTGAAGAAAGCCCGATCCAAGATTCGTTTCCAGACGAACAATTATTGGCAATCTCGACGCTCCCATGGTATGCAGACATTGTAAATTATCTTGTAACTGACAAGATACCAAAGTCATGGGGCGCACAAGATAGAAAAAGGTTTTTGAGTGAAGTGGGTCGATTCTATTGGGATGAACCGTACCTGTTTAAGTATTGTGCGGATCAGATTATCAGACGGTGCATCCCAGAGGAAGAAGTGGAGAGAGCTCTATCTTTCTGTCATTCTGAGGCTTGCGGAGGACACTTCTCGGCAAAGAAGACCACCGCGAAGATTCTGCAAAGTGGATTGTATTGGCCGTCGCTTTTTAAGGACGCACAACGCTTTTGCAAGGCATGTCAAAGATGCCAAATGCTTGGAGGGATCTCCAAGAGGAATATGATGCCTCTCAACCCAATTCTGATGATCGAAATCTTTGACTGTTGGGGCATCGATTTTATGGGACCATTCCCATCCTCCTACGGTAATCTTTATATTTTAGTTGCCGTAGATTATGTTTCGAAATGGGTGGAAGCCCAAGCGTGTAAGAAAAACGATCACAAAGTGGTGATCCGATTTCTGAAAGAACACATTCTTGCACGTTTTGGCACCCCCAAGGCAATAATAAGCGATGGCGGTACTCACTTTTGCAATAAACCGTTTCAATCATTAATGCAAAAGTACGGTGTAAATCACAAAGTATCGCTCGCTTATCATCCTCAAACTAATGGTCAAGCCGAGTTGGCAAATAGGGAGATCAAACAGATTCTAGAGAAAACGGTAAACCCGAACCGCAAGGATTGGTCATTAAGACTGACCGACGCACTTTGGGCTTACCGTACTGCGTACAAAACAACTCTAGATATGTCTCCCTATCGCATTGTATATGGAAAACCATGTCATTTGCCAGTAGAGTTGGAACACAAATCATACTGGGCAACTAAGATGGTTAACTGTGATTTCGAAAAAGCCGGGCTTGACCGTAAGTTGCAAATTGATGAAATCGAGGAATTGAGAAGAGATGCATATGATAATGCGAAGATAAGCAAGGAACGTGCCAAAATTTTTCATGATAAATCTATTTTAAGGAAAGAATTCAAACTTGGGCACAAAGTTCTTATTTATGATACTCGTCTGCATCTCTTCCCCGGGAAATTGAAGTCTCGTTGGACCGGCCCATACATTGTCCGTCATGTATTTCCTTTTGGGGCTGTGCAAGTTGAGGATCCCAAAACCGGCTATGTTTTTAAAGTAAATGGACAACGTTTAAAGCCATTTTTAGAATTCCCAATTCGAGAGGAGTCCACCCCTTTCGAAGACCCGACTTATGCCTAACAAGCATAGGTCGATTCTGTAAATAATGTTTTTTGTAGTATTTTTGAGTTTCAGGAATTTTTGGGCGAGATTGGATCGAGCTGGACCAAGTTGGGGGGAGTGGAAAGGTGTTTCAAGTGAAGAAATCTCATGGGAGAATTTTTGTTGAAGGCATGATCGATCATGGTTATACCCATGATCGATCATGGGATCAAATTGAGGAGGCAGTGCACTTCCATGATCGATCATGGGCAAAACCATGATCGATCATGGTGAAATTTTCCTGCGGCAGTAGACTTCCATGATCGATCATGGGCAAAGCCATGATCGATCATGGTCCCTCTTAAAAACAGAGCAGCCGTTTCTAAACCCCAAAATCGTGCCCCATTTTCTCTCTAACTCCCATTTCTCTCCATCTCCCTTCTTCAAACCTTCAACAATCATCATATCAAACCCTCCCCTAGCCTTTCCACCTCCATAAACTCTCAATTTCACCCCCAAACTCCAAACCCATCTACCATCAACACCTCTTTCTCTCTCTAAAACCCCAAACCCCCAATTTCGAGCCCTACTCCCCAAAATTTTGAAATTTCTCTCTATTTCTCCCCTCTCCCCACATCAATGGCTGCCATTACTCCAGTTAACAAGCCAGAAGAGCTTCAAGCCGCGAGGGGTGGGTACCACGGGTTCCGTAGCCGTCAGGAGTACGATTGGTGGAATTACGCTTTCAGGAACCGGGCTGTGATGATCGAGAGGCCTGTGATTATTGGTGCCTTGGACGATTTCCCTCAAATGGGAACATTCGAAAGACACGAGGGGTGGGTTCAATATTTGCGACAACCAGGTAATCAATGTAATCTCACTCTATGTCGTGAATTTGTAGCAAGTTTGGTGCGTGTGCCCAATGCTGCTTATGCCTATGTTGCCCACGTACGTGGGAGAACTGTTCCTTTCAACCTCGAGGTTGTTAGTAGAGTCACGGGGATTCCGGCATTGCCGGATGGCAGCTATGACCTCCCTCATTCAGCCCGTATTTTATACCCCACTGATGACGAGTTGGCTACGTTCTTAGCCGGTCGTCCAATGACTTGGATTGGCACGCAATTCGATAGGAACAATTTAGCACCACAATTCAGGACCCTGTGGCTTGTTGTAGCCAATGCGTTAGATCCCACCTCGCACATTCAACATTTGTACACCTATCATGCCTATGTTCTATATGTAATTGCTCGCAATAGGCCGTGTTGTTTGGTTCGCTACATAATGCGAAAAATCATGAAAGTCTATGACACGGTAGCCCATAACGAAACGATAAAATTTGGTGTGCTTCTGACCCGCATTTGTTTGGAGGCGGGTGTCCAAGAAAGGGACACCGATGTCAGAAAGATACAGCGGGCCCCGATAAACAGGTCCACCCAGGCTAGAGCCGCCGGACAACTGAGAAATAGGCCAAGTTCTTCCAC
Source organism: Lonicera japonica (assembly GCA_021464415.1). Lineage (NCBI taxonomy): Eukaryota > Viridiplantae > Streptophyta > Magnoliopsida > Dipsacales > Caprifoliaceae > Lonicera > Lonicera japonica. Next base: position 52,577,498 of record CM038467.1, read on the forward strand.
AGCCGCACCACAACAGGGGGATAGCGAAGAAGAAGGGGCAGAGGAAGCAGGAGCGGATGTTCCGGGTCAGTCAAGGCGTAGAAGAAGGGCAAGCTCTGGGCCTGTGGATGACAATAGGGAGTTCATTAGAGAGCAGTTTGAGCAGATGACTGCTTTGATGCAGACCGGGTTTGCTAGCGTCAACGAGAGGGTAGAGATTATGGTATTGCGTCAGGACCGTTTGGAGGCAGATATTGCAGCTCAGGTCGAGGCACGAGTTGCAGCTCAGATGACGACTCAGCAGGAGTTCATACGCCAGCAGTTCGAGGCGTTGTATGGTCGTTTTCCACCACCCCCACCTTCTGATATGTGATGATGATGTGATAGCCTGAAAACTCTTTAAGTACCTATATTTATGCTTAGTTTTATTTTATTTCTTTTGGGTTGTATTAGAATTGAGACTTGATGTTAACTCTAGAACTTGGTTTTAATGATTGAATATTATAGTTTTTGCTTTTGAATTCTAATTCTAACCCGTTTTGTGAATAGTTTTTGTTTATCTCTTATTTTTGTCTCATGGAGAGCAAAGCCATTGTAGCCCTTCCGTGCGTTGTTGTTGTTATCTTTACATTGAGGACAATGTGTGTTTCAAGTGGAGGGGGGTACGTTATTTTGTGTTTATTTTGTTTGGCTTGCTATCAGTCATTCCCATGAGTAGAAGAGATTTGTTCAATTTTTTTTAGAAGTTTGAAAATTGATGATTGATTGATATTTTGTTCGATGAAGATTATTGTTTCATTAGCTTTTGGCATGAATTCTTTGATCTAGATAGGAATTTGAATGATAATCTAAATTGCCTTGCTCCACTTAGTCTCATATCCCGTTATATTCTCATGCTCCACATGCTAGATTGCTTCGGTTGTTTTCAATTCGGTAATAACACCTAGATTTATTTTCATTGAGAGAAGAGAAATTTTTGTCCAAAAATAATGGAAGCTCTTTCGAAAAGATCCTCCAATGAGAGGACAAAAGCATAGCACTTTGATAACTTGGATGACTTTTATCCTAATATTGACTTAAAGCTTCACTTGACTAAATCTTAAGTCTCTTTGTCTAATATTATGGATGGGTATAGGTTGCCATATGGGAAAGGGTGAATAGCTTCCTTTGAGCGCCAATGAATGAGCAGAATTTTGAAAAATTTCATAAGTGAGACCGCTGCCCCCCATAGAGACGAAAACCACCCTGATCTAATTTAGCGAAATTTTCAAGTAAAAGATCAAGAAAGTGCTTAGAATCGACATATCTTGGAGCTTTTGTTTTTGAAAAAGTTCTCTCTTCCTTCTTGAATGATTATGGCTCTTTGTGTTTATATCGAATTGTTTGAATCGAAGTCTGGTATTTGAGCATTGGAGAATATGTGATTGTGTTCTAAAGGAGATAGGTGAATTAGATGATCATTCAAAAGTCCGTCATTCTGGAAAATTGATAATAATGCCTCTTGCTTTGCAAATTGAAACTTGAATCTTCATTCTCACCATTCATCATGATCAAACTTCCAATGTTTGTAGGTATCATTTCTGAAAACCTTCACGAGATGCAACTCGTCTTCTTTGGGAACTTAGAAGTTAACATCTTTTTGTATAGTGTTTTATTTTTGTAATTATATTTTTTTTTGTCTTGCTAAGGGACTAGCAAGAGATAAGTTGAGGGGAGTTGATAAACGCATAATATTGTCATGCATAAGCTCTTTCCCAGAGTCGCATGACGCGTTTGTTGCTTTAATTCTGCCTAATTATCCGCTTATCTTGAGATTAGTGTCTTAGCGAGTTTGGTATCTAACATGGCCCAAGTTGGTGTGTATTTTGTAGTATTCCATGTGTTTGTAGGATTGGAGTACAATGGCATTGCATGAAGTGATCAAGAGTAAGCTCGGAGGCTTGCAAAGTGCTGAGTGAACAAGTTCCAGACCCATGATCGATCATGGGCAAAGCCATGATCGATCATGGTTGCAAGATTTTCTGGCAGAACACTTCCATGATCGATCATGGGCATAACCATGATCGATCATGGCCCTTGCAACTTGGCCATTTCACACCCAAAATGGGCTATTTTAGTGGTTCAAGCTATTTTAGATATTTAGTTAGATATTTTGCAACCTTTTAATATATATTATTTTTCTCTTAGCTTCTTGAAAAAAAAAAAGGAGATCTAAGTTTTTGTACAAGTTCTAGAGAGAAGTGGGAGCTAAAACCTTGTAATTTCTTCTTCTTCTTGTAAGTTTACTTTGATTTTAAGAAATGAATGCTTCTTCTATAATTCTTGTTTCGAGTATTATGGAGTAGTCTTTTACTAAGGTTACGGAGGTGAACCGCGATATAATATTCGGTGATTTATGGCTCAATCCATGTTTAAAGTTTGAGAAATAGTTGTAAATCCTTTTCTTCTTCATTTCCTCCATTGTTGCAAGCTTTCTAGGTATATTCATAATATTAAGACTTTATATGCCTTGTATATTTAGTGCTTGGTTGTTAATGAACATACAACATATTTATATGGTTCTAAAAAGCTTGTAGTCCCTTTCCCCCATCCATGGAGTTTTTCCCTCTTCATAGAAATTATGAATAGTTCTTAAAACTCCATAGATGGATTTTAAATTTGTTTAGCTTATCTTTGATTCATTTATTGATATATTGAGTGCTTCTTACACTTTATGTGATACTTAGACTCTTTATTTTCTACCATATGTGATAAATGATGAGTTGACTAATTTATCCCATAAACTTTATTCCGTTGCATTGTTAGGATTCACTTTATAATTTTCATTCTTTAAATCATGAGATTACCACACTTGCTTGATGTTAAATCTTTTTATGATGAGTTCGTCATATCTATCTCGGATTAGCTTCATCGGGAATGGGTTGCCTTGCTTCACACCCGTAGCTAAGAGGTAGGAATGATAACCTCGTCTTTGGTGGTATGTCGTTTGTATCTCTCTTGATATAGCTTCAATTCGGGAATGAGTCGCCTAGCGTCGCACCCTCTGCTATTGAGAGATACACCAACATTCCCCATTTCTCGAGAATCCTTGTGTTCTAATCTTAGTATGAGCTAATGATCACCGTTTCTTAAATCGTAACTAATCTCACCTACCTTAGTGCTTTCTTATTTATTTTCGCATCTGTTTTACATTTACGTTGTTCTACAACAAACCAACTCACAGAAACCAGAAAATCACTTAATCCGTAATCCATTCCATTCCTCTTCACTTATCCCTGTGGTTCGACACTCGGACTTCCGAGACTATATTACAACTTGACGTGCCTGCACTTGGGCTCTATCGCAACGCGTAACTTAAGCGGCGTCAATGCTAGGCCTCAAGGGTAGGTATTCGATAGGATCTCTCACAGAGAGTCGGTAGAAGAGGTCGAGAAGAGATTGATGTCAAAAATGGAGGTTCAGATGGCAAAAATGATGAAGACTATGGGCCATTCGGGAGGGAGCACAATAGCAGCTCTTGTAAGGGACTTCAAGTCTCCTTTCGCTGATCACATTCAGAGCTGTCAGGTCCTGAAAAAGTTTAAGCTCCCATCGCTGCAATCTTATGATGGAATCACTGACCATGTGGATCACTAACAACAATATGAAAATATGATAGGACTTCAAAATGTCCCGAATATTTTAATATGCAGAGCTTTTGTTACCATTCTTAAAGGGCTAGCTCGAATGTGGTGCAATAGCCTGCTCCCGGGGTCAATTGAGAGCTCACAAGAGCTCGGCACTAAGTTCATTTCACACTTCCTAGGAACCCTGTAACACCCCTGCCTTAATATACAAGATAGCACCCGTAATTAAGACCTGGAGTGCTACTAACCCATCTTAGATTGACTAAAATGGGCATATATGTAAATGCACAAAGAAGTTCAAACGGTAAATATCACACATGTTAATCAGCCAGTTAGAAGAAGATAGTACTGTACAAAATCATGCATACATGTACCCAATATACAAAACCAAACTAAGCATGCACAAGTCAGTAAATAACACTTCGGGCTAGCCGTAGCTTCCCAAGGTAACATATTCATAACAAAACGATGAATTCGTATCAGAGCTCTCTATTTCGATCCCGATCCCGCCGTCTCATTAACATTACACGTCCCCTGTGTACCTGTAATAGTTAGAAAACGGGGTGAGCTCACAGCTCATTAGGGGTGAAAGGCATATATTCAAAAAAACAGGTTTATAAACATATCTTTCAAGCCACGTGTAATTCTTTAACATCAACAAAAACCATGTTCATCAATTAACTATGCATGCACGTGCTAATGCAATTTACCTCCCGTGTCAACCGATTACCATACCATAAAGAGCCTGAGCTTTAAGTATATTCCCATGCCACCGAGATGTTGAATCATCAAGCTGATACCCTAGGATCAATTGTCCCGATCCTATATGAATATAGATAGCAACAGTCCTAGGATCAATAATCTCGATCCCATACAAACATTGATAACAACCAAACTATAGTGCCTTGCCAATTTGCCTAGGTTCCCGGGCTCCACACCGGTGGCTTATAGGCGGCCAAACATTGCTCCCCCAGGGGTTTAGGGCTTTTCAACCCAAGGGCACCGGGCCCTGCCTATTTTTCCCATCCCGACAAGCACTATGAAAACAGATATTCACATCACCCTTGGTCATCCACGACCAAGTAAAATCATTTCCAAGAGAATAATCAACCAATCATATCCGATAAGACAATATCACGATATAATTGAAGCTTCCATGAATTGACATGAGAAATAAGCCTCCATGTAGCCTCCAAACAGAGATATATTTATAATGAAAGTCTCAGCATCATAATAAGAGATATACGCCCATTCGATAGGCCATAAGGGAGTCCGAGTTTGCCCAGGAATCTTCAAGATTGCGGTTGACACAAAGATGATGCACAACATGCATACATGCTCTTTATGATAACTAAAAACAACACATGCCACTTAAACTTCATTCATCATGTATCCATGCTCCTCATCGCATACATAACCCATTTACAAATCCACTTGGATACAACCAAGCATGTATATCCAAGGAACATGGCTTACAAGTCTATCTCACATAGATATTAAGTTCAAGCGGCATATCTTGTTCCACTTCATGCATCAAAAATAAGGTAGATACTACATATGCCATATAAACTCTGTCAAAATCACGTCCTTTAGTGTATACAAAACCCTTTTCTTGGCAAATCAACACATACATACCCAAAGGACGTCCATATGAATCAATAACATGTAATTATAGAGCTTAGATGGCATATCTTGCATAAATACGTGAATTCATACTCCAATTAACCATATATCATTGATATCGATCAATAGGCAAAATCATCATATTCGACATACATGTATAAATCATCCATTTATAGCCAAATGAAATTATATTATCAAGTGTACATAGCATCTATTCTCTCAAACTTCACTTTTAGATCTTTATTAATCACACAACATCATGTTATAAGCAATACCTTAGATAACTAAGACAAATGAAATGAAACTATGATGATATTTATAAAATAAGGCCAAAATTTCAAGTTTAAAAGCATATAAACCCCTACCTCAAGTTGTAGACCAAAAGAGAGAAGAAAGGATGATAATCGAAGCTTTGCTTGGTGAAACCCCGAATATATCGCGTCACCGCGTTTCTAGAATGGCAAAACCCCCAAATAACGAAGCTTAGACTCTAACCCGTGTAGTCCTAACTCAGGCTCGAGCTCCCATGGCGGATAATAAGGAAGAAGATGATGAATAGTGCTTTAGAAGAAGGTTTGATTGATTTGGAGCTTTAATCTTGGATTGAGGATGAAAGATGTGTAAAAAGCTCTCAAAGAACCCTTAAAAACGAGCTCTCACCTCTCTCTAACTTCCCCTGAGGTTGTGTCTCAAAAATATGGAAGAAGGTGGCTTAAAATGACGTAAAAGTGGTGAAAACCGACTTACTGTTGGACCATGATCGATCATGGTTTCCTCCATGATCGATCATGGAGTCCTCTGCCGACCCATGCCTTTTGAATATGGAGCACTGTTCGTATTTTGGCCATAACTTTTCGCTCGGAATTCCGATTGAGGTGATCTTTATATCCACGGAAAGGTATTTAAAATCTCTAGAACTTTCTAGGAGAAAGTTTTCCCAAATTCTAAATATATGGTTCCCAGAAATTCGCCGAAGACAGCGCTCTGCCAAAGCGCTACCGAATGACCAGAATTTTGCAATGGGCCTACTTTGCGCCCTATTTTGACCCACGAGGAGTGTGAATTAGCTTTAGGTCAAAACACAAAAGTTATAGAATGGTATAAACACTAGACACCAACGTAAACGGAACCTCATTCCGATAAATAAAGAAGAAATTACGATAGCTCAAAGATAGCTAGAAATAACAAATCGGGAAAGGCTAAAACTTCTTATTTACCAACCAAAATCCATTCGAACCACCCGAATCACCTAACGATCACTCACATGAGTATAAATAAACTAATATAATTCAAGTTGAAACAAATTAAAATACAGGGTATTACAAACCCGGAAGCAGTCCAAGTTGTCCATTCACCTCTTTACTGTGAAGTAGAGGTCCACCGAGAGCTTGAAAGAATACGCTTGTTGGTTCAACCAAGAGAGTTTGATGATCACTAACCTCAATGAAGGAGTAGCAGTGGTAGCCTTTATGGAGGAGGTGAGCTCCCTTTACTGCCTCATGACCCTAGTAAGAATGGCCTCTAAGACCATGTCCGAGGTCCTGAATGAGGTCAACAAGCAAATCGTTATAAAAGAAACTCTATAGGGACGAGACCTATTGGGGCTATTAGCCTTCTTACCCTCCTCCAAGCGCTAAAGGGGGCACAACCCACCCCGAGGTCAAGACAGAGCGGACAAGAAGGGCAGAAAAGAATCAAGCAAGCCCGAACCAAGCGGAGGCAGAGCACCTCAATAGTTTACTCCTCTGACGACCCCTCTGGGTGAAGTTTATGCCCAGTTAGATCCAGGACAAATCCCAAAAGCTCGGAAGATGAAGACATCTAAGAAAAAGAGAGATACAACTAAATATTGCCGATGCCATAAAGACCATGGCCATGAAACAGATGATTGCTAGAAGTTAAAGAAAGAGATTGAGAAGCTCATCCAGATAGGATAGCTCAGACAATATGTGGATAAGAAGAAGGAGGTCCCCCTAAAAGCCAAAGGAGAGGTACCAGAAAATGAGATATTCATGATTGAGGGGGGATCCTCATACTCCAAAAACAACAACATGTCTAGAAAGGCCTACATCAAGCAGGCCAAATTCTCGAGCTCAGAGGCAGAGTACCTCAACTTCAGGCCTATTAAAATGGTGACGTATGATGTCAAAAAGCTCGTATTTACTAATGAAGACATGAACGGGGTAAAGTTCTCACACGACGACCCTTTGGTAGTGACGACGATGGTGGGAAATCACAATGTCCATGGAATCCTTATAGACACAGGGACTACCTCCAACTTCATGTACTACAGCGCTTTTAAGGCCGTGGGCCTCACGGCAGAACACCTGACCCCTTCGACGGTCATCCTGGTTGGTTTTTAAGGAAGAAGACTAAGTCTTTGGGGACCATCAAGCTCACTGTAATTTTGGGTACAACTCCGAAGCAAATCACCACTATCGCCAAGTTCTTGGTACTAGATAGAGCTCCCCATTATAACACTATCCTTGGCAGGGGTACGTTTAATGAGATCAGGGATACCATTTTAACTTATCGCCTGACTATGAGATTCCCTACCCCCCACGAAGTCGGGGAGGTCAGAGAAAACCAGGTGGAAGCGTAATACTGCCAGTTTGGGACTCTAAAAGAGGTCAAAATTGTAGACATTACAGTCGTTGAGCTCAAAGTCATGACTAGGGGTGTGCAAAATAACCGAAAAACCAAAAAACCGGCCCGAACCGACCCGAACCGGACCGAAACCGACGGTTTTGTTAACTTGCGGTTCATTTTCGGTTTGTTGCTTAAAGAACCGACTGCCATCGGTTCGGTTGGCGGTTCTCGGTCAAGAATACCGTCCCAAAACCGAACCGAACCGAGATATATAAATTACATGAAAAGACCCTAGGTTTTTATTTACATACCACCCCTTTTTTTATGTCCTCCTATTTTTTTTCTTGAGTTAAATGGGTTTTGAAATTAAAAATCTTCATCTCTATTACATATTATGTTGTGATTTATGAAAGTAAGATTTCCATAACAAGTTAAATGGGTTTTGAAAATAAAATTCTTCATAAAAAATCCTCTTACGCTAAAACCGAAACCGAACCGAAACCGACACAACCGACCTTGCCCGAAACCGACCGGTTTCTTCCTTTTTCGGTTCTGCTTCGGTTGCTAATTTTGAAAAACCGACTTGGTCGGTTCGGTTGCCGGTTAATCAGCACGGTTCGGTTAACCGAACCGTGCACACCCCTAGTCATGACCATGGAAGAATTAATGAATATAGAAGGACCCGGTGACTCAGAGAAATGGGAGATCGACATTTTAGATCCCAGAGATGAAAAGAAAAAACTCCGTGGTGAATCAATAGAAGACTTAGAAGATCTAATTCTGGACCTTTCATAGCCTGACAAAATCCTGAAAATCAGTGATCAACTTGGCCCAAAAATTAAAGAAGAGCTATATCAATACTTATGAGCAAACGCCGATGTCTTTGCATGGTCGCACGATGACATGAAATGGATAAATCTAGAGGTCATGGTGTACAGGCTAAACGTCGACTCGACTTTTGAGCCTATAAGGCAGAAGAAGGGGAATTTTGCTACGAAGAGAAACTTAGCCTCTAAAGAAGAGGTTCAGAAGCTCCTTCGAGCTGGTTTCATAAGAGAGGTCCATTACCCCAAGTGGCTCTCCAACGTGGTTCTGGTGAAAAAGCACAGTCGAAAGTGAAGAATGTATGTCGACTTCAAATACCTCAACAAGGCTTGCCCGAAGGACAGTTTTCCACTCCCCAAAATTGATCAACTCGTGAATGCGACCACGGGCCACAAAATGCTGAGCTTCATAGACTCCTATTCTGGCTATAATTAGGTCAGGATTGCTCTACAAGATGAAGATGAAGAGAAGGCCTCACTCATCACCAATAAGGGCACATACTGTTACAGGGCTATGCCTTTTGTTCTAAGGAATGCTGGAGCTACCTACTAGAGAGTTATGAACGCTCTATTCAGGGACCAGATAAGTAGGAACATGGAGATTTTTGTTGACGACATGTTGGTTAAGAGTCTCAGAGCCCCTAATCACGTGGCTGACCTCAACGAGGCCTTTACCATACTCAGATATAATAACATATCCCTCAATCCAGCCAATTGCGCTTTCCGGGTCAAAGGGGAAAAGTTCTTGGGCTTTCTGGTAACACAGAGAGGTATCGAGGCTAATCCCTAGAAGATACAAGCCCTTATCGATATGAGATTTCCATCCAAGCCAAAAGAGGTCCAGAATTTGGCAGGAAGGGTGGCGGCTTTGAACAAGTTCATTTTCAGAGCAACCGACAAGTGCCACCCCTTCTTCAAAACCCTCAAGAAGGCGTTCAAATGGACGGAAGAGTATGAACTGGCCTTTCAGCAACTCAAGCAGTATTTTGGAGCTCCACCCATTCTCAGTTCACCAAAGAAAGAGGAGATTTTGAATTTATATCTGGCAGTATCACAACGTCAACTCAGCACTAATGAAAAATGAGAAGGGGGCATAGCTTCCTGTCTATTACACGAGTAGAGCTTTGCATGCTGTGAGAACCCGCTTTCTCGACGCCCGGGGGTCCCCGTGGGCGGTGATTCCGTTTGTTGATTTGGAAATCAGGTTTTGAAAAGAATAAGAGTCGCCAGTTTGTTTTACTAAACAAACAAAAAAGGTTTGTGTAAAAGAGACGTATTTATGGACTAAATATCCTCTTATACACAATATATGCGAAACCAGTTGATTCGAAGGTTCGGGGATTAAGTTACGAATTGGGAAGGTGTTAGGCACCCAATTCGCCCTTTCGGTCTCTTGAGTAGGATATGCGTGTGTTATAATTCAGTTCTTGCATGCTATTGCTATTACTTTACAGCTTTTCGTGCTTGCCTTAAAAATCGGGATTTTGGGGTTGGGATGAAAACGATGTGTTTCCTAATTCACCCATGATTTTGAAAATAAGTGTGTGTGTGTGATTTAAAAAAGAGAGTTTGATAATAATAGATGCAATGAAACAAGTGATTTTGTAAAGCATTGGGCTTTTCGGAAACTGATTCAATGTGGAATCTTATATTCGATATTATATGAGGCGAGTTGACCGATCGTATACCAAAGTCTATTGATTAAACCGGTATAGATGGCAATAGTGCTCTCATGATCGAGTATTTATCACATACACACCGCAATCTATGAGTTAGATTGGATATATAGCGATTATCGATTCCTTCGTATAACAATACCGCTAATCCGAACTTTTGGAAAAGTAAGAAAGTAATAATACTATTTTGAAATTGGATTAGGGTTTATTATACGCCTTTAATTTTGAAAAATAATTTGAAAAAGGGTTTTGAAAAGCTATTAAGTAATAAAAATTATGCAAACAAGAGTATGAATTATAAAATTGACGAATAAATAAAAGGAGAGAGAGAAAATTATACCTGAGCCTTCTTGGAAGGAGAGAATAAGGATCTCTTGGTGTGTACCACGAAATTCCCTTGATTGTTGATGAAAATAATGAATGGAGGGGGGGTCTATTTATAGTTGAAGAAAATACTTGGAGAGCAAGAAAATAGATTGCCATTAGGACTCTTGGAAATTATCGCGAGGACTTCCCACCGTTGGATCATCCCGATTTTTGGATATGTGTTGTAAATAGGAATATTCTAGATCGTGTAAAAATTTCAGGTCAATCGGATTTCGGGAAGGTTCCCTTTCGTTCTGCTTGGTACGAAGAGTTTGTGTCCGCGTAGGAAAGGTACTTGTTGTAGACAAGGTCCCTTGTTTGCACGACAAGTCAGGTTCTAACCGTTGGATCATGCTGAAATTTGGATATGTATTGCCAATATAAGTCTTCTAGACTCTGTAAAAATTTGAAGACGATCGGAGTTCGGGAAGGACTCGGTCTCCTTGGCTTGGTACAAAGAGTTTGTTTCCGCGTAGGAAATGTACTACAACTATCTCGACAATTAAACTTCCAACCGTTGGATAATTCTAAATTTTCGACATGTTTTCCCTCCAAATGTTTTCTAGCTCGTGTCCAAATTTTAAGTCGATCAGAATTCGGGAAGGCCACTATTTATTTTAATTTGCTACGAAGGACATTTCGACTAGAATTGCACGGTAGACAAATTGATTCTTGAGGATCCCATGTCCAACAAAGCTGAATTTTTAATATGCTCTTCCCCACAATAAGGCCTATCCACTTACAAAACTTCAAACCATTTTAACTTCGATAACACCTCCATTTGACCACCCGAAATAAACTCGCGATTTTCTGAATTTTCGGAGATCCGACCGTCGGATTTAGCTGATTTTCGAGTATGTTACTCCTTTTGATAATTTCCAACAACTCTCAAAGTTTGAGGATGATCCAAAGTATGTGACTCTCCTTTCACAAATTTCCCGGAGTTTTGACGGTTTTTTAGTTCCGGCAATTTTCGATAATTCTATAACTTCTCATCCGGGGTCCTTTCGGCTTTCTTCTTTGACCTGTACACATGAACAAACTACATGTGCATCTAGGAATGCTTGTGCGTGCATGCATGTTTATTTCTTTGAAAATTAGGATTCTTGCGGGGGTCGCAAAATGAGGTGTTCACAGACCCTCTCGGCCTGGGTTCTTTGTGAAGCAAAGAAACCAGGACGATAATGAGAACGCATCATTTTGTGGCACTCGCATGAATCACATATGATATTTTGAAAACAATGCAATGCAAATGATGCTGTGCTATGCTGCTTCTCTCTCTCTCCATGGGATGGATGGGCGATGTTTGGAACATATCTTGTGTCTTGCTGTGATGTGTGAACCATGTAGAGGGGTGTGCCCCCTGCTCTAGCAAAGTGTACTAGCCGCGTAGAGGGTGAGCCCCTTCTTTAATAGGATTGTGAATCGTGTAGAGGGTGAGCCCCTTCTTTAATAGGATTGGGAACCGTGTAGAGGGTGAGCCCCTGCCTTAACGGGATTGGGAACCGTGTAGAGGGTGAGCCCCTGCCTTAACGGGATTTAAGAACCGTGTAGAGGGTGAGCCCCTGCTTTAACGGGATTTGAGAACCGTGTAGAGGGTGAGCCCTTACTTTAACGGGATTGGGAACCGTGTAGAGGGTGGGCCCCTGCTTTAACGGGATTGGGAACCGTGTAGAGGGTGAGCCCCTGCTTTAACGGGATTGGGAACCGTGTAGAGGGTGAGCCCCTACTTTAACGGGATTGGGAACCGTGTAGAGGGTGAGCCCCTGCTTTAACGAGATTTGAGAACCGTGCTTGAGAACCATGTAGAGGGTGAGCCCCTGCCTTAACGGGATTGGGAACCGTGTAGAGGGTGAGCCCCTGCTTTAACGGGATTGGGAACCTTGTAGAGGGTGAGCCCCTGCTTTAACGGGATTGGGAACCGTGTAGAGGGTGAGCCCCTGCTTTAACGGGATTTGAGAACCGTGCTTGAGAACCATGTAGAGGGTGAGCCCCTGCCTTAACGGGATTGGGAACCGTGTAGAGGGTGAGCCCCTGCTTTAACGGGATTGGGAACCGTGTAGAGGGTGAGCCCCTGCTTTAACGGGATTGGGAACCGTGTAGAGGGTGGGCCCCTGCTTTAACGGGATTGGGAACCGTGTAGAGGGTGAGCCCCTGCTTTAACGGGATTTGGGAACCGTGTAGAGGGTGAGCCCCTGCCTTAACGGGATTTGAGAACCGTTTAGAGGGTGAGCCCCTGCCTTAACGGGATTGGGAACCGTGTAGAGGGTGAGCCCCTGCCTTAACGGGATTGGCAACTGGACTGTGTGAACCGTGCTTGTGAACCGTGTAGAGGGTGAGCCCCTGCTTTAACGGACTTGTGAACCGTGCTTGTGAACCGTGTAGAGGGTGAGCCCCTGCTTTAACGGACTGTGTGAACCATGCTTGTGAACCGTGTAGAGGGTGAGCCCCTGCCTTAACGGGATTGGGAACCGTGTAGAGGGTGAGCCCCTGCTTTAACGGGATTGGGAACCGTGCTTGTGAACCGTGTAGAGGGTGAGCCCCTGCTTTAACGGACTTGTGGGATTGTTCTGTCAGTGATTCTAGCATGGTGTATGTTTGCTGGGGATATGATGATTGATTGTATGCTGGCTAAGAATTGATGGTATGATGATTGATGGCCTGCTGGGGAGTTGAGAATTCCTACTGGCTAGGATAAAGGCTGAGAGTTGAGGATTTGCTGAGGATATAAGAACTCCTACTAGCATGGATAATGGTTGATGTGTGGGTTGATGATCTGCTACGGAAATGAGAATCCCTACTTGCTAGGATAATGGCTGAGGGTTGATGCTGAGGAGGTGAGAGTCTCTGAGAAGACATACATAGAGAGTTCTGGTGTGATATTTTTTTTTTATTTTTTTTTTTAAAAGAAGTACTTTTGGCTGGCCTCTTTTTCCTTGAGAAATGATCGAGTTACGTTCTCTCTGTTCTCGAAACTTCGTGTATGAATTTTGGACTTTGCCTCTTGCTCAGTTTCCGTGGCATTTTTTTTTCTTGTCACTAGGGTGCGATTCTGCTTATTGTTTCCTGACTTCGCGAAAGAAGAATTTCTTGTGCCTACATCATTTTCTGTTTTTCGATGCCCTTATTCCTCCTTGATTGATTAAAAGCTTTTTGATACAGCTTTTTGTTTTTTTAGCTTACTTTTTTTTTTTTGCATGGTCAGCAGCCTTCCTCACCCAAGACGTAGCCCTGGGCCTTTTGGCCTAGCTGTCACTCTTGGTGTGGCTCTCGCTGCCATCTTTTTTCCTTTTCAGTTTTTTTTTCAATATTCTTTTCCTTTGGCACTGTGGGATTTATCCTCTTTTCTACTCTTTCAATTTTTTCTTGTACCCACTTTGTTTTCTCTCACTTTGTCAGGTATTCTGAGCATCATCATCCTTGCGACTTTGAGAATGTTTACTTTGAAAGTTCGCATTTGACATCGTCGTGCTGTGTTTGTGATTTTCGGTCCGAGAACCTTTGGGAGCGTATCTTGAAAACTTCTTGGGCGAGAAAAAGCTAGGCCAAAAGTCCTTTTTGTGGGGCTTGTTCCCTGTGTTTTTTACGAAATCTTATCATTCCAGTCTTTCTCTCTATCTTTCTCTGATATCATCTCAAAGGGGGCTTTTTGGTTTTGGAGAGAGCTTGAGTTTGCCTGAAGGAAGGGCTTTAGTATGTGCCTGTGAAAAGGGCTTTAGTATGTACCTGTAAAAAGGGCTTAGGTTGGATTGGTGCCGGTAAAAGGGGCTTGGATTGGATTGGTGCCTGTAGAAAGGGCTTTGGATTGGTGCCTATGGAAAGGGCTTTGGGATGGTGCCTATAGAAAGGGCTTGGGATTTGATTGATGCCTGTAGAAAGGGCTTGTGAAGTGATTTGACTCTCTGGGAGACTTTGTGATTGTGTTTTTTCCTCTCTAGGAGGACATGTGGAGTGATTTGCCTCTCTGGGAGACTTTGTGAAATGATTGACCTCTCTGGGAGAAAATGTGAAGTGATTCGACTCTCTGGGAAGGCTTATGAAATGACTTGCCTCTCTAAGAGGGCTTGTGAAGTGATTTGAATCTCTGGGAGGGCTTATGAAGTGACTTGCCTCTTTGGGAAAGCATGTGATCTTATCATGACGATCTGGTCGGTGATGGTGGTGTGACTAATCATCGAAGTATATACCAGGATGCGGTGGTGAAGCCTGTCTGGTAGGCCATGAAGCTTAGTGCCTATGTATTCTTGGACTGGTGCGCGGTACACTTATGCAAGTGTTCATGTGTGTGCACTATGCAAATGCTTATGCCATGCTTCCATAAATTTTAAGTATTCGCATACTTCTTAAATCATCGCACTATCATTTTAAAAATTAGGTTTTGAAAAGGTTTTGAATCTTGAGTTGCCTGATTTATGAAGTATGTTACGCTACTTGAAATTACCTAAATGCAGATGTATGCATGCAGGACCGACAATTTTCCGAGAACATAGCAACTTTGAAAAGGCAAATATTGATTTCTAGTCAAACAGTGAGTGAGTGTAAGGTAATAAGAGAGATGGAGTGCTTCCGAGTTGAAACTCTGCTGATCTTGCATTATGCTTCCATCTTGACATGTTTCTCTCTGCTTCTTGAGTCTTGGACCTGTTAAGATTCATTCGCGTTGCTGTTTTTGCTCATACCCACAATCTCAGGAGGATTACCGATGTTCTGCATTCTCAGGAGTAGGTGTAGACAGGCTTGATTCTTGAGAGATGCGGGGCTTTCAGTTGCTAAACCAATTGATTAACTTGATTTTACCTTCAGGATTTTTGGCTCTGCTGATAGGACAACAACAGGGTCATGGTGATATGGGTAGGACATTCTCAGTGCGAATGATGAATGGAGAGGCTAGTCTTTAGAGAGTTGTTCGGGTCTTCTCGTCGATACCCTCAGTAGATGTACCCTCGGCACCCTCAATATGTGCAAACGATGATGGTGAGTCTAGTCTTCGGGGAACTATTCTGGTCTTCTTGTCGAAACCCTCAATGCATATACCCTCTGCACCCTCAGTGTATGCGAACGATGATGGTGAGGCTATTTGGGTCTTCTTGTCGATACCCTCAGTGCATATACCCTCTGTACCCTCAGTGTATACGAACGATGATGGTGAGGCTAGTCTTCGGGGATCTGTTATGATCTGCATCAAGGAAGGCTTGAGGATTATGGTTCTGAGGGGGTTGGTTATGTTTAGGGTTCAACCAGGCGGTTTTGGGATCTTGCACCGGTGGTACAACGATGTTGGCAATGGCACATGAAGTGGGTGGTTGATGTTGGCAGGAATTGAGAGAATGTGTTAGAGAATGTTAAGTGGAGCTACTGGGTCTCGGGTTTGGTTACCTTAGGCTGGGTATGGATTTGGATTGAATTGGTTTGGTTCAGTATGTATTCTGACAGTGATTAGGGCTCAAGATGGGCTTGGGTGGCCACTTAGTGATCTTTCATGATGGCTACGAACTGGGTCCGATCATGGATTAGATGATAGATGTGTTCAAGGGTTAAGGTGCCACCCTCGGTTTGTGGGAGAACGGGACCAGGCGGCGGACCCGCTGCATGAGAAGCTTCACCGTAATTACCCTCAGTTTTCTCGACCCCGATTTGATGAAGTAGTAACTCGGTGTTGCAATGATGAGGCATGATCGGTAGTGAATCTGATCTCATGAGTCGTCTAGTTTGCCAGCAGTAGATAATCGGAGTGTGGTGAAGAATGGGGAGAAAGAAGTAGGGGATTTGACCGAAAAATCAATATTTTGCCATGGGTTGCATAATTCTCGGAAAACTATGACTCGACAAAAAAATAAAATCGAAAACCACTTTTTAGTGATTAGCGAAAACAGACCGACGGCAACAACTTGAAAGCCCCGTGGATAGGTTTAGGGTAGGAATATGAATTCCCAGGGTGCCCTTATAACCTTCCGATTTTAAAAATTAATTTTTGAAAAAATTATTTTTGAAAATGACTCGGTTTTTTAGAAAATATTTTGAAAAACATTTTTGAAAAATCGGGAAGTTCTCTCCTCTTATAGTTGCTTTTCATGAAAATAGTAAAAGGGAAATTCTCACTAACTGGTTTTAGTGAGGGATTTCTACGGACGGGGTTGGACAGCCACCGACCGTACTTGCCAAACCAAGAGTTGGTATGTATGACAAGTCCTTTTGTTCACTAATCTCACGACCGACGGTCAAGAAAACATGTAGAAATTCGTGTGTACTAGGCTGACGCATCCTATATGCAAGCGTGGTTGAAAAGGGTAAGGTTTAAGGCTCCCTCCTATTTGGCTAGGTCTTGCTATATACCCCAAGGGCGAGTACGTGCAAGGACTTTTTGATATACATTCTGGGTACGTGAGTGTTCTCGTCACTCGATATACCTCAGTTTGGTACTTGGCCAAGGAGAGTGGTCCCATGCGCTTTCGGCTAGTGTAGACCCGCAAGTCCACGGCCTAATCACGACTTTGGTCCCGAGGTTGATAGGGTAAATTCACACTCGCGATAATGCATGATGATAGTGAGTGCGTGCAAAATAACAATTATGGAGGTACATTATGAAGAACGCTTTAGGGTTTGTCCGAGTACTTTCAATTTTTATTTATGAAAAGATTTTCCTCAAACAATTATTACAAACAAAAAGGAAATTAGGGTATCCACCTAAATCGCATCTATGTTATCCTAAGACTAAGGCCAAAAAAGAAAGCATGCAAACATAAATAATTATCCACGCATATTCTACTCTTGTTTAGAGTCTAATCCTCTTACGTCCCCAGCAGAGTCGCCACTGTGAGAACCCGCGTTCTCGACGCCCGGGGGTCCCCGTGGGCGGTGATTCCGTTTGTTGATTTGGAAATCAGGTTTTGAAAAGAATAAGAGTCGCCAGTTTGTTTTACTAAACAAACAAAAAAGGTTTGTGTAAAAGAGACGTATTTATGGACTAAATATCCTCTTATACACAATATATGCGAAACCAGTTGATTCGAAGGTTCGGGGATTAAGTTACGAATCGGGAAGGTGTTAGGCACCCAATTCGCCCTTTCGGTCTCTTGAGTAGGATATGCGTGTGTTATAATTCAGTTCTTGCATGCTATTGCTATTACTTTACAGCTTTTCGTGCTTGCCTTAAAAATCGGAATTTTGGGGTTGGGATGAAAACGATGTGTTTCCTAATTCACCCATGATTTTGAAAATAAGTGTGTGTGTGTGATTTAAAAAAGAGAGTTTGATAATAATAGATGCAATGAAACAAGTGATTTTGTAAAGCATTGGGCTTTTCGGAAACTGATTCAATGTGGAATCTTA
This sequence comes from Lonicera japonica, assembly GCA_021464415.1. Lineage (NCBI taxonomy): Eukaryota > Viridiplantae > Streptophyta > Magnoliopsida > Dipsacales > Caprifoliaceae > Lonicera > Lonicera japonica. The sequence goes on from CM038467.1 coordinate 52,595,510, forward strand.
TATTCGATATTATATGAGGCGAGTTGACCGATCGTATACCAAAGTCTATTGATTAAACCGGTATAGATGGCAATAGTGCTCTCATGATCGAGTATTTATCACATACACACCGCAATCTATGAGTTAGATTGGATATATAGCGATTATCGATTCCTTCGTATAACAATACCGCTAATCCGAACTTTTGGAAAAGTAAGAAAGTAATAATACTATTTTGGAATTGGATTAGGGTTTATTATACGCCTTTAATTTTGAAAAATAATTTGAAAAAGGGTTTTGAAAAGCTATTAAGTAATAAAAATTATGCAAACAAGAGTATGAATTATAAAATTGACGAATAAATAAAAGGAGAGAGAGAAAATTATACCTGAGCCTTCTTGGAAGGAGAGAATAAGGATCTCTTGGTGTGTACCACGAAATTCCCTTGATTGTTGATGAAAATAATGAATGGAGGGGGGGTCTATTTATAGTTGAAGAAAATACTTGGAGAGCAAGAAAATAGATTGCCATTAGGACTCTTGGAAATTATCGCGAGGAGTTCCCACCGTTGGATCATCCCGATTTTTGGATATGTGTTGTAAATAGGAATATTCTAGATCGTGTAAAAATTTCAGGTCAATCGGATTTCGGGAAGGTTCCCTTTCGTTCTGATTGGTACGAAGAGTTTGTGTCCGCGTAGGAAAGGTACTTGTTGTAGACAAGGTCCCTTGTTTGCACGACAAGTCAGGTTCTAACCGTTGGATCATGCTGAAATTTGGATATGTATTGCCAATATAAGTCTTCTAGACTCTGTAAAATTTTGAAGACGATCGGAGTTCGGGAAGGACTCGGTCTCCTTGGCTTGGTACAAAGAGTTTGTTTCCGCGTAGGAAACGTACTACAACTATCTCGACAATTAAACTTCCAACCGTTGGATAATTCTAAATTTTCGACATGTTTTCCCTCCAAATGTTTTCTAGCTCGTGTCCAAATTTTAAGTCGATCAGAATTCGGGAAGGCCACTATTTATTTTAATTTGCTACGAAGGACATTTCGACTAGAATTGCACGGTAGACAAATTGATTCTTGAGGATCCCATGTCCAACAAAGCTGAATTTTTAATATGCTCTTCCCCACAATAAGGCCTATCCACTTACAAAACTTCAAACCATTTTAACTTCGATAACACCTCCATTTGACCACCCGAAATAAACTCGCGATTTTCTGAATTTTCGGAGATCCGACCGTCGGATTTAGCTGATTTTCGAGTATATTACTCCTTTTGATAATTTCCAACAACTCTCAAAGTTTGAGGATGATCCAAAGTATGTGACTCTCCTTTCACAAATTTCCCGGAGTTTTGACGGTTTTTTGGTTCCGGCAATTTTCGATAATTCTATAACTTCTCATCCGGGGTCCTTTCGGCTTTCTTCTTTGACCTGTACACATGAACAAACTACATGTGCATCTAGGAATGCTTGTGCGTGCATGCATGTTTATTTCTTTGAAAATTAGGATTCTTGCGGGGGTCGCAAAATGAGGTGTTCACACATGCTGCCGAGCTAAAATATCAAAGGTTAGAGAAACTGGTTTATGCCATCCTCCTCACTTTCAAGAAACTGAGACCTTACTTCCAGGCCCACACTATCGATGTACTCACCGACCAGCCCCTATGAAGGATCCTTGACAAGCCAGAGAAGTTAGGAAGGTTAGTTATCTAGGCTGTAGAGCTCGAACAGTTCGTGATTAATTATAAATCTTGAACCTCTGTCAAGGGATAGGCCATAATAGATTTCATCGCGGAGTTCACATACAATGAAAAACTAGCTCTGAACATCAGGAATTGTTGCCACCTGTGGACCCGAGCACCTCGAGCCCCACCTCTCTGAACTTGCGACCAGAGATTTCCATATGGATACTCCATGCAGATGGGTCATTCAACTTACAAGAATCTAGTGCTGGTGTGGTGCTCATCACCCCTGAAGCTAACAGTCTGGAAATAGCTCTCAAATTTCTTTTCAAAACCTCCAACAACGAGGCTGAATATGAAGCCATCATTGTAGGACTACGAATAGCTAAAGATCTGGGGACAAGGCAAATGGTGGTCTATAACGACTCTGCGGTAGTGGTTTGCCAAATACTTATCCACAACATGGCTAAAAAAGATTACATGGCTGCCTATCTGGCCAAGGCTAAGGTAACAACTCGGAGGTACTCGAACCTAATATTCATCAAGGTCCCCCGAGCTCTGAACAACAAAGCAGACCGCTTGGCCAAACTTGCCTCATCTACAGAGGTACCGAGTGGTGTTCATGTAGAGTATTTAGAAAAGAAGGCCATTTATGAGATCACAGAGCTCAACATAGCCCCAGTATAGGCCTGTCAATGTTGGATCGACCCAATTCTAAACTATCTCATGAGCAGAGCTCTTCCTGAAGACAATAAGAAGGCCAAAAGGATAAAATACATTTCCAATGGGTACGTGGTCATTGAAGAAACACTGTACAAGAGGGGGTTTGTCCTCCCATTTTTGCTCTGCCTACATCCTCACTAGGCCCAGACAGCACTGTTAGAAATCCAGGAGGGTTTGTGTGGAGGTCATCCAGCAGCTCGTTCGCTGGCCCTTAAAGTCGACAGACAGGGCTACTTTTGGCCCGCTATCTTGCAAGACGCCAAAGAGCTAGTAAGGAAATATGGCAAGTGCAGCGATTCTCCAACGTCCAGCAGCTCCCAGCAAAGCTCATGACCCCCATTAGAAGTCCTTAGCTCTTCTCTCAAGGGGGATGGACATAGTTGGGCCCTTACCCTTAGGCAAGAGGCGAACTAAATTTGCAATGGTAGCAATTAATTACTTCACCAAGTGGGTTGAGGCAAAGGCACTGACCACAATCACCACCATAAAAATCCAAAGTTTCTTATGGAGAAATATTATATGTCATTTCGATCTGCCAAAGGTGTTGATCACAGACAATGGGAAGTAATTCGACAGTGACCTCTTTTGGGACTTCTGCAAAGGACATGGGATTGAAAACTATTACATCTCCCCTGTCCACCATAAGCCAATGGTCAGGTAGAGGTCACCAATAGAACCCTACTGAGCTCGTTAAAGAAGAGACTCGATGATGCCAAGGAAAATTGGTCTGAAGAGCTTTCGTCAATTCGGTGGGCCTACTGAACCACTATCAGAGGTCCAACTGGCAAAACTCCCTTCTCTCTGACCTATGGGACCGAAGCTATTATTTCGGTGGAGATAGGGGTACCCACATACAGAATTAACCATCACGACCCAGCTCGTAATAATGAAGGCATGTTGGCTAATCTAGACTTCCTTGAAGAAAAAAGAGAGGAAGCTTGAATCAAAGAAGAGGCCTATAAAAGAAGCATGGTCAAAAATTACAATAAAAGAGTCAAGCGCAAAAGTCTGAATATGGCAGACTTGGTACTTCGAAAGGTTATCCTAGCAACCAACATGGCAAGCGCTCTACTAAATGGGAAGGTCCCTACATAGTCACCAAGGTCAGCGGACCTAGTACCTACTATCTGAGGACTGTAGATGGCATGGAACTCATGAGACTATGGAACATAGAACACCTCAAGAGATACTATCTTTTAGCTAAAATATAATGTACTATTGTAATAGCTGTTTATAAGAAAAATGTATATGAAATAGATTTGCTTTGGGACTTCATTACTTGTAAAGTGCACTCTGTAAAAAACCTTTCACGAAGATGTCAGTTTAGTAAGTGCTCATCTTGTAAGAAGCACACTTACACTCTGTAAAAAAAACCTCTCACAAGGAGGTCATTTTAGTAAGTGCTCAGCTCACAAGAAGCACACTTGCACTCTGTAAAAAAAACCTCTCACGAAGAGGTTAGTTTAGTAAATGCTCAGCTCGCAAGAAACACACTTATACTCTGTAAAAAAAATCTCTCACAAAGAAGTTGATTTTTCAATCGAAGAGGCCTATTAACAAATAATTTTTTTTTAGAATTTGCCTAAGTCAGAAGGGGGGGGGGGGACTTTACTCAAGACTTAGACAAAAACAAAACAAATTTTACTTTTTAAACACCAAAGACTTCGCAAAAATTCCTATCATCATATAAGTCTGTCACCAAGCACAAAAGGACCTTAATATAGGCCTGTTGAGAACTATACAATTCCTCTCACGCAGAGGTCAGTGTAGTAACTAATCAGCTCAATGAGCACTTTTACACGCTGAGGAGTCCACCTAACACTTGAGAGTTCTCAATAAATTTTGCGTAATGCCTAGGGGGAATGACCATTTTAAACATTAACCAAAATAACGAGAATTCCACGTTGTATTGAGAGACCCAACAACAACTAATTCAACAAGCTACAGGTCCTTAATCTCTTATGATATGGCTAAGACCTCCCTTGAGGCACACTACACATTTTGCATAAAATTCTACTTAACTTTTTTCTAAGCTATAGGGGCATTAAAGTATTAACGGAGCTCATTGTATCTCACATGACAACTTAGATAAAATAAAAAAGACAAGAAATTCAGGCAAAATAAAACGGAGAAATTTTCAATGCAAAAACTTGTTTATTTCATAATAAAGGGAAATAATTACAGGGATCCTAATGCCTCTATTACGAAAGAAAAGTAAAGAAAGCAGAAAATCCTACAACTATAGACACTAAGTCTACTAAGCCTCCCCTATGTCAGCTCCATCTCCAGAGGATGAAGGTTTTCTAGTTTCCCATTTTTCCAGAATGTCGGGCTCCTCTTCCCTTATTAGCTGAAGAATGGAAAGGATGTCCCATCTTTTCTCTAAAATCTTTGTCTCGAGCTCTGAAGTAACGCCCATGTTTGAGGGGATCTCTATACCCTCAATATTATCAGGCTTCTACAAGGCAAGCTCCTGGCACTTGAAGAAACTGGCCACATAAGCAATGCTGATCTTGGATAGCGGCCCTTCTTGAGCACAGGAGCTCTCCATGGCTTGAAGCTCCACAGCATGCATGAAATCTCTGAGGACCCTAGCGTCTTTTCCAGCTCTGAGACCTGGTTCTTCATGGCCTTGTTCCGATGGAAGACAGAAGAAAGCTCCTCCTTTTCAGCTGCAAGCTCAGGCTCAATAGCTTTTTGCGCTTCTTCCAGAGTAGCCCTCAGGCTCGTAGACTCCTTCTCAGCCCCGTCAGCTCGGGTGAGAACCCTGTTGTGGTCTCCACATAGCTCGTGGAGGTCATTCCTGTATTTTTCCAGCTTTGCAGAGAGAGGCCAGTAGCCGGTTCCCTCCTTGGCTATGTGAAGGGTATAATAAAAGAGGGAGATGGCCTGAAAAGGAGAACTGTTAAGATCTTGAACGAGAGAGTGCCAAAATAAAGGAAAAATTAGAGCAAAAATGTTACATGACTCATATGATAGCCGTACTCATCGGCTAGTTGGCTAACTCCTACCTCCATCATGTTTTGAAGCATGCCCTCACCCAAAGAAGGCAAGGTCATCCCAAGAATGAAGAACTAAGACCCATCTCTAGTGGTCCTAGGGGTAGCGGAGCTGGAGGCACCTTCAAAGGCAGACTGCTTCTGAGCTTCAGTAAGGTCGAGCTCTTGCACGTCCTATTCGTCAAAGACCACTTACTTGTAAGCTGCCCTAATGGGAGAGGCCCTGCCTGGCAAAAAGATGCCAATATCTTCATCTTGGAGCTCCTCGACCCTCTCCAACCTTGTTTCTTACAGGCTTAGAGGTTGAAGAGTGGTGAGAGGACCAATCATCAACTCCACAAATGAGTTGACACCTCCTGCATCCTTATCCTCCTCTGTCTTCTCGACTGCTGAGGGGGCGGTACGTCCCTCCTTAAAATCCTTGGCACTAATGGTAGACAAAGGCTTATCTGCCAATACCACGAAAGGCCTATTGAGCTCAAGCTCTGCTCTGCTATAGTTTGGATGGCAATGTGCATGTTGCTAGGTCTGGGACCCAGACCGAAGCGCCATAGCATTTTTGGGGCAATGAGCTAGGCATAATTATTCACCATAAACCTCTCAGCGTCATTTATCCACTCATTGGACGCGGAGGCAGACCTTTCTACAAAAAAGAAAAAGAAAAAAAGAGTTGTCAAAATAGCTCAGCAGTGGTTGTTAAAACAAAATAGGCAAGAATCTGAGTACTTATAGACTGAGATGGGGTCCGTGAACCAAGCCTTAAGGTCGATCATACTGGGACATCGCGGATCGTGCTCCCAACCAGTCCCAGACACGAAGAAGAACCTTTTTTTTGTTAAAAATATTGGAAGGTAGGTCATAGATGAGCTTGGGTGCTCCCATTTTGAAGGAACAGTTGAGAGTTCCTCTGTTCCTGCCTCTACCGTCCTTGTACTGGAATAGGGTAAGGAACTCGTCGACTGAAATCTTGTGGCTCCCAATAGTGATAGCTCTGAATATGAAAATGGATCTGATCAGGTAGCTCCACATGTTTGGAAGGACTTGCACCGACGTAAGGTCTAAGGCCGCTAAGAGCTCCCTCGGGTGGTCGTCCATCGAAAAACAGAGCCCATACTCAAAAGCAGATTCATAAAAACACACTTTCCTGAGTAAAAAGTAGCAAGCCCTTTGTATGCCTCTCCATCTTTTGCCATAAGGCAAAGGTGTGCCATCTCTTCATCACTTGACTCGATATCGGATTTGTCTTCATCTAATTCGCTTGAATGCCTTTTTAGAGCATCTTTCAATCTTCTGCATAGCTCTTCCCTCTTTGCTTTCTTCTCTCTTTTCTCATCTTTTATAACCGGAAAATTCAACTTGTAGGGTCCCGGTTCATGACAATGTAAACACTTCCTTAGCTCATTCTCAACTTTTGGATGAGTTGATTTATCATGGAAGTTCTTTGAGGATGAGGGATCGTTGGTGATCTTCCCTTGAGAATACTTCTTCTTTGTTAGAAATTTCTCAAATTTCCTAGAGAGAAGTGCTATGTCTCCATCTCCTTTTGTTCCTTTTCCTTCATTTGGTTTTAAAGCAAATATTGTCAATGGATTCGCTTTCTCTCCTCCTTCTTCTCTTTGCAATTTCTTCTCATGGGTTTTGAGAGAACCCAATAGCTCATTCATGCTAAGCGTTTTGAGATTCTTAACTTCTTGAATTACCATCACCTTAGGCCTCCACATCTTTAAAAGAATCCTAAGCATTTTTCTAATCTTTTCTTCATTAGAATAAACCTTGCCAAAAGGTCCAAAGCATTAGTGAGAATAGAAAATCTACTATACATGGAAGCAAGTGATTCGTTATGCTCCATCTTAAATAACTCATAATCATGGACAAGTATTTTAATATTATCCTCCTTCACTTGAGAAGTTTCCTCATAGAAAACGTCAAGCTTGTCCCAAATCTCTTTTGCAGTTTTGCAACTAGAGATTTTATTGTATTCATCCATAGACAATACATAATGTAATGAATTTAAAGCTTTGGCATTAAACTGAATTTTTCTAATATCATGCTCAATGTATTTGAATATAGACTTGGGAATAACATTTTTCTTTTCGTTGGTTTTTGTAATCTCATAAGGTCCAACAAATGTAACCTTCCATTGTTCAAAATCGTTAGCTTGTAAAAAAGTGCACATACGATTTTTCCAATAACTATAGTTTTTGCCAGTAAACAATGGTGGCCTATAAATAAAAGCACCTTCGGAAAGGCCAGTTCTTTGATAATAAGACATGATCGAGGACTCTAAGATTGTGAAATCAAAACAAGACTATACCCTCTGATACCAATTGTTAATTGGATTTTAACCCTAGAGGGGGTGAATAGGGTATCAAAAACTTAATGCAGAATTAAAAACTTTTTCAAAATGTTTAAGTAATTTAACTAGCTAAACAAGTATATCAGGGAATGCAAGCAAATAATCAATCAAGAAATCAATCCCAAGAGCAATCAATAAATATAAATGCAATCAAATAAGGAGCTTGAGTTAGAAAGATTAAACCAATTGGAAGTCCAAACGCTTTTTGTCCTCACAGTTTTGGTTTACCAAACCATAGTCTGCGCTCGATTAGTTCCCCGACAAGTTTCACTAATTTCAATCTTCTTTCGGGTGAAGATCAAACCTTTATAAGTGTTGTTGTCTCACTACACTCTACAAGTATTGCTATACCACAATACTCTCACAAGAATCTCACTTGCTAATTTATGAGATTTACTTCTCACAAATACTAAACAAGAATTTACCTTATTATTTTTCTATGAGATTTACCTCTCACAATTTCAATATAGATTGTTTGGTGATTCACACCAACGAACAACAACTCTAAAGTGTTTAAAGATTACAATTGAAGTTCACACTAGAGTTACTTGTTTGATCAAGATTAATAGCTCAAATAAATAATGATTGATCAAAAATAATTTCTTGAATCTTTTGATATTGAAGATAGATGAAGTATAGAGTATGAGAGTGATTCAAGGAAGTCAAAATGTTCTTAGATAGTGTATATATTGTCTCAATAGTGATATAGCCGTTTATGAGGTTTGGTAGAAGTTTGGTACCAAAAATGATAAAAAATCAAAAATTCAACAGCAATATTCCGAAGCATCAGTCAACTGATGGATCCTTAGTCGACTGAGCAAAGCTACTTAGTCGACTGATGGGCTCTGTCCATCAAACCAAAATCCCAATTTTTGCATTTTTGCATATAAGCTCCAAAATTAATTCTAATGCTTTTGGGACCTTAAAATAAGTTCCTAAGACAGCTATTTACAGGAAAATTCAAAATAAGATCGCTTGAATTTAATATGAATTTATTTGAAAATCGATTTTTGTAAGAATGATGTTTTCAAAGAAATTTTGATTCAAACTGATTTTGATCCATCTAAGAATGCTATATCAATATGTATGAGCTATATAAATAATCAAATAAGAAACTTTACGTAAATCCTAAGCACTCACTCAATTAACGAATGAACGAGTCTTTGAATGCTTCGATTTGTTTCTTCAATTTGTTCTTCACTTGAAACTTTTGCCTTGAAGCTTTTGCATGTGATCCTTGATCTTTTGTGCTTCATGAAATGCATTGATAGCATGTGTGAGATGATATATGATCTTCCTTGCTAGTCCAATGCGTAGTTGACTTGATCGGATATTGATTGAATGATCCTTGTCATGCTTCCATTGAGCAATCATGATATTCTTGATATTCAATGTAAATGAGCTAAAAACTTATATCAAGAAACATGTTAAATTACAAATGATTGATTTATTGTTATTATCAAAATAAGATTAAAACCTTCAAGGTCAACAATGATGGCTAAATGGATGAATTAAGTTTTACTTTTTTAAATCAATTGAGCTAAGGCTGGCGATTAATACGAATGGTAGCTCATAAAGAATTAGTCATTTGAGTTTGTCATTGGTCTTTACCAAGGCTGATGAGCTATCAAGCGGGAATGTTATCCTGAAAATTGTAATGCCTCGTATTTTGTTTTCGTGCCATTTTCACGCTTAAGCCCGTTTAAAGCCAAAACTCTGTTGGAGGGGCCAATTTACGTTTTAGAACCTTTATCATTGATCCAATACATATACAAGTTATTTTAATGATATTAAGTATGCGTGCATGGTTGGAACACATTTTGGGAAGCCGCGGGTGAATTTGGTGGCTAATGGTGAAAATTGAACTTTTGCCGAAATGAGTTTGGCTAACTTTGAAAGGCCATAACTTTCTCATACAAAGTCCAAATGACTTCCCATTTATGGCCAGATTTCATCTCATTCCTTTCTACAAGTTCCGTGTTGGGCTCGAGTTGAGATAACATCGTTTCAGGGGTCAAAGAGGCAGAGGAAAATGGGACTTCAGGAAGATTTGCCTCTAATCGATCAGTGGCTAATGCTCTGATCGATCAGAGCTGGGCAACGGGGTCTAAATGCTTATTTTGACCAGATATTTATCCATTTTCACCCTCCTTTCTTCCTTATTTTGATCCACACCTTTGGAGAGAGTTAGAGAGAGTTAAGAGCTCATTTGCGGGGAGTTTTTAAGAGATCATTGCCTATTCATCATCAAAACCCAAAATCACTACCATATCATCCTTAAATCTTCATCATATTTTTCATCTTCCTCATCATCCATGACTAGGGTTTGAATAATTGGCGAAAACTAGAGTTAATTCAGCTCAATTCAACGCTCAATCTTCAAGGAACTAGCTTTAATTAAGGTGGGAACACTATTACCTAAACTCAAGTTCAAATTTTATGTGTTGCATCTTTATTTTCAAAGCAAATTGGGGGGTTTTTCTTACAAGTTTATTGATACACATATATGGGACTTTGGGTTTGAGACTTATGAGTTGCTTTCTTGATTTATCCATGTTTTCATTATAATTTCATGCCTATATATGTGAATCTCATTATACACTAGCTTACCACGAGCTCTATTGGTTACTCGCTAGTGCGGGTGTGTGTATACTCAGCTTATCGTTATCTATATACTATGTTATGATTTAGGAATGAGGATTTATGCTAGAGTTGGATTTTATTATACCTTAGTATGAACTTTGTACCCTAGAAGCTATACATAAGTGTTCCTACATATACTATTGAGTTATTAAGGGAATTATTTAATAAGTATACAACTACAACAGGCTTTGGGTATATATATGCTTAGTATGGAAAATGGAGTTGTATATATATTAGGTTTACATGATGTAAGTAATATACATATGCCATTGATTCCCTAATATCATGACTTTGGTGGAGATCCATTTTTTTGGCAATAATCTTGTTTTTGAACTCAGCTATACATTTTACAAATTATGGGTTTGATATGTGTACTTTCACTACCAAAAGTTATGATGACTATATCCATGAGATACATACGCTATTGAATGGACTAATTGCGCGTTTTATGAATGATATTTTACTAAGCCAAGTGTTTATTACGAATAGATTATTAATCAACTTATTAAAGTTGTTCATTACGTGGATATAATGAGGCAACAGGTATTAGTTTCTTAAATGGCACATGTATATTAAATATATGTTAAGTTGAACACATCATCGTTATGCATATGGAGAAACTAGTTACGCTCTTGGTAAGCAAAATTAGTACGAAGATATGAATGAAGATATATATATATATATATGTGTGTGTGCGCGCGTATATACAGGTACATATGTATGTTATATATGAGTATAGCTTTTAGGAATACTTCCTATTGATGTTTTTGTTTTGTATGGCATTAATAGTCCATGGGGGAAGTAGCCTTGGCGGCTACACACCCTGATCTGTGTAGAGGGATCCCGCTTTGAGAGCGGCATACTCTATGGTCCGTAGGAGGACCCCGCGAGGCAGCATACCCTACACCATCTAGGTGGTCCACGGGGGGACCCAACCTTGGGGGTTACATACCCTAGCCTTGGGGGTTTAGATCGCCATTGCTATGCACAGTAGAGTAAATCCTAGATGTTTGATGTGAGATGAGATTGACGGTTATAAGATTAGTGCATACACTTCTCTAATGATATACTATAATATTATGATTTACTTATATCTTGATGATATATTCTTTGTTGTATTTTCAGGGTAGGATAGCATTAGGCGTGCATTGCACGTAACATAGTTTCACTCTATTTTAAACAGAGTACTTTATATATATATAAGCGCTGAGTACATATGTAAAAATAGTATAAGCATATAAACATAGTTTCGATTATTTTCATTACTACATGTTGCATGTGTTTTCCAATATGTATTTTCTTAGGCAAATGCTTATAGTTCCCACTGAGCCCGTATTTGGCTCACTCCCATTTTTCAAACAATTTTGCAGGTACTTCTTAAGGGACGACACGAGTATGGAATCTAAGGGCCTCTGAATACCTTAAACACTTAGAGTTGTCTATAGACAACTTGTACGTTATCAATTGTGTATAATTAAACATCTCTTAGATTTGATGTATTATCATTGAGATATTATGTAAAGTCTTTGTTTAAAGTTGGGACCTCATTGGAAGAATTGTTTTATATGGATTGTTTGATTTCTACTGATCAAGAATTTCAAAATCATAGAGTTAGATTGCTGGTAAAACTTTATCTTATTATTTACAGGTTTTGATTAATTAACTTTACGAACTCCACATGCCAAAATTTTCTTAAAAATGAGGCTTCATATGTAATTTACTATATAAATGAGATTTAAATTATGTACTTCAAATCTACCGTCGCGTACGACACTGTGATTAACCGGGTCTCGGAGGCTTAAACCTGATAATGGGATTCTGGGTGTCACAAAAATGATTAATCAACTGACTAAGCATGGTGAGGTAGCCTATCCGATTTAATATGTTATCATTTTTTTTGTATCATAAATTCTGAATCGACTTCATTTCCTCAGTAACCTTGTAAAATGTTCTCTTAATTGCTAGCTTGGAACTTTTTGGGTCCTTCCTACTGTTGTTATCGTTGAGACCGATATGGGGTGGCACACTTATCTTGTAAAGATAAGGACTTTTCTAAAAAAGTAAATCCTATAAGGAAAAGGTAATATAGCACGGTGTAATCGATATGATATGACGGGTCTTGAAAGGTCATGTGTATTATTTTGCCGTGTAATAGTATTGCTAATATTTTGAACTTAATACTAAAAAATATCATTTGTGTTTTCTAGGAATTTAAATTAAGTTTAGGCTTCAACTTAGGGTTGTTGACGATACTAGCAATGCAGCATTTTTGGTATGGGGACCGTGAGCATGTTGAATTGCTTGGAAAGATGGTTGTTGAGTTAAAACCTGAATTGTGCGATGTATTTGCAAATATCAACTTTATGTTCTCAAACTAATTTTCTTTATTTTGAGCATTAAAAAGTCAATGATGTGTTGTTTCAACAAGGAAATGAAAAGGGCATGTCGGCTGACTTTGAGAAATTGGAGGAGAGAGAGATATTGTTTAGGGTTCAGGATGAAAATGCATGTTCATCAGAAAAGTGACATTTTTAGTGTGACGAAGTGCTCGATTGACCCTAATATAATTTCTAAGTATGTGGGTATGAATGCAGTGAGTTAGGTTAGTCGAAAATATCAACTAAAGGCAAAACTTTAATTTTGCCACATGTTAAGATTAAGTACATACTAAGACGCAATCTAACAAATGTAGCTCTTAATTCTAAACAACAAGAGTCGGATCCCCATTCAAAGATCGAAAAGACTAAGACTGAAGAGGTAAAGGTGTTTCTTTTATCAGTTTTCAATACTTAATGTCTCATTTTCTATCGTGAGTCTATGGTTGCCAATATGTATTATCTAATTACTAATAGCATATTTTATGGTCTAAGGCTCTTCCTCAAATGATGAAGTTACTCCACATGCACGCATTTTGCAATTCCTTTCGTCACAAGATAAATATCTTACAGTAGGTGAAATCGATCTTATAATCTCAATAGTGATTCCTGATGAGGTGTCAGATTTTCATTATTATAGTGTTGTTAGAGATTTCATGGTGCATGGACCACGTGGTAGTGCAAGGAGTTATTCACCGTGTATGTCAGATGGTCATTGTACAAAGCATTGTCCAAAAAAATTTTGTTAAATTTACAAATATTGACGAAGATGGTTACCCAGACTACAAAAGGAGGGACAATGGAAGATGGTTTATTAAAAATGTTGTTGAGCTTGATAAAAAATATGTGGTTCCTCACAATCGTTATTTTTTGATGAAATATGGTGCTCATAAAAATGTTGAATGGTGCAATCAGTCTCGGTCTATAAAGTATTTATTCAAATATGTCAACAAAAGACATGATTGTGTTACAACAACCTGTGAAAACCCGCGTTTTCAGCCCCTTCGCTTTTCATCTTTATTTTTCGGAACATGTTGGAGTTTTTATTAATTACAAAAAACATGACATTTTGTAAACAATTCAGAGTCGCCAGTTTGTTTTACTAAACAAACAAAAGTTTTGTGTAAAAGAGAAACATTTATGAATTAAACACTTTCTTAAACACAATTAATGCGGAACCAGACAATTCAAAGGTTCGGGGATTAAATTACGAATTGGGAAGGGATTAGGCACCCAATTCTCCCTTTCGGTCTCTAAGTAGAATATGCGTTAAGTATTATCACAGATTCGCATGCGCGTGTAATATTATCTCACTTCAGCCTTTTATTTTTAGAAAACCGGGATTTTGGGGTGGGGATTGAAGATGTGTGCTTCGTTTTTCGCCCTTTTTGATTTTAGAAATCAGTGTGTATGTGTGTGGTTTCACAATTGTTTTGTATAGAGATAGACAACGAAATCAGTGCATTTTGATAAAAATCAGAGCTTTTCAGAAGCTAATTTAGTTTGGAATTGGTATCCGGCAATCATCGAGATTTCTTTTGTCAAATAGTGTGCCACAATTTAATTACTTAAATTGGCATTTGACAATTTTCATACTCTCACATTAGATATTTAATTCAACGCCCAAATTTATAGATTAAACGGGGCACAAAATTAATCAATTCCGGTGTGGATTGAGACTGATAAAATTGAAAATAACTGATAAAAATATTCCTTCAAAAGGTGATTTTTTCCCAACCAATATTTTCAATGTTGATAATCTAACTCAAATCTAAAATTTGAACTTATTTGGAATTTAAACAGCAGTCTAATATGTGAGACTGATAAAAAATACCCTGATAAAAATATATTTTTAAAATACAATTTTTTCTCAATCCACACCTTCTATAATTAAAATAAAGCTCAAATATGAAATTTAGATTGATTTGGAGATAAATATCACTCTTTACATGCGATTCAATGAAAATACACGGATAAAAATTGAAATTCAGAAAATTACGAAACTTACCAAAAAGCTTTCCCAAGGTGAATATAGTATTTCGAACACTTCTCCCAAGATTTTCCACTTTTTCTTCTCAAAAAAGGCACAAAAGAGGTCTATTTATAGCAAAAAAGACCAGTTGTCCCTAGGACAACTGGTCTTGTCGTGGGGACAACACCTATTGTCATGGGGACAACACAAGTTGTCCCTGGGACAACTGGTTTTGCCTCCTTTTCGGTTTGCGCAACAGTTTTTACAATTTCAGCCCAACCGAGTATCGGAATGATATGATTTTTTGATATGTTGTTCCCCATGATGTAACCTACATCCTGACCAAATTTCAGCTTATTTGGACTTCGGGAAGTTTTCCTTTTGATTCCCGAGGTGAATTCCCAGTTTTCTAAATTTCCGG
This sequence comes from Lonicera japonica, assembly GCA_021464415.1. Classification (NCBI taxonomy): domain Eukaryota; kingdom Viridiplantae; phylum Streptophyta; class Magnoliopsida; order Dipsacales; family Caprifoliaceae; genus Lonicera; species Lonicera japonica. Next base: position 52,610,668 of record CM038467.1, read on the forward strand.
AGATCCGGCCGTCGGAATATGCTGATTTTTGAGTATGTTCCTCCTTGTAGTATTACCTAACAACCCTCAAAGTTTGAGGACGATCAGATATGTACAGATATTTAATTTCACCTTCCAGGAGTTTTGACGGTTACCGATTTTCGGCAGTTTCTGGTAATTCTCGTAACTTTCTGTCCGGGTGGCCTTTCTTCCTCATTCTTTGACCTGTATCATATGTATAGAGTATATATTCATCCATAAATGTCTATGCATGCCTGTGTGTTCATTTTTTTGATGTTCGGGATTTGTGCGAGGGTCGAAAAATGAGGTGTTCACAGACCCTCTCGGCCTAGGTTCTTTGGAACAAAGAAACTAGGACGATACTGAGAATGCATCATTTTGAGGCGCTCGCATGAATCCTCCATGACATGTTTTTGGAAAATAATGCCATGCTAAATGATGCTTGTGCTGTCTATCTCTGCTAGGAATGGATGGGCGATTCAGGACGCGTCCTGTGCTTTGTAAAAAAATGTTGAGCTGTGGTAATCCTACTTCGTAGGACTGTTCTATCAACGAATCTGCTTTCTGGGGTTGAGCTGTGGTACTCCTACTTCGTAGGACGGTTCTGTCAACGAATCTGCTTTCTGGGTTGAGCTGTGGTACTCCTACTTCGTAGGACGGTTCTATCAACGAATCTGCTTTCTGGGGTAAAAAAGTTTTTCTTTTTTTTTATCCGGTTTTTCTATGCATTTTTTTGATAAGTTTCCTTTCTTTCTAAAAAGATGTAATCACGATTTCCTTGGTTTGTAAACCTCGTGAGTGCTTTCCTTGGGGTTTTCACCTTACACTCTTGAATTTTTACCAATGTTTCTACAATTTTCAGGACTCTTGCCCTTTGCAGTTTTTTCTTGGTTTTCGGAGAACATTTTTATTTGCACCTGCACCTTTTCTGTTTTTTTATGCCCTTATATCTCCCTCTGATGTTTTCAAGGCTTTTTTCTTGATGCCCGTCTATTTAATCTCTTGCATGGCCGGCAGCCTTTCTCACCCGAGACGTAGCCTTGAGCCTTTTGGCCTAGCTGTCACTCTCGGTGTGGCTCTCGCTGTTACCTTCTTTCTCTGTTTTTCTCGAATTCTCTTTATTTCTTCTCTCTTGGTGCTGTGGGTTTTATCCTCTTTTCTACTCTTTCAATTTTTCTTGTACCCACTTCGTTCTCTTCAAATAGTTTCTCCACTGCTAAGGGCACATTTCCTGTGTTATGTGGAAGTCTTGGTTTAAATTCTCTGTGTTGGGTTTTTACCGTGCATGTGTTGTGGTGTTTTCTTGGCTTGAAAACTTCAGAATTCCATGATTCCTCTTCTTCTTTTTTTTTTTTAAAAAACTGATAAAAAAATGACATTTTTATTCCGGATAAAAGAGAAAAAAGAGGTTTTTATTTTTGGGGACAAATGGCTTGTCTTGGGGACAACTGGTTTCTCCTGGGGACAACTAGTTTGGTTCATATATATATGAGCCTTCTTTGCTTGCATTTCTCCCACCTCCCATAGTTTCTTTCTCTCTCTAAGTTCATATTTTCTCCTTGGCTTTTCTTTGCAATCCTTTTGTTCTTTATCATGTCGGCTTTTCATTCTTATAATAATAGTATTCATTCTCTCCCTCCGGATTGTCTGCTTGGTGATTCTCCGAATATTTTTACCACGGGATCTGACGATTTTACTTTCATATCGCCGCATCACGATGATTGGGAGGGGATAGTATGGCAAGGTGCTGAAGGTGCGGCTTACCGACGTGCTGTGTATACTGACGCTGTCGTTTCTGATATCAACCCCCCGTGGCTTATCATGGAGCCAGAACAGCATTTATTCTTCAATCGTACCCGGGTATTTCCAAATGCAACATATATTATGAAATGCTAATGTACTGCTTTATATGTTTATGCAAGTGCCATGTTAGTTGTCTTTAAAAATAAAATGATAATAAAATCAATTAATAATATATAATGTTAGTAATAATAATAGTGGTAATAATAGTAGTACTAGTAGTACTAGTAAATAGTAATAGTACTAGTAAATAGTGATAGTACTAGTAAATAGTGATAGTACTAGTAAATAGTAAATAGTAGTAGAACATGTTTCCTGCAAAAGCAAATAATACCATGTTAGAAATTCCTATATATGCCTATATGCTAAAATGCATGTTTATCATTTTCGAGCCCCCCTTTTTTCTTTTCTTTTTTTTTAAACCAGGTAAGTCGCATATGCCATGGTTCTTGCAACTCTGTCTATGACGCTTGGGTATCCTCTCCTCAAGCGGTTAGGGAGTTCCTCGGTGTTACTCCTTTTGGCCCTCTTCTAAACGCATTGCTTGGGCACGCCCAGCGTGGTTCGAATCTTACGACGGCGATGGCGGAAAGGTGGTTTGATACTACCCACACCTTTCAGTGGGGTTGGGGGGAGATGACCATGACTCCCATAGACGTGCATGTCTTGACGGGTTTGCCTTTCGGGGGCCGGCCGATCGATTGTTCTCCTTCAGCTAGGATTACCGAGGCGGGGATGCGAGCTGCTCTGGGTTGGTATTACGAGGGGAATGAGATCCCTCATGCTGTTTTGGTTGAATATCTGAAGCAGGAAAGTTTGCGCATGGTAAGCAGGGGCAATCTTCTTACCCGACAAGAGGTTCGTCAGTATGCTAGATCACTGCTCCTCTTAGTTCTGCAGGAATTATTTACAGCTCGCGGTAATAATGATGCAGCTGTATACTGGCTTGCCATTCTCAATGATTTCAGCACTATTCATTCTTGGGATTGGGGGGGGGGACTTGTTCTAGCCGTTCTGTATGACTCGATGGATAGTTTTTCGAGGCGCGAATCTTCTACTCACCGGGGAATGTGCATGTTATGGGAGGTACCCCCCCTTCTATCTCTTTTATCATAATTTCCACGTTTGTATAAGTTTCTTTGTTAATCTTTTCTTTATATTTTTTTCAGGCCTGGTCTCTGGCGTATATCGGTAGTGGTCCGGCACAGCTTGGTGTTTGTAGGAATCGTTCTTTCCCCTTTTTTCGTCGTTTTTCCCGAAAACTATGTACGTCGAAGCCATTCCGTTATTCTCTATCGCATCTTTGCCACGGAGATTTCTTTGGGCTTAGCCCTGATCGGGTACAAACTTTATCCCTTGGTTCATTTTATATTTCCCTTCTTTTTGAAATTGTTCCTTATACTTATGTCTCTGTAGGTGAACTGGACCCCCTGGTCGGAATTGCAGGTCAGCCGGCTTTCCATTATATCCGGACATTTTCTCAGACACGGCGGCTGTTGCGTCATGATTATGACTATTGTTTCTATCTGGGCGAGAGGGTGATGCGTCAGCATTCTCCTGGGGCTACTCTCAAGTCCCCTGCTCATCCTCATTCGCGTATGCGTTTTCCTTCTCAGGTTCCTGCTGAGGATCATTTAATCTTGTTTCAAGGATGTGATTATACGAGGTTCCAGTCGGATATTCCTTATCGCGAGTTTGCACGCATTTATCTGTTGCGAGAGAATGTAGGTGCCACCCCTGATGACATTTATACACGTTATACTAGGCTAGGGGGAAATTCTCATTGTATTCGTGGGCAGGACTGGTATGCGATGCATGTGTCAAAATCTGGAGAGTCTGCTCACCCTGGGTATCGGTCTGCTAGTTCTTCTGATGATGAGAGTGGGAACCAAAATGAGAGTACGGATCAAGATGATGTCATGGATCAGGCGACTGATGGGATTACTGGTGATGTAGAGGGTGTAAGTCAGAACCTTGGTGGACATGAAGACATGGATATTAGCTTTGGTCACGATGGTGGTGGTGTTGATGGTGGGTTCACAGGCGGCAATGTGGCTATGAGGCCACCTGTTTTTGTCAATCATCCGATGGGTGAAGGCTTGGGTCATACTACAGGTTATCCAACGGGGCAAGGGCAAGGCTTTGTTGCAGGTTATCAAACAGAGCAAGGGCGAGGTTTTGTTGCAGGTTATCAGACGGGGCAAGGTTCGAGTTTTGATTTGCCCGCCTTCTCTAACTTTACCTCTTTCCTGAATAACAACCCTTTTGGTGGCGAGGTACCCCAAGACTCTGGGAGGGAATTCCGAGATATGGTACGAGATCTCAACCAGGCAGAAGCGGCTAGACGTTTTGAGAGGGATCAAGGGATGCCTTCTGGACCTGGCCAATCGTCCCGCTCTTGTAGTTTACCTGTATTGCCGCAGACCAAGTCTTTTACTGCTGCTTGGGAGGAGATGCTGTATAACCTCCGATCTTCTCCCACTCCTGAACGTTTTACTTTTCCCGGGATTCCAAGTGGGAAAAATGTTGTAGTCTCGATAGATGAATTACGCAGTCTTTATGATACTGCCACGGATTATTAGGCCTTCTTAGTTCACTGTGTTCCCCAACCATGGGACTACGATAGGTCTTTCCGTGATGCTATGAGGCTTGCTAGTAATGCCGCTGCTCGTGAGGCTCCTGATCCTGGTGCACCCTCTCGCTCTTCCATGGGGTCAGTTAACGAGGCCGTGCTCATAAGTCGTCCTGCCCCTCGTCGTCGTGGCCCTCCTTCTCGACGTTCTCAGCTTGGTTCGGCGAAGAATATTGACATGTCATCGAGACGTGGCAGTTAGCTAGTTTTTTTTTGTTTTTTGAAAAAGCATCCTTTATGTTTTATTTATGAAATCGTGTATTTTGCAAAAAAGAAACAAGTCTGTGTAGCTCGAAAATGATATGTATGCAAACGTATGTAATGTAGACTCTTTTTCGAAAATATATTTAATATTTTATTTTGAGAAAATATCAGTTGTAAGTATTGTTATGTTTGTTAATAAAGATTTTGGCCTGGAGGCAAAAGTTTTATTTTGGGGACAACAACTTTGTCTTGGGGACAACAGCTTTGTCCTGGGGACAACTGCTTTGTCTTTAGACCAATGCCCCCTCCTATAAATACTTCCATTATTTCATTCATTTCTTCACTTCTCTCATTTTCCTTCCTTTCTTACTTTTTTCTCTCTACACTCTTTCACCCACATTATGTCTTCCTTTCGTTCCGATGAATCTCTCCGATTTCTTCAGTCTCTAGGGCAGCTCATGCGTGCTGACAATGCCCTAAACTGGGGAGATTGGAGTCGTCTTTTCTACTGGCGATCTGCTGAGATTCGATATAGTTTTCTTCTTTGCGCCTTACCCCTTTGGGACCATACCGATCACGTCTTTCGCATAGGCATTGACGAGCTCTGTCCCACTTATGAGGAGTTTTCTTGATTTCTGGGTCAGCCTCTCAATACCGAGTTAGCTATTTTGGATCTCACCCTCAGCCCCCGCTTGGTTCTTGCTGAGATTCTTCAGGTGGATTCTCGGGTTTGCCGTTCGATGCTTACTCCAACTGGTTTAGATTTACGTCGCCTAGTCCGATTCTTGCTCGACTCTGCTGATGATCCCGTTTTTACTCGAGCTCGCACCGTAGGTGCCATGGTATGCTGTTTTGCTACCCTGCTCTTTGTTACTGGGGATTTCCTGATTGACCCAAATATAGTTTTACTAGTTCAGCAGGCTTTACTGGGTCGTTCGATTGTTCCTTACTTGTTGGCCGAGACCTTCCTCGGGTTAGATGCTATGGTTGCTAGTACTTTTGAGTTTTTCCATGGGAGCCTGATATTGCTGTATATGTGGCTATTGGAGCGCTTTCGATTTGTATCTGATAGGCATGTGGGCCCTGCCATCCTGCGCAACACTGCGCGTTTTTTCAGACGTACCCTCTTGCTTAGTGATTCTAGGAGTGCTTGCATTTGGACTGGGGTTTTCTGCGAGATTTCTAGATCTATCCGATGGCACATACCGTGGTGGCGATTGAGGTCGATGGTTTTATCTACTGGTGGTCAGTATTACGTGCGTATTCGGGGCCTCTTCTTTACTTCTTTCTACATTCCTTCCAGATTGCTGCGACAGTTCAATATACCCTGGATGGATTTGCCTCCACCCCGCGATTTTTCGACTGACTCTGTTACGGTTGATACCCGGCTTGCTCTTCGATTCACAGCTATGTGGGTAGGACGTTTCATACAAGTTTTCGGTGCTGCTGAGTTTGGGATCTCCCGTCCCATGGCGGAGGTTCACGTGAGGAGGATTTGGGATAGGGTCCAGGATCGGGTTCTTGGTAGTTTGCGCCAGATGCGTTGGTTTGAGTTTATGGAGGAGGTACCTGTGGTTGATGCTATTGTGCAAGCTTACAAGTTTGTGGATCAGGCTCGTATTGAGTTTTCGGCTGAAGATGATCAGCTGCCACCCCCACTAGCTTAGGGATGTTCTGGATGTAGTTTCTAGGTTTCTTTCAAAACTGTTTTAGGGAGTTTATTTTGAAATTCATTTTGTTATGCAAACTTATTTTGTAATTTTTTAAAATTAATGAAAAGCAGGGTTTATTTTATTTTATGAAAATTAGACCGGGCCTGAAATCACTTCTCAGGTTGCCTATGTTCCCCTTGTTTTAATATCTCAATTCTTGGCTGTGGGGCTCAGGTCTATGTAGTTCTTGGGTATGGCGGCTTATGTCCTTTACTGATAGTATTTCTTCAAACGGTCTAGATTAACCGGAGAACTGAACTGTTGCCCATCTGTATCTGTGATTATGACTGCTCCTCCGAACAAAATCTCTTTGACAATATACGGCCCTGTCCACTTCTGTGCGAATTTTCCCCTTGGATCTGTAGTTGGTTCTCTGATTTCTTTTAGCACCAAATCATCTATATGTATTCCCCTGATTTTCACTTTCTGATTGAATGCTCTAGAAACCCTTTTCTGATACCCTTGCTGATGGTAGGCGGCTTTCAATCGTTTCTCGTCAAGTAGCGCCAACTCTTCATAACGGCTTTGAACCCAGTCTAATTCTGCCACTGTGCTTTCCATAACTACCCTCAGAGACGGGATATCCATTTCTAAAGGCAGTACTGGTTCCATCCCATACGTTAATGAAAATGGTGTGGCGTTTACGGAGACCCTTTCTGTAGTGCGATATCCCCACAATGCATACGGCAGTTTATCGGCCCATTCTCGACCACCTTTTATCATCTTGCTAATCATATTCTTCAGATTTTTGTTTGCCGCTTCTACTGCACCATTAGTCTGTGGCTTATAGGGGGAGGACTTGTGCCTCTGTATCCCGTATTCTTCCATCACATCGTTGGCTTCTCCTTCAAAGTGGGTTCCATTGTCAGACACAATCTCATGGGGTACCCCGTATCTATAGATGATATTCCTTCGAATGAATTTTGCTACCTTCTTAGCATCAAGCTTCGCATACGATTCTGCCTCGACCCACTTTGTAAAATAATCGATTGCGACCAGTATGTACTCATGTCCATTACTTGCTGACGGCGATATTTTTCCAATGACGTCTATTCCCCAAACTGAGAACGGCCAAGGAGCTGTCATAGTGTACAATTCTTTTGGGGGAAGTTTTTGAGATTTTACGTAGACTTGGCAGAGATGGCATCTTTTGACATGACCATTACAGTCTTATTGCATAGTGGTCCAGTAATATCCTTGTCGAATTATCTTCCGAGCCAAAGTGTGTCCACTCACGTGGGGTCCGCATTCTCCCCCGTGCACTTTGCTCATAACGGCTTGAGATTCCTCTTCTCTTAGGCATCGAAGATGTACTCCGTCATACCCTCTCTTGTACAATTTTCCTGCATAAATGATGAATTGAGCTGCCAATCTCCGAAGTGCTATCCGAGTCTTCTTATTGGCATGATCAGGGTATTGTCCTTCTTTTAAGACCCTCCAGATGCCGTAATACCAGGTGGCTGAATCTACCAATTCCTCATCTTCATTTTCACTGTCAAGGACCATGCAGTATGTCGGGACCTCTCTTTGCTCAATAGTGATCTGTACTGCCTGTATATCTCCCGGGATTTCTACCATTGATGCCAATGTTACCAGTGCGTCGGCAAAATTATTTTGACTGCGGGGTACATGGTGCAGTCGGCGATTTCCAACCCCACGTTGCAAGCCTCATATTCAGCCGTGTTATTGGTGCAGTCGAATTGCAACCGGAACGACAACGGTGCGTGAATCTGGTCTGGCGAGATTAAAAGAATCCCTATTCCATAGCCATTTTTGTTGGCAGCTCCGTCGAAATACAATTTCCTTTTACCCTCTGTTTCTAATGCCATGATAGTTTCATCTAGGAAGCTGAGATCTCTTTCTTCTTCCTCTTCCAAAATAGGATTACCAGCCAAGAAATCTGCGATGATCTGACCTTTAATCGCCTTCTGCGTAACATATGTGATATCGAACTCAGATAACAAAAACACCCATTTAGCCATCCGATTAGTCAACACTGGCCTCTCGAACAAGTATTTCAATGGATCCAACCGGGCTATTAGAACAACGGAAAATACGAGCATGTAATGGCGTAACTTATGAGTTGCCCAAATCAAAGCTGCACACGATCTTTCCAGTGGTGAGTAATTTCTTTCACAGGGTGACAACTTCTTACTGATGTAATAAATCGCCTGCTCCTTTTGACTCTGGATCAAGTGTTGGGCCAACATAGCCCCTGCGGCAATTTCATTGACTGTGAGATACAATAATAAGGGAAGGTGTGAACACCTCATTTTGCGACCCTCGCAAGAATTCTGATTTTCAAAGAAATGAACACGCATGGATGCATGAGCATTTTTAGATGCACAAAAACTATGTACATGTGATACAGGTCAAAGAAGAAAGCCAAAATGACCCCGGATGAGGAGTTACAGAATTATCGAAAATTATCGGAATCGAAAATCGTCAAAAACTCCTGAAAACTTGTGAAAGAAGAGTTACACATTTCGGATCATCCTCAAACTTTGAGTGTTGTTAGACATTATCATGAGGAGTAGTATACTCGAAAATCAGCTCAATCGAACAGGCGAATCTCCGAAAAATTCAGAAAATCATGAGTTTGATTCGGGTAGTCAAATGGAGGTCTTCTCGAAGTTAAAATGGTTTGAAGTTTGGTAAGTGGATAGGCCTTATTGTGGGGAAGAGCATATTAAAATTTCAGCTTTGTCAGACATGGGATCCTCAAGAATCAATTTGTCTACCGTGCAATTCTAGTTGAAATGTCCTTCGTAGCAAATTAAAATAAATAGTGGCCTTCCCGAATTCTGATCGACCTCAAATTTGGACACAAGTTAGAAAACATTTGGAGGGAAAACATATCAGAATGATCCAACGGTTGTAAGTTCAATTTTCGAGATTGTTGTACGCAAGTACGTTTCCTACGCGAGAACAAACTCTTTGTACCAAGCCAAGGAGATAGAGTCCTTCCCGAACTCCGATAGTCTCCAATTTTTTACAGAGTCTAGAAGACTTATATTGGCAATACATATCTAAAATTAAGCATTATCCAACGGTTAGAACCCGACTTTTCGTTCAAACAAGGGACCTTGTCTACAACAAGTACCTTTCCTACGCGAACACAAACTCTTCGTACCAATCAGAACGAAAGGGAACCTTCCCGAAATCTGATCGACCTGAAATTTTTACACAATCTAGAAGAGTTCTATTCCCAAAACATATCCAAAAATCAGGATGATCCAACGGTGGGAAGGTTTCTCGATAATTTCCAAGAGTCCTAGTTGCAATCTCTTTTCTTGCTCTCCAAGTATTTTCTTCAACTATAAATAGACCCCCCCCCTCCATTCATTATTTTCATCAACAATCAAGGGGATTTCGTGGCACACACCAAGAAATCCTTATTCTCTCATTCCAAGGAGGCTCAGGTATAATTTTCTCTCTCTTCTTTTATTTATTCGTCAGTTTTATAATTTATATTCCTGTCTGCATAATTTCTATTACTTGATAGCTTTTCAAAACTTTTTTTCAAATTGTTTTTCAAAACTAAAGGCGTATAATAAACCCTAATCCAATTCTAAAATAGTATTATTACTTTCTTACTTTTTCAAAAGTCCGGATTAGCGGTATTGTTATACGAAGGAATCGATAATCGCTATATATCCAATCTAACTCATAGATTGCAGTGTGTATGTGACAAATACTCGATTATGAAAGCATTATTGCCATCTATATCGGTTTAATCAATAGACTTTGGTATACGATTGGTCAACTCGCCTCATATCATATCGAGTATAAGATTCCACATTGAATCAGTTTCCGAAAAGCCCAATACTTTTCAAAATCACTTGTTTCATTGCATTTATTATTCTCAAATTCTTTTTTTTTCAAATCACACACACACACACACACACTTATTTTTAAATCGTGGGCGAACTAGGAAACACATCGTTTTCATCCCAACCCCAAAATCCCTGTTTCTAAGGCAAGCAGGAAAAGCTGAGAGTAATAGCAATAGCATGCAAGAGCTGAATTATAACACACGCATATCCTACTCAAGAGACCGAAAGGGCGAATTGGGTGCCTAACACCTTCCCGATTCGTAACTTAGTCCTCGAACCTTCGAATCAACTGGTTTCGCATACATTGTGTATAAGAGGATATTTAGTCTATAAATACGTCTCTTTTACACAAACCTTTTTTGTTTGTTTAGTAAAACAAACTGGCGACTCTTATTCTTTTCAAAACCGATTTCCAAATCAACAACGGAATCGCCGCCCACGAGGACCCCCGGGCGTCGAGAACGCGGGTTCTCACAGTAGCGACTCTGTTGGGGATATTTAAGAGGATTAGACTCTAAACAAGAGTAGAATATGCGTGGATTATTATTTTTGTTTGCATGGTTTTTTTCCGGCCTTAGTTTTAGGATAACATAAATGCGATTTAGGTGGATACCTTGATTCCCTTTTTTATGTAATAATTGTTTGAGGAAAATATTTTCATAAATAAAATTTGAAAGTACTCAAACAAACCCTAAAGCGTTTATCATAATGTATCCCTATAATTGTTATTTTGCACACACTCACTATCATCATGCATTATCGCGAGTGTGAATTTACCCTATCAACCTCGGGACCAAAGTAGTGACTAGGCCGTGGACTTGCAGGTCTACACTAGCCAAAAGTGCATGGGACCACTCTCCTTGGCCAAGTACCAAACTGAGGTATATCGAGTGACGAGAACACTCACGTACCCAGAATGTATATCAAAAGGTCCTTGCACGTACTCGCCCTTAGGGTATATAGCAAGACCTAGCCAAATAGGAGGGAGCCTGAAACCTTACCATTTTCAACCACGCTTGCATATAGGATGCGTCAGCCTAGTACACACGAATTTGTGCATGTTTTCTTGACCGTCGGTCGTGAGATTAGTGAACTAAAGGCCTTGTCATACATACCAACTCTTGGTTTGGCAAGTACGGCCGGAGGCTTTCCAACCCCGTCCGTAGAAATCCCTCACTAACACCCGTTAATGAGAATTTCCCTGTCACTATTTCCATGAAAAGCAATTCTAAGAGGAGAGAACTTCCCGATTTTTAAAAAAATATTTTTTAAAATATTTCCAAAAAACCGAGTCATTTTTTAAAATGAATTTTTTGAAAATTGATTTTTTAAAATTGGAAGGTTATAAGGGCACCCCGGAAATTCATATTCCTACCCTAAACTTATCCACGGGGCTCTCAAGTTGTTGCCGACAGTCTGTTTTCGCTAATCACCAAAAAGTGGTTTTCGATTTTATTATTCTGTCGAGTCATAGTTTTCCGAAAATTATGCAACCCAAGGCAAAATATTAATTTTTCGGTCAAATCTCCGACTTCTTTCTCCCCATTCTTCACCACACTCCGATTATCTACTACTCGCACTGGTTGGCTAGGCTCTCAGAGATTCAAACTAGACGACTCACGAAATCAGATTCACCACCGATCATACCTCCTCATTGTAACACCGAGCTACTACTTCATCAAACTGGGGTCGACAATACTGAGGGTAGTTATGGTGAAGCTTCTCATGCAGCGGGTCAGTCGCCTGGTCCTGTTTTCTTGTAAGCTGAGGGTGGTACCTTAACCTTTAAACATCTATATCATCTAATCCATGATCTGACCCAGTTTGTAGCCATCATGAAGGATCACCAAGTGGCCACCCAAGCCCATCTTGAGCCCTAATCACTGTCAAAACATTTGCTGAACCAAACCAATTCAATTCAAATCCATACCCAACCGAAGGCAACCAAACTCAAGACCCAGTAGCTCCACCTAACACTAGCCTCCCAGTTCATATCAACATCAACCACCCACTTCATGTGCCCTTGCCAAAATCGTTGTACCACCGCCGTAAGATCCTGAAACCGCTTGGTTGAACCCTAAACATAACCAATCCCTTCAAAACCATAATCCTCAAGCCGTCCTTGATGCAGATCATAACAGCTCCCCGAAGACTAGCCTCACCATCATCGTTCGCATACACTGAGGGTGCAGAGGGTATATGCACTGAGGGTATCGATAAGAAGACCCGAACAGCTCCCTGAAGGCTAGCCTCACCATCATCATTCGCATACACTGAGGGTGCAGAGGTACATGCACTGAGGGTTTCGACAAGAAGACCAGAACAGCTCCCCGAAGACTAGCCTCACCGTCATCATTTACACATATTAAGGGTGCCGAGGGTACATCTACTGAGGGTATTGACAATAACCCCAAAACTAGCCTCTCCATATATCATTTGCACTGAGGGTGGCTTAACGCACACCATCACAACCCCAAGGTCGTCCTATCAGCAGAATCAGAAATTCTACCTCTGAAGAATATCTGTAAGCCTCCTGAGATTGAGGGTAAGAGCAAAAAGCAGTAACACACACGGACTCGAAGAAGATAGCAACTTGTCAAAGATGGAAGTATGACGCAAGATCAGTAAAATCTCAAGTTGGCAACACTCCATTTCTCTTATCACCTTACGCTCACTCACTGATTGACCGAAAATCAATATTTGCCCTTTTCAGTCTTGCTATATTCTCGAAAAATTGTCGGTCTTGCATGCATGCATCTGCATTTAGGTAATTTCAAGTAGCGTAACATACTTCATAAATCAGGCAACTCAAGATTCAAAATCTCTTCAAAACCAAGTTTTTAAAATGATGGTGCGATGATTTAAGAAGTATGCGAATACTCGAAATTTAGGGAAGCATGGAATAAGCATTTGCATAATGCGTACACATGAACACTTGTATAAGTGTACCGCGCACCAGTCCAAGAATACATAGGCACTAAGCTTCATGGCCTACTAGACAGGCTTCACCACCGCATCCTGGTATATACCTCGATGATTAGTCACACCACCATCACAAACCAGATCGTCATGATAAGATCACATGCTTTCCCAGAGAGGTAAGTCAATTCATAAGCCCTCCCAAAGAGTCAAATCACTTCACAAGCCCTCTTAAAGAGGCAAGTCACTTCATAAGCCCTCCCAGAGAGTCAAATCACTTCACAAGCCATCCTAGAGAGGCGAATCACTTCACAAAGTCTCCCAGAGAGGCGAATCAAATCTCAAGCCCTTTGTACAGGCACCAATCCAATCCTAAGCCCTTCCTACAGGCACCAATCCAAGCGCTTCCTACAGGCCAATCTAAAGCCCTTTCCACAGGCACTATTCCAAAGCCCTTTCCACAGGCACCAATCCAACCCCAGCCCTTTCTACAAGCACCATTCCAAAACCCTTCCTATAGGCACCAATCCAATCCAAGCCGTTCCTACAGGCAAACTCAAGCCTTCTCCAAAACTAAAAAGCCCCTTTTGAGAGGATATCAGAGAAAGATAGAGAAAAAGACTGGAATGAAAAATTTTCGTAAAAAACACAGGGAACAAGCCCCACAAAAAGATTTTTGGCACAATTTCTTATTTTCTAAGAGAAGATTTCAAGATACGCTCCTAAAAGTTCTCGGGCTGAAAATCACAAACACAGCACGACGATGTCAAATGCGAACTTCCAAAGTAAACATTCTCAAAATCGCAAGGACGATGATGCTTAAAAAATCTGACAAAGTGAGAAGGAACAAAGTGGGTACAAGAAAAAATTGAAAGAGTAGAAAAGAGGATAAATCCCACAGTGCCAAAAGAAAAGAATATTGAAAAAACAAAAAAGGAAAAAAGATGGCAGCGAGAGCCACACCAAGAGCGACAGCTAGGCTAAAAAGCCTAGGGCTACGTCTTGGGTGAGGAAGGCTGCTGACCTTGTAAAAAAAAAAAAGCTGCATAAAAAAGCTTTCAATCAATCAAGGAGGAATAAGGACATCGAAAAACAGAAAATGATGCAGGCAAAAAAAATTCTTCTCTCGCGAAGTCAGGAAACAATAAGCAGAATCGCACCCTAGTGACAAGAGAAAAAAATGCCACGGAAGCTGAACAAGAGGCAAAGTCCAAAATTCATGCACGAGGTTCGAGAACAGAGAGAACGTAACTCGATCATTTCTCAAGAAGGAAGAGGCCAGCCAAAAGTACTTCTTTTAAAAAAAATAAAATAAAAAGATCACACCGGAACTCTTTCTCTATGTCTTCTCAGAGACTCTCACCTCCTCAGCATCAACCCTCAACCATTATCTTAGCCAGTAGGAATTCTCATTTCCGTAGCAGATCATTAACCCACACATCAACCATTATTCATGTTAGTGGGAGTTCTCATATCTTCAGCAGATCATCAACTCTCAGCCTTTATCCTAACCAATAGGAATTCTCATCTCCCCAGCAGGCCATCAATCATCATACCATCAATTCTTAGGCAGCATACAATCAATCATCATATCCTCAGCAAACATGCACCATAATAGAATCACTGACAGAACAATCTCACACAGTCCGTTAAAGCAGGGGCTCATCCTCTACACGGTTGACAAGTCCGTTAAAGCAGGGGTTCACCCTCCACACGGTTCACACAGTCCGTTAAAGAAGGGGCTCACCCTCTACACGGTTCACAAGTTCATTAAAGCAGGGGCTCACCCTCTACACGGTTCACAAGCACGGTTCACAAGTCCGTTAAAGCAGGGGCTCAGCATCTACACGGTTCACAAGCATGGTTCGCAAGTCCGTTAAAGCAGGGGCTCACCCTCTACACGGTTCACACAGTCCGTTAAAGTAGGGGCTCACCCTCTACACGGTTCACAAGTCCGTTAAAGCAGGGACTCACCCTCTACACGGTTCACAAGTCCGTTAAAGCAGGGGCTCACCCTCTACACGGTTTACAATCACGGTTCACAAGTCCGTTAAAGCAGGGGCTCACCCTCTACACAGTTCACAAGTCCGTTAAAGCAGGGTCTCACCCTTTATACGGTTCAGAAGCAAGGTTCACAAACCCGTTAAGGCAGGAGCTCACCCTCTACACGGTTCACAATCACGGTCCACAAGTCCGTTAAAGCAGGGGTTCACCCTCTACACGGTTCCCAATCCCGTTATGGCAGGGGCTCACCCTCTACACGGTTCCCAATCCCGTTATGGCAGGGGCTCACCCTCTACACGGTTCCCAATCCCGTTAAGGCAGGGGCTCACCCTCTACACGATTTCCAATCCCGTTAAGGCAGGGGCTCACCCTCTACACGGTTCCCAAATCCCGTTAAGGCAGGGGCTCACCCTGTACACGGTTTCCCAAATCCCGTTAAGGCAGGGGCTCACCCACTACACGGTTCCCAAATCCCGTTAAGGCAGGGGCTCACCCTCTACACGGTTCCTAAATCCCGTTAAGGCAGGGGCTCACCCTCTACACGGTTCCCAATCCCGTTAAGGCAGGGGCTCACCCTTTACACGGTTCCCAAATCCGTTAAGGCAGGGGTTCACCCTCTACACGGTTTCCAATCCCGTTAAGGCAGGGCTCACCCACTACACGGTTCCCAAATCCCGTTAAGGCAGGGGCTCACCCTCTACACGGTTTCCCAAATTCCGTTAAGGCAGGGGCTCACCCTCTACACGGTTCCCAAATCCCGTTAAGGCAGGGGCTCACCCTCTACACGGTTCCCAAATCCCGTTAAGGCAGGGGCTCACCCTCTACACGGTTCCCAATCCCGTTAAGGCAGGGGCTCACCCTCTACACGGTTCCCAATCCCGTTAAGGCAGGGTCTCACCCGTCTAAGTGGATCACACATCACAACAAGACACATGAATCGCCCATCCATCCCAATAAGAGAGATAAGCAGCATAGCGTTGCATCATTTGCATTGCATTATTTTCAAAATAGCATCTGTGATTCATGCGAGTGCCGCAAAATGATGTGTTCTCGTTATCGTCCTGGTTTCTTTGCTTCACAAAGAACCCAGGCCGAGAGGGTCTGTGAACACCTCATTTTGCGACCCTCGCAAGAATTTTGATTTTCAAAGAAATGAACACGCATGCATGCATGAGCGTTTTTAGATGCACAAAAAATATGTACATACAGGTCAAAGAAGAAAGCCAAAAGGACCCTGGATGAGGAGTTAGAGAATTATCGAAAATTATCGGAATCGAAAATCGTCAAAAACTCTTGAAAACTTATGAAAGAAGAGTTACACATTTCGGATCATCCTCAAACTTTGAGAGTTGTTAGACATTATCATGAGGAGTAGCATACTCGAAAATCAGCTCAATCCGACAGTTAGATCTCTAGAAAATTCAGAAAATCATGAGTTTGATTCGGGTGGTCAAATGGAGGTCTTCTCGAAGTTAAAATGGTTTGAAGTTTGGTAAGTGGATAGGCCTTATTATGGGGAAGAGCATATTAAAATTTCAGCTTTGTCAGACATGGGATCATCAAGAATCAATTTGTCTACCGTGCAATTCTAGTTGAAATGTCCTTCGTAGCAAATTAAAATAAATAGTGGCCTTCCCGAATTCTGATCGACCTCAAATTTGGACACAGGTTAGAAAACATTTGGAGGGAAAATATATCAGAATGATCCAACGGTTGTAAGTTCAATTTTTGAGATTGTTGTACGCAAGTACGTTTCCTACGCGTGAACAAACTCTTTGTACCAAGACAAGGAGATAGAGTCCTTCCCGAACTCCGATCGTCTCCAATTTTTTACAGAGTCTAGAAGACTTATATTGGAAATACATATCCAAAATTTAGTAATATCCAACGGTTAAAACCCGACTTGTTGTTCAAACAAGGGACCTTGTCTACAACAAGTACCTTTCCTACGCGGACACAAACTCTTCGTACCAATCAGAACGAAAGGGAACCTTCCCGAAATCTGATCGACCTGAAATGTTTATAAAATCTAGAAGAGTTCTATTCCCAACATATATACAAAAATCAGGATGATCCAACGGTGGGAAGGTTTCGCGATAATTTCCAAGAGTCCTAGTTGTAATCTCTTTTCTTGCTCTCCAAGTATTTTCTTCAACTATAAATAGACCCCCCTCCATTCATTATTTTCATCAACAATCAAGGGGATTTCGTGGTACACACCAAGAAATCCTTATTCTCTCATTCCAAGGAGGCTCAGGTATAATTTTCTCTCTCTTCTTTTATTTATTCGTCAGTTTTATAATTTATATTCCTGTTTGCATAATTTCTATTACTTGATAGCTTCCAAAACTTTTTTTCAAATTGTTTTTCAAAACTAAAGGCGTATAATAAACCCTAATCCAATTCCAAAATAGTATTATTACTTTCTTACTTTTTCAAAAGTCCGGATTAGCGGTATTGTTATACGAAGGAATCGATAATCGCTATATATCCAATCTAACTCATAGATTGCGGTGTGTATGTGACAAATACTCGATTATGAAAGCATTATTGCCATCTATATCGGTTTAATCAATAGACTTTGGTATACGATTGGTCAACTCGCCTCATATCATATCGAGTATTAGATTCCACATTGAATCAGTTTCCGAAAAGCCCAATACTTTACAAAATCACTTGTTTCATTGCATTTATTATTCTCAAATTCTTTTTTTTTTCAAATCACACACACACACACACTTATTTTTAAATCGTGGGCGAACTAGGAAACACATCGTTTTCATCCCAACCCCAAAATCCCTGTTTCTAGGGCAAGCACGAAAAGCTGTAGAGTAATAGCAATAGCTTGCAAGAGCTGAATTATAACACACGCATATCCTACTCAAGAGACCGAAAGGGCGAATTGGGTGCCTAACACCTTCCCGATTCGTAACTTAATCCCCGAACCTTCGAATCAACTGGTTTCGCATGCATTGTGTATAAGAGGATATTTAGTCTATAAATACGTCTCTTTTACACAAACCTTTTTTGTTTGTTTAGTAAAACAAACTGGCGACTCTTATTCTTTCCAAAACAGATTTCCAAATCAACAACGGAATCGCCGCCCACGAGGACCCTCGGGCGTCGAGAACGCGGGTTCTCACAGAAGGTCTGGCTGTGGTGGGGCAAGGATTGGTGGATTGGATAGGTACTCCTTGATTTTATCAAACGCTGCTTGGCACTGTTCATTCCACTAACCATCTGATGATTTTTGCAAAAGTCTGAATATGGGCTTGCATGTTTGCGTGAGCTGGGATATGAACCAGCTGATATGCTGTAGCTTACCCAGGAACCCTCTGACCTCCTTCTCTGTGCGTGGTGCCGGCATTTCTCGGATTGCTTTTATCTTGGCAGGGTCTGCTTCGATTCCCTTTTTGCTAACGACATAACCCAACAACTTGCCTTTTGTTACCCCAAATCACATTTCTGCGGATTTAATTTCATCTGGAATTGCCGGAGTCTATCGAAGAAAGTTTTGAGGGCGAGGAGATGCCCTTCTCTCTCTTTGGACTTGATGATCATGTCGTCCACATATACCTCAACCTCTTTGTGTATCATATCTTGAAAAAGTGCAGTTGCAGCCCTTTGGTATGTCGCCCCGGCATTCTTTAACCCAAATGGCATAACTGTGTAACAGTAAGTACCCCATGGTGTGATGAAGGCAGTTTTTTCTTGATGATCGGGATGCATCTTTATCTGGTTATAACCGGCGAAACCATCGACAAACGACTTCAAAGCATGGTTGGCAGTATTGTCCACAATTAGATCGATATTGGGTAATGGAAAATCGTCTTTTGGGCAGGCTTTATTGAGATCCCTGTAATCTACACATACCCTCACTTTCCCATTTGGCTTCGGTACAGGTACGACATTGGCTAACCAAGTTGGATAATTCACTACTCGGATGAATCCCACTTTCAACTGTTTTTCAACTTCTTCTTTATCCTTTAAGGACCATTCTGGTATCAACTTTCTGAGTTTCTACTTGACGGGTTTACACTCTGGTTTGGTGTGGATCTCATGCATCACTATATCCGTGCTTAAACCTGGCATATCAGCATAAGACCAAGCAAACATATCAACATATTCTTTCAACAATTCATGCAATTCTTTGCTTTCAGTTTCATTCAATTCAGCCTCAATTTTTAACTCTTTCTTATCCTCATCGGTCCCTAGGTTAACCGTAATGGTTTCACCCTCCTCGATTTGGATCCTCTGCTTGTTCTTTTCAGGGATATCATTCATAGATTCAATTTCAGCAGAGGCAATAAAAGAATTGGACATATCCGGATACTGTGAAACTATTTCTATTTCATTAACAAAAATTCCATCGGGTACATTTTCAAGTAAATTTCCTAAGAGCTTATCATCGCTCATGTTACCCACAATTTTATCCCTTACATATTCACTCCCTTTCTCTCTCAAAATTCCCCTTTTCTTTGTCGGATAGATCAAAACCACGGGATCAACTAGATTACCCTCTTCAGTCACTGCCATAACCTCAGTTTCGACAAACAAACTCTTCATCATAAGAGCTAGCTCCTCAGTTCCTTCATCTTCTTCTTTCAAACCCTGAGATGGATCTTCATATCCCCTATTTTCAATACTGTGTACCTCCCCCTCTTTGTGATACAAGTCTTCAACAAAGAAGATTTCCAGTCCTGGGACTCTTTCTCCTTTCGAATTAAACCATGGTTCTTGGAAACCACAAAACGGGAAGTCTTCCCCTTCCTTTACAAAGAAACCATTCAACGAAGTATTGATCGCTCCATAATTTGAACCCTCCATAAATTTGCCTTATTCCGACTCTGATAAACCCAGCCCAGAATATTTTCGGCTCTGCATGTGCGGCTTGACCTGCTCGACTATTCCGACTTGTCGATCACCCAAACCTCTGCCTGGCAAGTACCCCATAGCATTCATCATAGCAACCACTTTTTCGTTCAGAAACGGCACGGTGTACGGGGGTAATAGTTCAATTTTCTGTGTGGTCAGAGTTTGCACTTTGGGTTCGCATTGAAAACCTCCCAACTGTATATCCTGACTCCTTATGCCTAAGACTGGTGTGTCTTTGGGCATTATAACATCGTCATAGTCCCCATGTACCACAATTACTTCATCTCCCACGGGAATCTTTACTTTCTGATGGAGAGATGATGGGAGAGCCCCGACCGAGTGTATCCATGCCCTTCCCAGCAGCAGATTAAAGCTTGACGGGATCTCAATAACTTGGAATTCTGCAGCAAATTCGGTTGGCCCGATTAATAAACTCAGGATAACAGACCCCGATACGGCTCTCTTGGTGTTGTCATAGGCTCTCACGGTTACCGAAGATTCTTCCAAACTTCCTTCATCAAGCCCCAGAGCCTTGAAAGTTTTGAGAGTGCATACATTTATGGTTGCTCCATTGTCGATGAGCACCTTTGGTATTACCATCCCCAGAGTTTCAACAGATATGTGCAGAGCTTGGTCATGATCTCTCCCCAACGGTGATAAGTCTTCAACGGAGAATGCCAGACTGTTCTATAGACCCAGTGTCCCAATCATAGCGGCTAATTGCCCAAGAGTGGATTCTATGAGGACTATGGCTTCATCCACGAGTTTCAAAAATACTGCTCGATGGGGTTTGGAGGAAACCAACAGTCCCCAAATGGATATCTGAGCCTGGGTTTTTTTTAATTGTTCGACCACTTGCCTACCTTCAGGTTGGATCACTTCTTTCTTTCCAGCTTCTGCCACTTTCTCTTGAGGGCTATAAACCTTCCCTGGTTGTGTTAACTGTTGCACCCAGTTAGCTAAACCTTACTTTTCATTCTCATCCGACTCTTCTGCCACTTTTGACCAATCAAAACTAACCATGTTGACGTGGGCTCGGGTGATCTTTCTTGAGATGGACCACTTTCGGTTCGGTGTCTCCTGGCCAATTTTCACCTTCTTTCCCTGATAACCCAACCCCTGCTTGCGGATCTGAGTCTTTACTATAACGGGTTCGGCGATGCTTTGGTTGTATTTGCCCCGTCCTTGACCGGGCAGTATTTTCATCTCCTTCATCCACTTACTAACTTGGGGGCTGTACGATGGTTTCTCCGCAACTTTCCCTCCTTGATTCAAAACTTCTTTCATTAATTGCCGGAACATATTTTCCAACTCTTCTTCTTTTCCTTCTGTAAAACCTTGACTCAAACAACTTTCTACTCGAAATACAGCTATGATCTCCTTTCCTTTGTTCTTTGCCAACCGAATCAAAAACACCAGATCATTCTCTTCTTTATCTATTATCAATGCATTAATTCTCCCTCCGTGGTTGGGGAGTGGATTCTTTGCCACATTCGGGGGCTCGGGATCAGGAATTTTCCCTGACTTTATCAAATCTTGTATGGTGTGCCTCAAAGCCATGCATCGATCAGTGTGGTGTCCAGGGCCTTGATGGAATTCACAAACTTCATTCGTATTCCAGCCACGGGGAAGCGGATCAGGGGGAGCTCGGGGGGCTAAAGCTTGTATGATGCCTCCATCCCTTAGGGCTGCAAAAATTTTACTCAGAGAAGCCAGGAGTTGAGAAAAATGCCTATTCCTTCCAGTGTTCCGGGTTTGATTGACAAAACCTTGGTTGGGTACGGGCCTCTGCTCCTGAGGATATTGAAAGTTAGTTCTTTGAGAAGTTCCGGCATTTTGGTAAGACCACGTCTGATTGACGGCTGGGGTGGATCTTTTGTATTGGGAAGCCGTTTTCTTAGCTTTGGCTGCCCTTGCCAATTCCTCCTCTGTCTCATTGGCGATGTGCATCAAAGCCTTATACTTCTCAAAGTATTGGCGGCCCATACCATTCCGGATTTCAGGCTTAAAGTTCTTGACTATCAAACCCAGTTGTTCCTCCTCAGACACGCGGTCCACCATTTGTGAGACCAGTTCCCGCCATCGAGTTATAAAATCGTTAACGCTTTCATTCTTTCTCTGCTTTTCCATTTCCAAATGCTTACGGGTGACTTTCAACTCCTCATTAGATTTGTAATGTTCCATGAACTCTTTCACAATGCTTCATTCTCTTTATCTGTCTCGACCACGGACTCCACATACTTCCCCATATAAGGATCATGTTCACGGCCTTCACCGAAGAAATGGTTGTTTTGTTGACGGGGTGGGTTTTGCTCGGGATGAAGCCAATCATTGACCGTCGGGTGCGGGCGGGCCCTGGTGAGCTGGTGGGACATTCTGCGGGGCGGGCGAAATTGGTGGTCCTCTGTTGTGATAAGGATTGGGGTTCTGTGGGATTTGCTCCATAGGTGCTCGGGCGGCGAGTAGATGGTTAACTGATTGGGTCAAACCCTGAATCAAGTGAAAAAGTTGTTCCGGGGATAGGGTTCCAGGATCCATCGATAAACTGGGACCGGGCGGCGGTTCCGCTGCATGGTGCTGTCCCTCGATATTCTCATCCCTTCTTCGATACGCCCGTTCTGATCATTCTGGAAATCTACGGCCCGTCTTGGAGGCATGTCTACTGGTGAATCCGGACGAATAAGTCTACCGGTAGAATCTCGACCAACCCAACCGGCCAGTGCAAAAAATCTTAGAGTAATGAAGAATTTTTTTTTATTTTTTTTAAAAACGAGGACTGCAAAAGATAGCTAGATATTTTTTTCAAAACAAAGAATTTTATAATTCCGGAAAAGAGTACTATGCAAAAGAATGTAGATCGAAAACCAATTTTTTTGATGATTAGGTGAAAACAAACTGACAGAACAACTTGAGAGCCCCATAGGTAGGTTTAGGGTAGGAATAAGAATCCCCGGGGTGCCCTTATAACCTTCTGGTTTTGAAAACGCATTTTAAAAACCTATTATATAAAATGACAACATTTTTGGAAAATGTTTTGTAAAAATCGGGAAGTTCTCTCCTCATAGAGTTGCTTTTCATGGAAATAGTGATGGGGAAATTCTCACTAGCGGATTCTAGTGAGGGATTTCTACGGAGGAGGTTGGACAGCCTCCGGCCGTACTTGCCAAACCAAGAAACGGTATGCATGACAAGGCCTTTGATTCAACAATCTCACAACTGACGGTTAAGCAAAGATGTAAAAATTCAAGTGTACTATGTTGACTCATCTTACATGCAGCGTGGCTTGAAGGGTTAAGGTTTAGGCTCCCTCCTATTTGGCTAGGTCTTGCTATATACCCCATGGGTGAGTACGTGCAAGGACCTTTTGATATACATCCCGGGTATGTGAGTGTTCTCGTCACTCTATATACCTCGGTAAGTACTTGGCCAAGGAGAGTGAAAATAAGAGCTTTCTGTTGATGTTGACCCAGACGAGTCAACTCCCTAATTGCTAAATAGTATTTCCGGGTTATTTGGGATAATTTCACACTCGCGATAATGCATGATGATAGCGCGTGCGTGCAAAATAACAATTATTGAGATATATTATGAAGAACGCTTTATGATTTGTTCCAGTCTTTTCAAATTTTATTTATGAAAATATTTTTCCTCAAACAATAATTATAAACAGAGAAAGATAAATCGGGTATCCACCTGAATCGCATCTATGTTATTCTAAAACTAAGGCCAAAAATAAAAACACGCAATAAAATAATATAAACAAATATCCACGCATATTCTACTCTTGTACAGAGTCTAATCCTCTTAAAAGTTTGTCCCCAGCAGAGTCGCCACTGTGAAAACCCGCGTTTTCAGCCCCTCTGCTTTTCATCTTTATTTTTCGGAACACGTTGGAGTTTTTATTAATTACAAAAAACATTACATTTTGTAAACAATTCAGAGTCGCCAGTTTGTTTTACTAAACAAACAAAAGTTTTGTGTAAAAGAGACATTTATGAATTAAACGTTTTCTTAAACACAATTAATGCAGAACCAGACAATTCAAGGGTTCGGGGATTAAATTACGAATTGGGAAGGGATTAGGCACCCAATTCGCCCTTTTGGTCTCTAAGTAGAATGTGCGTTAAGTATTATCACAGATTCGCATGCGCGTGTAATATTATCTCACTTCAGCCTTTTATTTTTAGAAAACTAGGATTTTGGGGTGGGGATTGAAGACATGTGCTTCGTTTTTCACCCTTTTTGATTTTAGAAATCAGTGTGTATGTGTGTGGTTTCACAATTTTTTTGTATAGAGATAGACAACAAAATCAGTGCATTTTGATAAAAATCAGAGCTTTTCAGAAGCTAATTTAGTTTGGAATTGGTATCCGGCAATCATCGAGATTTCTTTTGTCAAATAGTGTGGCATAATTTAATTACTTAAATTGGCATTTGACAATTTTCATACTCTCACATTGGATATTTAATTCAACTCCCAAATTTATAGATTAAACGGGGCACAAAATTAATCAATTCCGGTGTGGATTGAGACTGATAAAATTGAAAATAACTGATAAAAATATTCCTTCAAAAGGTGATTTTTTCTCAACCAATATTTTCAATGTTGATAATCTAACTCAAATCTAAAATTTGAACTGATTTGGAATTTAAACAGCAGTCTAATATGTGAGACTGATAAAAATATATTTTTAAAATACGATTTTTTCTCAATCCACACCTTCTATAATTAAAATAAAGCTCAAATATGAAATTTAGACTGATTTGGAGATAAATATCACTCTCTACATGCGATTCAACGAAAATACACGGATAAAAATTGAAATTTAGAAAATTACGAAACTTACCAAAAAGCTTTCCCAAGGTGAATATAGTATTTCCAACACTTCTCCCAAGATTTTCCACTTTTTCTTCTCAAAAAAGGCACAAAAGGGGTCTATTTATAGCAAAAAAGACCAGTTGTCCTTGGGACAACTGGTGTTGTCGTGGGGACAACACCTATTGTCGTGGGGACAATAGGTTTTGCCTCCTTTTCGGTTTGCGCGACGGTTTTTGCAATTTCGGCGCAACCAAGTATCAGAATGATCTGATTTTTTGATATGTTGTTTCCCATGATGTAGCCTACCTCCTGACCGAATTTCATCTCATTTGGACTTCGGTAAATGTGCCTTTTGATTCCCGAGGTGAATTCCCAGTTTTCTCAATTCCCCGAGATCCGGCTATCAGAATGTGCAGATTTTTGAGTATGTTCCTCCTTGTAGTATTACCTAACAACCCTCAAAGTTTTAGGACGATCAGATATCTACAGATATTTAATTTCACCTTCCAGGAGTTTTGACGGTTACCGCTTTCTGGCAGTTTTTGGTAATTCTCGTAACTTTCTGTTCGGCTGGCCTTTCTACCTCATTCTTTGACCTGTATCACATGTATCGAGTATATATTCATCCATGAATGTCTATGCATGCCTGTGTGTTCATTTTTTTGAAGTTCGGGATTTGTGCGAGGGTCAAAAAATGAGGTGTTCACACAACCTTTTACCAGAGTTTTGGAGATTTTGATTCAGGAAACAATGTAGATAAAATAAATATGTACTATAGTTATAGGTACATATCACCTTGTGAAGCTGCATAGACAATTTTTGAATTTGATATTCATTATTAGGACCCCCCCTAATTGAGCGTCTCAGTTTCCATCTTCCGAATAAGCAAAATGTTATTTTTCCAGATTCAGATCCCATTGATGAAGTTGTTAATAGACCTACTATGAATGAGAGTATTTTTGGATTGGATGAAAGCAAACAAGAAACATGATGAAGCTAAGGAACTAACTTATGTTAAATTCCCCATTATGTTTGTATGGAAGCCATCATTAAGACAATGGTAGCCAAGGCAAGAAGGATTCTTTATTGGATGCATCCTTTTTGTTTCACCAAGTATTAGAGAGATGTATTATTTGAGATGCATTATGAATATTGTTTGTGGACCAACAAGCTTTAAAGAAATAAAAATGGTGAATTGAGTTAGGTACAATACTTCAAAAGATGCTTGCTATGCCCTAGGTTTATTAGACGATGACAAATGATACATTGATGGAATTGCTAAAGCTAGCCATATCATTAGGCATTTGCAGATAGTTTGAGAAGACTTTTTGCCACTATATTGTTGTCTGGATCTTTGTCACGTCTTGAATATGTTTGGGAAAATTGTTGGGAATATCTATCAGATGATATATTATATATGCGAAGAAACATTTTGCAACATCTAGGTATTTTAATAGTTACCCGATGGTTTATGCAAATTTATATAAAATTAGTAACTATGCTTTTGATAAAAAAATATCTTTTGAAAATATGTATAATTGAAATTGAATGCTCGCAAAAGTTAAGAAGATACTGCAGAGCAGTGCGAAAAGTTTACGTGAATTTAATTCAATGCCATATCCAGATTTTGAATACTTTTACAAACTATCATAACATATTAATAGAAGATGAGTTGAGATATGACATAAAATATTTGTGCTCAGAGCACCGAATAATGGTTTATAAATTAAATGTTGAATAACGATGTGCATATGATAAGATTATGAAGGCAGTTGAACTGGATAAAGGTGTACGTCTTTTTCTTATATGGTTATGAGGGAATAGGAAAAACTTTTGTGTGGAAAACATTATTTGTGGCTATACTCTCAAAGGAAGAAATTGTGTTAAATGTGGCTTCAAGTGGTATATCATCTCTTCTATCGCTTGGTGATAGAACTGCTCACTCTTGATTTACAAGTCCACTAAATACAAATGAAAATTCAACGTGCAATATTAAACAAGGGACTCCTTTTGCAGAATTAATTGTAAAGTATAAACTTATTATTTGGGACGAATCCACTACACCAACAAGTCTCTTGGGCGACGTAGTCAATAAAATATGTCGCCTAAGAATATCCTAGGCGACGTAATAATGACACGTCACCTAAGATAATCCTAGGCGACGTAGATATCCATTACGTCGCCTTAGAGTATCTAGGACGACGTAATCAACTTCACGCGTCTCCTAAAAGCTGTTGATCACCGACACTTTAAAGTGGCGGTCAACAGGGGTTTTGACTAACCTTTAAGCGACGTATAAATTATAAATACGTCGCCTAAGATATTTCTTAGGCGACGTATGTATAGTTTCTACGTCGCCTAAGATCCTGTCATCTTTATATCAGATCCTCTCCTCCATTTTCGGGGTTGATTTGTTTTACAGCTACTTTGGGCGATTTTGGCAATTTTGAAGGTGAAAATCAACATCATTTTTCTCATTAAAGGCTTGTTTGATCTTTAGGTAATCTATTTCTTATTAATATTAATTATTTATTAATTTTTGTGTTTATATAGATATTGTGCTTAGTGTAGAAATTTGTAATTGGTGTTGCAGATATAGTATTGTTGTTAGTTGTTACCCTTATTTGATCTCTAGGTTAGTACTATGTTGCCTAAGAACATACCATTTTTGGTTTTAGAGTTAATTTGGGCAATTTTGGCGATTTTGAAGGTGGAAATCAACATCATTTCCCTCAGTAAAGGCTTGTTTGATATTTAGGTACTCTATCTCTTATTCAGCTTAATTTGTTACTAATTTTTTTGTTTATATATATTGTGTTATGTGTAGAAAAAGTGTATTTGATGTTGAACATATAGTATTATTGTTAGTTATTGCCCCTATTTGATCTATACGTTCGTACTACGTCGCCTAAGAACATGCCATTTTCGGGGTTGATGTGTTTTAGAGTTAATATTGGCGATTTTGAAGGTGAAAATCAACATCATTTCCCTCATTAAGAGCTTGTTTGATCTTTAGGTACTCTATTTATTACTAATATTAATTTTTTACTAATTTTTTACTTTATATAGATATCGTGTTTAATGTAGAAAATGTGTATTTGGTGTTGAAGATATAGTATTGTTGTTAGTTATTGCCCCTTTTTATATACACGTTAGTATTATTCTTAGTTGTTGATAATTTTTGAGTTTGTAATTATTTGTCATATGGCAATGATCGAAAATGAATAAGAACTGGATGAAATGCTCAAGAGGTTCAACGGAATTCATTGTGGGGCTAATGGAGTTCTTAGAGTATGTACGAGAAAATGGCAACAGCTCGACTGTATTTTATCCATGTCCTTGCAAAAAATGTTTCAACATGGGCCAACGGGTGACATTAGATGAAGTGGGTATAATAGAGTTGTATACAGTATGGAACCTATACGGGGAAATTCCAGAGACATCTTTGCAATGGCAAGTAAAACAGAACTGGGCGTCTTCAAGTAACCCGACCATAGACTTCGTAGAAGATGCTTTTCCTTTTCGTGAATCGTATGATCACGCTGGCGTTGACAATGCATTTCATGCCGACCCTGTCGCCAAAGAAAATTTGATAGCATATCAGTGTCTCTTAGACGAAGTAGTGACTCCACTGTACGAGGGTAGTCAAGTCACGGCGCTAGCTTCAATGCTTAGGTCGCTGCAGCTGAAATAGAGTTGCAATATGATAGGCACATCCTTCAACAAGTGGGCTACTGAAATTAATTACCTGTTGCCCGAAGGGAACAAGTACCCCGAGTCTTACAAAGCTATAAAAAAGGCCTTAAAGAAGATCGGCATGGGTTACGAGGTCATCCACAGGTGTTAGTACGGTTACTACTTGTTTTACATGGAGGGTAAAGACCTAGATCAATGTCCCATTTGCGGTGAGTCAAGATGGGAAGAAGAAAATACAGGCGGTGGTAAACGGATTGCCCGGAAGACGGTTCGGTACTTCCCATTGGCACCGAGGTTGCAGCGTCTGTAAAGTTACAAACATATTGCAAAAGAAATGCGGTGGCATGGGAAAAGAAGAGAAGATACTGAATATCTTAGACATCCAGCAGATGGAGAAGCATGGAAGGATTTCGACAGGTGACGTATATATTTACAGTTTGTACACATATAATTTACTAAACTGTTAGTTTAATTATTTTCATATTAAGGAATTTGTCTCGTCATGTTGTAGGTCCCAACCGCAATTTGCCGTCGACATTAGCAACGTACATCTTGCTCTAGGGTCAGACTGGTTCAGTCCGTGCTCTACTACTGTAGTTCCCTACAACTGCTGGCATGTTATTGCGATGCCTTATAATTTGCCACATTTGTTGTGTATGAAGAAGAAGTTTAATATTCTAGTCTTACTAATATCCGGCCCCAAGAATCCGGAAAAGACTCTAAATGTGTTTATGAGACCACTGATTAATGAACTTAAGATGCTGTGGGAGACGGGGGTTTCGACTTGGGATCGATACGGTGAAGTCGCATTCAACATGAAGGAAGCCATTATGTGGACCATCAGTGACTTTTCAAGACTAGGAATGTTGGGAGGTATTCAGACAAAAGGGTACAAGGCATGTCCTATATGTTTGGACGATATTGTTGCGGTTCACAATAATGGAAGGATGTCATACCAGGGCGCGTGTAGATGGCTTTCCGAAGATCACCCTTATCAGAGGCAATCAGAAAGGTTTAATAAGGAGCCAGAGCTCAGACCCGCCCCACAAAAAAAGTCTGCACGTCAAATTCTTGAAGCTACCAACAATTTTTCTTACCCTCAGAATTCTTTACATCCGCATCCTGACTTCAAATAGGTATGGCTCAAACTAACATTAGTTGTGATATTGTACTAAGTTAATTTGTGATATTGTAAATTAATATGTTGTGTTGTACTTACTATCAGGCAGCTAAAAAGAGACTGTGTTGGACTCACGTCAGTATATTTTAGGAGCTGCCTTACTAGACATCATCGAGTGTAAGACATGCATTAGATGTGATGCACATCGAAAAAAATGTATGCGACAACATCTTGGGCACCATTCTAGGTCTCGATTGAAGGACTAAGGACGATGTGAAATCTCGATTAACTCCAAAGAAGATGGGCATACGCAGCAATCTTTGGTCGAAGATAGGGCCGTCAAGAAAGGTGATGCTGCCTCAGGCGAATTACACAGTTCGTCCTAGGGATCAGAGGGACGTATTTGATCGAGTTGCAGCTGTTAAATACCCAAGAGGTTATGCTAGAAGCCTAAAGAGTAAGATTAGATCGTTTGATAAAAAGTTTTTCGGATTAAAGATTCACGATTGCCATGTCATGCTTCAGTGTGTTCTTCCTGTGGTTATTCGACCATATTTGGGAAGGGACGTCGCCGACGCATTAGTAGAGTATTGCAGATTCTTCCAGACAATTTACGCCCGAGAGTTGAAGAAATTGGACTTCCGTCAGCTGCAAACTGATATTTTCATGATCCTATGCAAGTTGGAGATGATATTTCCGCCAGCTTTCTTTACCATCATGGTCCATCTCTGAATCCACCTGCCCGAACAGGTCCTGCTCACCGGTCCCGTGCATTATACCTGGATGTTTTCCACGAAAAGGTATTATTTCAGATTTTAGGATACTATATATAATTGTCTTTAATTGTATACATTTATACTATATAATTGCGCAATCTTACAGGCAGCTTGGAGAATACAAGAAAGACGTTGGAAACAAGCATTACCTAGATGGGTGTATTGCCGAGGGGAACATCATGCACAAGTGTGTGACTTTCATCAATAACTATCTGCATGATCCTAACGCAAGTGATGAAGTCATACCGGATTCACCTCAATGGAATATTTTCGTTGTCTCCCACCTCGTCAAGCCCAAAGGTTGCGTTAGGAACGTCCGTCTTAATAAGCAACAAATTGCGATGGCTCACTGGTGTGTTATGATAAATT
This sequence comes from Lonicera japonica, assembly GCA_021464415.1. Classification (NCBI taxonomy): domain Eukaryota; kingdom Viridiplantae; phylum Streptophyta; class Magnoliopsida; order Dipsacales; family Caprifoliaceae; genus Lonicera; species Lonicera japonica. Next base: position 52,641,430 of record CM038467.1, read on the forward strand.
GTACAGAAACAGAATGGTATATTGAGACTCACCGCCGACAATTTACGAAAATAGCTCCATACGGCACTGATGCTGATCATGTGGCGTCGTTTCTTGACCACTTTCCCAGATGGGTAAACTTCAAGCCTTAACGTACTTTCACTTGTCGTATGCATATTTACATTTCACTGATATTCCATGTATATATATTATTATGCAGATGCTCCATCTACTACAAGTACATGATCCTAAATACAACCGGGAGATACAAATCCTTGCTTCTCAGCCTATGATGTGCACCATTTTCTCTCAGTGCGAGGTAAACGATGTCAAATTTATTACTGAGCATCGAGACCGGATTCGGAAGACTCAGAATAGTGGAGTGACATGTATGGCCGGTGATCTGACATACTACAGGATTCTGCAATCAGTTATCCAACTAACTTATGCGGAACACATGCCAGTTGTGTTGTTCAAGTGTAAGTGGTACAACACCAACCCTATTGTTCTCGACAGCGTACAGTATAATCGTGGTCTTACTTCCGTGAACACGAATAGTAGTTGGTATGACGAATTTCCATTTATTTTTGCCACGATGGCAACCCAAGTGTTCTATATAGATGATCCATTGGTTGGTGAGGGTTGGAAAGTCATCAACCATATGGCACACAGAGGTACGTTCAGTGAGGCTACACTTGCAAGGGACGATATGGCCACTCCACTGTATGAAGTAGATGAACCTTATCAAGAGCTGGATGCGATATGTCTTCCTATATCGGAGTTATTTATCAACCTAGGTCCAGTACCGTTTGTAAATATTCCTGTATATGAAATTGAAAATGAAGACGAGATGATGATTATGACGAGGATGAAGACTCCGACGATGCTGAGGGGCTTAACAATTATCTATATAGCAGCGATGAGGATGAAGATGATGATAATGATGATGATGACTTCGATTGAGATTATTATGTGCGTTTAAACCTAGCTGTGGCATAATTCTTATGTTTATTGATAACAAAGACAACTGAATTAATTGTTGAGTGGAATGGGGCATCACTTCTCAACCACTAATTGAGTGGACCATGTCTTGATACTGGTCCAGCCCATGAAATAGATAGCTCCTTACAAAATTGAATTCCGCAGTGCGATAGTTACTGCTTGAATAGAGTTTCCCCTTATCTGTTTATTGCGTTATAATAATCTGCTGCACTCCTATCGGGTTATAATAATAATTATTATGATTATTAAAATAATTATTACTAAAATATAAGTGGGCAAGTTATAATTATAATACAGATTATCTTATTAAAATTAAATTACTATTAAAATAAAAAAATTATTAAAAACTCTGAGGCAATGTAGTTTTAATATTTACGTCGCCTAAGAGTAACTTAGGCGACGTAGTTTTTATTTTTACGTCCCCTAAGATAAACTTAAGCGACGTAACAATTAATACGTCGCCCAAAAGGTTTTCCCCCTTAAAATTTCACGAAAATTTAAAATATTCTGAAAATTTGAAATTCACTTGGGCGACGTAGGTAATTAAGTTACGTCGCTTAGCTTATGTCATAGGCGACATAGTTAAATACTTACATCGCCCAAGTGAATAGGATATATTAAAATTTTCACCCCAATTTCATTTTTCCGCGAAACAATCTCTTTATCCCTCTATCTCTCAGTTCTCCCTCCTCCCTCATTTCTGACCAACCCCACCTCGAAACCCTAGCCCCCATTTTTGCTCACCACCACCACTGCCCTGGCTCCTCGCTGCTGCCCTCACTCACTACCACCACCGTCTTTGACCACCACCATTGTCCACGTAAGATTTATTCCCATTCGCCCCTCTTAAATCTCAATCCCATTGCCATTTTTTAGTTGATTGCTAGTTAATTAATATTGCTAGTTAGTTAATTACTGCTACAATTATTCTCTATGTGCGTGAGATATATTAGCTATTTTTTTTAGGGTCATAGGATTAATGTTACACAGTGTGTTATGAAGAATATATTGGCTATATATCTCTGTTTGTGAAGAATTACTGCTAGAATTATTGGCTATTAATGTTACACAGTGTGTTGTGAAGAATATATTGGCTAATCTATTGGTTATTTTTTTTCTTTAAGGTCATAGGATTATTGCTAGAATTATTCTCTATGTGTGAAGAATTATTCTCTATGTGCGTGAGATATATTGGCTATTAATGTTACACAATGTGAAATTTGGGATAGGAGCTTGGAGTATCTTCAATTTTATGTACAGAAGTATTCTCTATGTGTGTTATACTTTGGAACTTATTATGTACAGAAGTATTGGTGCAATATTGTTTCTGAATGATCAAATGACCAAAAATAGCTCAAAAGAAGAGCCTACATGTCTTTGTTTTTCCCTTTATTTAATGTCAATTACAAATGTGCAACTATATAGCCCATTAAGAAATTAGTTGAATTATGAAATTACACAGTCATATTGATCAGTCTTGTGTTTACAAACTAATATGCTATTAGAGCTAGGTTGAATACGAGGCTTGCTCTTACCTCAATTGCTCTCACACTTGCTAGTTAATTCATTACACCAATTATCAGTACTAATTCATTCAGAGCAAAAACAAGTCTTCATAAATGAAGTTAGTGTGTAACAAAGCTGCATAATTTTTTCTCAGTATCTGCGATTAGTTTTTTTTTTGTTCTCTTTATTGTGATATTCGAACCCTCACTAAGTAGTGATATTTGGAATAATTTGAATTATGGTTTGGGGCATCAAATAATTTTGCGTACTAACTTCATTTTCATTGAAAATGACACAGTTTGGAGGAATTCCAGGTAGAGCTGGTGCACGGGGCTAATATCAATTAATTGAGGTAAGGGAAAAGTTTCCTATAATTTTGTTATGAAATTCACAAATATATAAATATATTATATATATATGTTGGTTAAAACCATGATAATTATAGCATATATTTGATTAATTAATTATGATCACATTAGTATGTTGATCATATTACCTTATTAATGGCAGTATGCTTGGGTCGGTGCAAGTACAATAGTTATGGTGTATATATACTTACATAGGTTAAATGATGATTAGTTGAATCAATTTGGGTCTTACTTCATTATGAATATTATGTAGAGAAAGTTCATTTATGAAATTGCTTCAAGCCCTAAATGTGAGATTGCTAATCAACTGATGGGATGTAAACAGTAAGCTGCTACTGAAGTCGAGTCAGGATTTTGGTTTTTCTAGGATTCATACCTTCGTTAACAGTGTAAATGTAAACAGTAAGTTGTTATTGAAGTTGACTCAAGTGTAGAGTTGAAATTTTTTTATAGTTAGATTTAAATTTAACAGTTTAGCTTTTGAGGACTCAATTGGATATAATTAAGTTAAAAATATAAACCGTCAAATTTAAATATAACATACAATTCAAAATTTCCATCTTTACTCTAGGGCCAAAGCACCGGAAAATTTGCAATTTAGTTGGATACTTGCAAGGATTTTGATATTTATGGGATGTGTTTGCTTGAATTATGCTCGAAAAGGTAGCATTCAATTGAGTACGAGCAACTTCACAGTAAAGGTGGGGATGTACCTATAGCAATTACTGGCTTCAAGAAAACTCATCCATAAGAGCTTCAATGTAACCTAATGTCCATTTAGAGACGTTGTCATAGCACTTTGATACATATATATATATATATTAAAATCTCCGTTGCTTGGGGATCTTTATAGTGTAACTTGTGTTTTTGTAACTTAAGAACTTTGTTGTGCCGGTTTAAAAGTATATTCTAAGTTGGCACATTTGTTAATATAAAGAGGCGGTTACAAAATATTTTAAGGAGTAGCATTATCCTAATTAAATAAAATGTTAAGAACAAACTAAAGGATGCATCAGCTCAAGATTATATAAAAGTGGTACGAACCAGGCTGGGTAATTAATGCTCTAAGCGTCTTTGTAGGCTTAAGGTTGGTATATTGAAATAGTAGGCTTTCCATGGCTAAATTAAGACATTTGTTCGTCTTGCTAGTTCCTTAATTAGCTAGATGGATCGGATGACAATCTAAGACACATAAGGATAGGGTAGGTTAAAGGTTAATTAATCTATGCATACTCTAGGTATGTAATTAAGGGTACTCTAGCTCGTATACTTAATTTGTGAGTGACAAACTAAGTTTCACACCCCGTAAATGGCACAAACAAATCAACTATTTAGGGGGTCAAAAATAAAATTATGAGTTTTTAATTAAACTACTGTACTTGGATTCTTGATAAATAAACATCATAATATTCTACAAGGGTTTTTGAGATGAACTGGTAACCAATAAGAGGTTAATTAAACTTGCAACCTTTAGTGGTGAATTATTTATCCTGTTTTCTCTTTATTAAACTGGCAACCAATAAGAGGTTAATTAAACTTGTAGACATACGAGTTGGGTTTGTATTCGCCATATCGGTTTTGTGTAGAACTACTTAATTGTTTAGGTTATATATATATATGTCTAATTAGTTATGTGTCTTGATTAAATTAAAGCACGTATATCTGTTTTTTTTTGTAATGTGTAAAGTGAAGTTTTATATATATATATATTGTTCTTGAAGTTTATTGTTCTTCTATTTCTTTCGATTTCGATTTTGATTCAATTCAATTTCAATTTCAGTTCAATTCAATTTCAATTTCAATTCAAGTCAATTATAGTATTCTTATGTTTCTTTTCTAATATATGTCAGGATGCCTCCAAAAGATTTAGCCGTAAGAAAGAAATCTCATGTAGATATGCGTGAGGAGTTCCAGCTTTCCCTGCTACAGCAGCAGCCCTCGTAGGCGTCCCAGACCTCGCAGCAAGCGCCGCAAGCATCGCAGTAGGTAGCCCAGGCCGACGGACCACCGGACTCAGCGCAGGAGTCGCCGGTCCTACCGCTTGTTCTGCCCTCCCTTCCTCTCATTCGACGACCGGCAGCACGGGCCCCGCACCACCCACATGCAGCATTCACTGCACTTTTGCTACTTCTCACATGCCGACCGACTCAGGTAAAGTTCTTAATTAGATTTTTTTAGTTATACGCCAGCAATTATATTAACTTTATATAATTTACTAAATAAATTTTCTTGTAATATACAGATACTGCTGCCGGCGTCTCCTCGAGTAATAAGAGGGGTGGAGTCGTACTCGGGAAGAAAACGACGGCGATCACGAAAGAGAAGGGCAGGACCCCAGTGACCTACGAGGATTCGATTAGGGGGCCTCCCTTCTTAGTTCACTCCCGGTTCGTGACGAACCTCTCGGCTTATATAAAAGACCGATGTCCGATGCTCCATCCAACGTGGCATGACCTTCCAGTGACGGAGCGGACGAGGTTGCTGGATTTTTTATCGGTAAGTTTTGCATTTTTCTTTATTTTTTAATTGTTTGTTATTATTTCAAATTAATAATGTTTCTCTCTGCTGTTTTGCTTTGTAGGTGAACTACGATATCGATCATCGGCGTAGGGAGCTCACCAGCTGGACAAATGAGAAGGCCACCAACTGGTTTAAGCAATGGAAGTCTTCCTGTCATGTGAACTAGCAGGAATTATGAGATTCGCCCCTTCCTATCGAGTTGGCACATCGGCATGCGGAGTGGCAGTGGTTGTGCAACCACTTCAGGGATCCCGAATTTCAGGTAAAATTAATTAATTTGTCTAACTTAATTTAAATACAATTGAATATTCTAATGGTTTGTATCTTATACATCTTGAACAGGCGGAGCGAGCAAATGAAGGCGGTTCGGGCCTCGACAAACAAGAGGCCCCACAGCGGAGGGGCCAGGCCTTTTGCAGCTCGGGTTGAGGAGTACATGAAGAAAGGCGAGCAAGCTCCTCACGCGAAGATGTACATAGACATGTACAAGAAATTCGATCCCGATGGCACGGTAAGTTTATTATTTATTAATTTATTACATTTATTGCTAGTTATTTGTAATAAGAAATTCGATCTTTATGCTTAATTATTTTTAATAAGAAATTCATTAATTATATTTATTGCTATTTGCAGTCGCGGGTTCAGTAGGCGAGCGACGAGGTGGTTGCCTCATTGATGGAGAGTATGCCTCTAATAGAGGATACATCGGATGGCACCTTGCCGGCCTCAGTCACAGCCCCGCCGAGACTCTCTGTTGATGTAGAGATCGGGCTTATAGAGAGGGTGGTCGATCTTTCGAGAAGAACCAGGGTTCCCAGCTTAGGCAGCGGCGTTGCCAAGCAGCCAGGACAAGAGGACCAACATGGCCGGAGCCCCGAAACACTGCGATTGAGGAGGAGTTCGCCAGACTTAGGGCAAATCAAAAGGACCTGGAGGAGCGACTTCAACAGGAAAGACGCGATTGGCAGAAGCGCGAGAGGCAGCTCGAGAGGGGGAGGCAGGATCGAGATAGGGAGCGGCTGGAGTTCGAAGTGAGGGTACAGGCCCAGCTTGTAGAAATGGCAAGGCAGATGAATATTTGAATGAATGAAAAATATGAACGATTGGGCAGGATGTTTGAATGAATGAAATTGGTTTGTAATGCAGGTTATTTGTATAGAAGTGCATGTGTGGGGTGCACACAGAAACAGGCAATTTCTGTAATTATTTTAATTCACTTAGGTGTCGTAAGTAAAATAAGTACGTCGCCCAAGTCCAGTCAAAGTCAACTCTACTCTTACCTTAGGCGACGTAAGTAAAATAGGTACGTCGCTCAAGTAAGAAACCTAAGCGACGTACCTAGTTACCTTCGTCGCCTAAGGTCAGAGCAGAGTTGACTTTGATTGGACTTTAGGCGACGTAGTTAAATAATTACGTCGCCTAGGTTTCTTACTTGGGCGACGTACTTATTTTACTTACGTCGCCTAAAGTCCAGTCAAAGTCAACTCTGCTCTGACCACACAGGCGACGTATGTATTTATTACGTCGCCTTGGATTTTTCTTAGGTGGCCTAATTATTTGTTTAGGTCGCCTATTACCTAGGGCGACAAAGCTTAGGAGACGTACCTTAGGCGACGTAGGATACGTCGCCTAAGATACAGGTGACGTAAACGTATACTTGGGCGACGTACAATCTACGTCGCCTAAGTGTCCTTTTGAGCTAGTGATCACGAATGATGAACAAGTTTTGTTTTGAAGCACTAGACAAAAGCATAAGGGACATTTTGGGGTTTAGTAATATGAGAATGGAATTGCCATTTGGAGGAAACACTGTTGTTTTTGGAGGGGATTTTAAGTAGATTTTGCTTGTGATTCCAAAAGGAAGTAGGTAAGACATTATGCTTTCATCCCTTAATTCATCATACTTATGGAGATATTATTCTCCGAATGGATTTCTTTGGAGATGGCACAATCGGTGGTCCTAATTAAGGTCATGCAACCGTTGAGATACCGGATGATCTTTTAATTACTGGATACGATAATCCAGTGGATGCTATTGTGAGTAGCACTTATCCGACCCTTTCAAATGACATTTATGACACATTATATTTACAGAGAACAACTATTCTAGCACCAACTCTTGATGTTGTGGAATCCGTGAATGAATACATGATATCACTTACTTAGACTAAAATGAATACTTATTTGAGTTCTAATTCTACATGTAGGTCGGATTCAAATGTTGATATGTTATAGGATATTCACATGCCTGAGTTTTTGAATGGGATTAGATGTTCCAATGTGCCTAACCACAAACTAAAGTTGAAAGTTGGCCCCCTAGTGATGCTAATGAGAAACCTAGATCATTTAATTGGTTTATGTAATGGAACTGGAATTAAATTGGTCATTACAAGACTTGGCAAACATGTCCTTGAAGCAAAAATTCTTACTGGGCATAATGCAAGGCATACAGTACGTCCTTACACCTAGAATGACGTTGACGCCTTCTGACCCTAGATTACCTTTCAAATTTACAAGGCAATATCCTCTAATGTTATCGTATGCAATGACTATCAATAAGAGTCAAGGACAATCCTTATCACATGTATGATTGTATTTGAAAAAACTAGTATTCAACCATGGACAGTTGTATGTTGCTGTGTCAAGAGTCACAAAATGCGATGGATTAAAGATACTTATTTGTGATAAAAGTGGACGACTAGTGAATTCAAGAACGAATGTAGTGTACAAGGAAGTTTTCCAAAATCTATAATAATTTTATTGTATGTCTATTGTTTCCTTGTCATTGTATCTATTTTTTTAACTTTTTACTCCATCATTGCTATGTTCGTTTGTTCGATTACTAGTTCTCATTATTTTTCGCTATAACAATATTCTTCATGTTGTGTTACACGTTAATGCACGGGTGATATACTAGTACTAACTTATATAGAAATGGTATACACCCATGCATGCACTGTAATATTTTACAAAATTAGTATTGTGGCACAAAAGCAATTGTTTTTAAAGTTTTATCATAAATATGTTAGTGCTGCTCCTTACTTAAAGATTGTATTTATTTACTTGACATTCATTGTATTAGGGGAAAAAAAGAGTAAACAACTCTAATGATCATTAAACTTTTAATTCAATACCATTTTGACCATCAAATTTTAAAACGAACACCTTTGGCTATCTAACTTTGGAGTGAGTATCACTTTCGTTATTCCTTCCAATTTGACTGTTAAATTGAATAGAATTAAACCACGTACAAGGCACATGACTTAATCTAAGCATATTTTGATCATTTTGGTCCAAGTTGCGCTATTTGTTGAAAATATTACTATATTTTATACACTTTGTGTGTTTCATCTGGTGAGAATTATCGGAGAGAAAGATCGTTTTGTTGTAATATGACAAAATAACCTTACATGAAGTCATGTGCCACGCAAATATATCAAATTTAACTGTCAAATTAGACAAACTGTTCAAAGTGGCCGGTACTAACTCCAAAGTCTAATGATTAAAGTGGTTCATTTAAAAGTTTGATGGCCAAAGTAATATTAAATCAAAAGGTTAGTAACCATTTAAGTTGTTTACTCAAAAAAATAAATAAATTATATTTAAAGACTATTTTTTAAAACAAACATACTCTTATGTTTTACATGCAAATCAAGCTCTTTAACTGTATCTATAATTAATCAAACACAACGATTTCCTACCAAAGCCCTAAGGATAGTGCCGTCGTAACTTTTGATTTGAATAACGAAGTCATGAGTTGATTACCCAAACCCACCATTACTGTTGCAACCCTATTTACTTATAATACAAACTAAAAATTAAATAATTCGTAAAATCAAAATCCGCAAAATATTTCAATGTCATAGAAAACTCGTTACATTAAAAAGCTAACACTTCCTTGAATTATTACACATAAAAAGTAACCTAAATTCCCTTACAAAAAATACATTACCTAAATTAATGGCCAGTTGAAATTAATCAGTTGTAAAAAACATACATAAGAAAGGAGAAAGATCCTTGCGTAGAGATTAGTTGTGGAAAATTTAATGGAAAGTTGGGGTAGTTGAAACAAAATTAAATTCAAGCCACAATTCCTTACTGACAAAATTAATGAATGGAAAGTTGTGTGGTTCCTTGCCTCTTTTCGGACTTGACTCATTTATATTATTTTTTGATCCAAGTTCATCCAAGGGGATCTACTTCGAGAACTAAACGGATGAATTTTTTTTATAAAATATGGTAGAGATGATCTCTGTGATGAATAGATCATCTCCATAAATTTTTATCAAAAGATTCAGTCTAGAAATAGGTGATTGAGACGGTGATCTAGAATTTGAATGGTTGAACATGAATAAATGCATCAAATTTCTAAAATGAACAAATGTATAAAATTTCCATTACAACACTTCCCGATTTTTTTCAATGGAGCCCATTTGGAGAAACAAACAAATAATTTTATTATTATTATTATTATGAAATTTAGTAGATATAATATTTATAATTAGTTGATATTTCCATAAAATTTCATCAGAAGATTCAGTTTATAGGTGGATAAGATGATCATCTAAAATTTTAATATACGAAAATGAACGTATATGCAAAATTATAATTACTCACACTTTGGGTTTTAAATTTTTGTGAAACTTTGTGGGGATAATGATATAATCATTATATATCGAGATTATCTCCACAAAATTTCATAAAAAATAAAATAAAAATCCATTCATTTATTTTTGAAAGTGGACCTTGAGCGCATTTGTATTTAAATACCCAAGAATCTTATGGTTTTCTTGCATTGATTCGAAAGGCGTTATATAGTTTCCACAGATTGGATATATAACGTGTGCTCAAACTCACTCACTCACTCACTCAACTCCATGGCTATTTCAATCGAAAGGGAACCTAACCAGGTACATATTACTCCCTAGCTTTTTATATCATTATTTTTCACTTCATTCATATGTATGTTACTTATTCTTTGTCGTCGTCGTCATCATCGTTGTCATTTTCATTTTTGTTAGAGTTTGAAACATCCAACCTGAAATCAATTGACAATGGGTAGAGCAGCCTCTAGATCTTATGTTTGTTACTTGTTCTTCGTCTTCGTCATCGTCATCATTTTCATGTTCATTGTATTAACCGAAAGTGTACAATGTACATTTTTTCTTTTCAATTCAACAAGGGAACTGCCTCCTCTCTGTTAAACTCTGAGAAATTTTTAGAAAGAATAAATTTAAGGCAAACAAGTGAACATAAAAGGTTGAAGGTAGCTTCTGAAAAGAAAGGATTGCTGGTAGCACGTTCCAGAAGATTGGGTAAACATGCATGTTCAAATATGTTTTTCCACTAAATTCGGTATTTACTACCGGAGTTCTGACATGGGTACTGCAAATCAGTTTTTGGACTAAATCTGCAAGCAAATGATATATATTTTAGTGCAAATCGGTTTATGCAAAAAATCTTTAAGCAACTAATGTTATAGATTTTATTGCAAACATGTTTTTGTACCCATTTCTGTAGACAACTTATATAAGATATAAATTTTAATGCAAATGTGCTTATGCACTAAACGGCATATGATTAAAGTGTAAATTAATTTTGCATAGATCTTTAAATCAATATAATTGCGGATAACATTCATGTATCTATACAAATCAACATACAAATCTTGGACTAACATAATTCTACGTATGTATATATATATATAATTGGAAAGATCTACTAACCCCAGATAGAGGACCCAATTCCTCACGTACTTATCTATAACTCCCACTTTCCATCAAAGTGGGTGAGTGGTAGTTATCTCTAACTAATTAGAGATAATTTTTATTAATCTCTAACAAATAGAGATTTTATCCCAATTAATTAAATAGGTTGTTATCCTCAATAAAACCGTAGAGTTCAAAGACTTTGCCATTTTCTCATTATTTATTTATTCTCTTAATAAATCACTAAATAATAAACTAAGCCAATTATGTGGGCCACACAAGAATTAAATAATTAATTCTTACATAAAGACGTGTATTTGAGTACAAATTTGTGGTAGGGGAAGAAATAAAAGCTGTCGGCTAAAGCAAATTGCGGAGGAAGTCCTCCATGTGGTATGGAATATGAATGTGTTCTTGGCTGAAATATAATTATAGGGAAAAGACATACAATTTTTTTCTTAGTTATTTTATACAAGCGATAGGTACATCTAAGTAGCTAGTTTGCGAAAGAGAGGAGGGGGAATGGGGTGGGGATTGAACATGTATGCTCTACCTGAATGCGCAGGTCTTTTATCACTTGAGCTCAAGCCCGAATGTCCCATTTTGTCATAGTTTAAAAGTACCACGTTTACTATTGCAATTTGAACTCCATTATTATGTATCTACCTAATCATGCTTTATTTATTTGAATCGATCAACAGGTGATATTTGAAGAAGGGTTGGGTGTGAGAAAAGTAATTCTAAATCGACCCCAAAAATTCAACAGCCTCAAATATGAGATGGTGTGTGTGTGTGCTGAAATAGTAATTATTTATTTTTCGTACTGTACTAATATTCCCTAACAAATTTAGTTTTATTTTTTTATATCTATCTATACTATATATTATGCATTAGGAGGAGTTTCCGTATATATATAAAATCAAATTACTCATCCCATATTAAAAATTAATTACTATAAAATAATATATACTAAATGTCAGACTCAAACTCGTGATTTTTGGCATGAGAGTGTGTTTAATTACGGACTAAGTGTAATGTATACTTTTTGTAGAGTTAATAAATATTATAATGCACACACGTAGATTGTGCATTAACATGCTAGTTATATATTAAAGGTGAGAGCCATCTTTTGATATAAACCGGCTAATTAGTAAAAATGACCTTTAAAGTTTGACCAAAATCTCTCGCTTGTCCTTAAAGTTCAATTTTCGGTTATAATATCCTTAAAGTTTCTAATTTCGATTGAAACATCTTTAAAGTTTCTAATTTTAGTTTAAGCATCCTTAAAGTTTGTAATTTCTGTTGAAAATACCTATCCTCTTGCTACTCCATATATATATATATTATATTTGTCAATAACATTTTTGTTTAGTATTATTCTCCTTTATTTGTAATCTCAAATATCTGTAATAAAATGATTTATATTATCTGCCACCATTTATTAATCACTTTTGATAAGAAAATAATTTATGTACTTTCATAATAATAAATTGGGAAAATAAAATTTTACATGTTTTGTCCACCGCATATCAAGTACTTTCATGAAATGCACATTCTCAAAATGTACGGCCTATCAATATACTCGATAAATTGGTAATCGCTTACTCTCAAATAAAATATTGTAAAAAGAGCGTTTCAATTATACTAGTTAGTATATATTCTATTGAACAAACCAAATAATTTTACTCACAGATTTGTCAGATGTTAAAGAAGTTGGAGGTATATGAGAATGATCCCTCCGTAAATTTTGTGATTCTAAAGGTACGTATTTCTTCATTAAATATTGGAAGATGTTTACATATATATATAATATCCTAGCCGCCTTCTCCTTTTATGGTTGAATTCAAAGTAGAGTTATATAATCACCAATTATGAATATTAAGGTGATGTTTGGTTGATGTTTTGAGTTGAATTTTTAAGGGGTGATTTTATTTCTATCCACCAAATCTTACAGTTAATCCACATTGTTAAGTTAATCCACATTACATATTAAGTTAATCCACGAGCGTGGATGAACTAACAAAAAAATATTATGAATTTAATTTTATAAATATTATTTTAAATAATAATTTAATATGGAAATATCTACTAAATTAATAAGTATAACCACTTTAAAAATTTAGATGGGTAAATTTTGATTAACTTTGCAGTAAAATAACAAAAACAAAATTTAACCCATTTCCCCTTACGGTTTTAACGATTCTTCCAACGTCTCTTCTTCTTCTTCTTCTTCTTCTTCTTCTTCCCACTATCACTCTTTCCCCAGCCTTCTTCTTCTTCTTCTTCTTCTTCTTCATCTTCTTCTTCATCCTATCACAAACCCTAGATTAGTTTCATATTCTTTAAATCACCAAATCTGTATTCCAACCTTAGAAACCCACACCCACAATTTCGAAAATCTTGAACTAATTTGATTTTTGTATTATGTAAGTCTAACTCACAATACGGAAGATTAAAAATTTAAATTATACCAAGTTTCTTATATCATGTCTAACTTTCAGACTAAATACTTATATTATTAATTATAATGTTGGGGGTTCCAAAAGGTTCAAACTTTTTTAAACGTAAAGATGAATTTAATTAAAAGGAATTATATTTAGATTAGGAATGTTAATTAAAAGGAATTATATTTAGATTAGGAATGTTAATTAGAAGGAATTATATTTAGATTAGGAATGTTAATAAAAAAGGAATCTAAAGGTATACAATTATAATTTAATTAAAATTGGTGGATATACTAATCAATTTTAAAAAGGGTAATTTTGTGAAACTTCATTTAAAATTTTCATAATTTAAGGGTGGATTAACTGTAAGATTTGGTAGATAGAAACAAAATCACCCTTTTTAAGTTAGTTTATAAAATCTGGTGTTTGGTAGAATTTAGAAGTATGTTGAAAAGTGAATTCGGTCTTTATATGAGTTTTTTTCAACCAATTAAAATGCCTCATAAAAAAATTTCAAAAAATAGTTACAATGGATCTTATTTTATAGATCTCGACGAGTATGTTTCAAATATATATATTTTTTTATCTAATTTTGATTTTTGGATTTAAAGTTATGGTGTTTTAAAAGTTTTTTTAGAGAGAGAAAGTAAAGTAAAATAAATTTTGGAAACTGTAAAAGTAAAGTTGATTTTAAGTTGAGTTTTTAAAATTTGAAAAAATAATAATTACTTACCAAACAAGCCCTAAAAGTTCTTTTACTGTAGATAAATAGTGACTTGTTGTGAATAGTAAAAATACTTTTTATTGTTGATGAATAGTGTTGGTGTATACTATTTATTATTCATGGGTACTATTCAATAATTTTACTTTTTATTGTTCAAAATTGTTATCTTGCTTAGTTATTGTCTTGGAGAAATCGAAAATTAATTTAATAAATTAAGCTTTAGTTAACCAAACCCTACTATTTTAACAAAGAATTAGTATTCAAAACCTACTGATCTAGATTTACAATTCGAAGAAAGAAATTTGAGCAACCAACTATCAATTTCATCCAACAAAATGTATAAATTAAACATAGATGGACTTAGTGAGCAGGAACTAGGGGTGGATTTGGTACAATATCGTACCATACCGGCTATACCGAGTACCATACCAAAAATTTGGTACACCAAAATTTATTACCATTACCATACCAAATTTTTGGTATACCGAATTTTGGTATACCGAAATATTGGTATGGTACGGTTTGGTATGGGTACATTACCAAAAAATCAATCTTGTAAATAAAAAAGTTTTTTTTTTTAATTTAACTGAATTTTTTGAATTTAACTGATTTACAAAATAATTGATTATTGTTAATTAACGTAAAACATAGGCTAACTTAGCTTAAACCTAAATTTATCTAAAATTTTTTGAAAAAAGAATTAGACATGATTTGTTAATATTTACATATTTGCATTTTATTGTCTAAAAAAATAGACTAAATCATTAAACAAATAAAAATATGTTATTACTATGATGGTTCATATTTATGGTAATGCAAACCGATTAAGTAAATTGAGCCATCATAATTCAAATAAATTAAATAAATTGGAACAATTTTCGCAAAACTAAAAGGATGATGAAGAACTTAGAACCCTTACAACTAAGCAGAATTGCAGAATATATACATACACATATATCTATAATTTATATATCTTAGTCCCACTCAACCAACTAGGTTCCCAAATTCAAAATAAAACTTACAACGCTCTAATTTATTTCCTTTACTTGACATCATCTCTTGAAACTATATACTGCCATAGCCTATTGTGAAAGAAAACAAAAACCAATATCTTCTCATCATCGATAAATATTATATATGTCAAAGTTCGAGTGCATACTCAATGAAACGATTTAAATGAATTGAACAATATTAAAATGAACCGACAAAATTTGTTTAAATGGAATATTTATATGAAACGAAAATTGTTATCTAATTTAGAGCTGAAATGAGTCTAAAGAGAAAATGAGATTGTTGACAATCTATACCGTTCATCTAACTTCATCTATATCTAATTGTGGAATATTGATAATTTGGTATTTATTTAGTATTTGGTATAATGGCACATTTGGTATTGGTATGGTACGGTATACCATACTGTACCAAAAAAGTGGTACGGTACGGTATACCATCGATAATTAATATGAATACCAGTGCCGTACCAAAGTAATTCGGTATGGTACAATACCAATCGGTATTTGTTCGGTTTGGTACGGTACAAATGGTATATTTTCCCACCCATAGTAAGAACTAGTTAATAAATTAAATCACATCTCAATGGTTGCTAATAGCTATGTAAATACATTCAATGATTTAGGACAATCTAAAATTGTTGAATTACTAACTTTTTAGGATTCATAGGAATTTTTAGATTTTGGTGGGAAAAATATTTCAATGAGAAAAGCAAAATCCTAAATTGAAATTAATTCGAAAACAAAGCCTCCCTAAAAAATGGTTGAAATCCCACCATTTATAAAATAAAATATCTTCCCTTTCTAAATTAAATTGAAGAAAGCCGAAATCTCTTCCTTTATAACATTTGCAATTTAAATGCTTTCCTTGTTATCTTAATTATGGCTTAATTTCTCCTTGTGTTAGGGAAATGGGAAGGCATTTTGTGCTGGCGGAGATGTCATAGGTGCTATTTGTTATATGACTACAGGTAATGATTTATTTTTTATTTTTTATTATTATAATTCAGAACATCCAACTAAAATTGATTGATAAAAGGTGGAATAACGCGCTTCTTTATGAATTTGCCGTAACCAGATGTAGGATTTATAGTTTTAACATTTACATTTTTGTACATCATATCGAGGGACTTAATACTTTACACCAATTAGCACTCCTAAATACTGTACTATAATATTTAATTTTTTTTTTTCAAATTAAAAAGATTCTTAAGTGTTGTACGTAAATGAATTTTTTTTCGTTGAAAAAAAGATTGTTAGAGTTTTCAACACCTTAGTCCTTGAGATTTGTCCCAATTGTTACTTTTATCCCTAAACTTTATTTTTTGATTTTTCACACCTATTGTTTCTACCGCGGTTCACTTTAGTTCTTTGCTCTACTTTCCAATCCTACATAACGTTCTCCGTCCATTTAATTGACGGAAAGTAGAGCAAAGTACTAAAGTGAAGTGTTGTGAAAAATTGAAAAATAAAGTTGAGGGACGAAAGTGACAATTGAAACAAATTTCAAGGAACTAAAGTGTTAAAAACACATATTTATGGTTCATTAATTCCCCATATGTATCTTATATGGGTGTGCAGAATCCAATTCAATCTACTTAAGTTGACCGATCCAATCTAAAATTGGATTCGGCGAAACTAGTGAATTGGATTAGTTAACGTTTTAGAAAATTAACCAAACATTGGATTTGGTTAGCACATTGGCGAAACCAATATCAAACCGATCAAATCCAACCTCTATTTAAAATGATATTTGTCCTTACATAATTAGTTATTGTTATTATGCACTATGTTATTAATATAGGTTGCACTACGCCTTATTGTTACTATATATAAAAGAATCTAATAAGTAAACATTAATTTAATTCTCTTTTATTTTACTAATGAATAGACTTTAATATATAATAACTTAACGTAGATTTTTATTTTAGTAATAAAGGAAACTTTTTATTTATATTGTCTTGATCTTTGTGAACTTGATTAGATTTGTTTTGCATGTTATTAAAACTTAAATAATTCTTATATAAAATACATTGGTTTCAAATCAATTGAATCCAATGTTAAATTGGATCGGATTTGATTGGATTTTAAAGCAAAGTTGGATTAAATTAGATTGATTGATGAATTATAAAAATGTATTAATTTCCAACTGATGGACACCCCTAGTTTCTTACCGTTTCATTCTCCCGTCAAATCAAATCCAAACTTAAATTAGACTCGCCTTTTTTTTTGCTTTCAGACACATGTTCTTCCTCATTCGATCTTCTTTTCTTTTTTTAAATTTCCTATATTTATATTAACAAATTAAAATAAACCTAACAGCATTTACAACCACAGTATAAAAATTATTGTGTAAATTCTATGTGTGAAGCCACTTTTAAACAAATCTTGAAGTCTAAAACAAAATGCTCTAATGGTACTTTTGTAAACTTTTGTGTGAAATTTGAATATACTAATAAAATACTGATGCATGTTTGATGTCATTTTGTGCAATGATTATTTTTTAAAATTTACGTAATCTTATAATTAATAATAAAGGATCTTGATTTCTTGGTCTTCTTTGAGTAGATTTTAAATATATAATTTTTATTAATATATATACAATCCACTTCTTTTAAGGACCGTCCATTTTGAGATGTAAATGAATGAATTTATTCATGAAACTTGGTAAGGATGATCTTTATAATGAGTATATTATCACCGCCAAATTTCATCAAAAAAAATCCTGGGAAGTGGGTTAATTAAAAATCTAAAATTATTTTTGCTTATTTGGTTGAGATTTTAAAACATGTTTTTGAGAGTTATTTTTGGGAAGTGTGAAAGTAGGTTGAAAAGTGAATTTAATTTTTGTTGGAGTTTTTTTCAACCAATTCAAAAACAAATCATGAAAAGAATTCAAAAAATAGTCACAATGGATCTTATTTTATAGATCTCAATAAGTAGGTTTCAAATATATTTTTTTGTCTAAATCAATATGCTCCAATGGTACTTTTGTATAAAATTTGAGTATACCAATAAAATACTAATGCATGTTTGATGTCATTTTGTGCAATTATTATATTTTGAAATTTATGTATACATAATCTTATAATAATAATGGATCTTCATTTCCTGATCTTATTGAGTAGATTTTAAATATATAATTTTTATTAGTATATATATAGTCCAATTCTTTTAAGGACCGTCCATTTTGAGATGTAAATGAATGAATGAATTCATAAAACTTGGCGATTATGATCTCTATAATGAGTATATCACCACCACCAAATTTCATCAAAAAAATCAAATGGGAAGTGGATTAATTAAAAATCTAAAATTTTATCGTCCATAAATACACACACACATATATATATATATATATCAATTTTTCAGTTAATCCACTTTCCGATTGAGTTTTTTTTATGAAATTTAGTGGAGATAGTCTACTCATTATAGAGATCTTCTCCACCAAGTTTCATGAAAAAATTATTCATTTACCATTTCAAAATGAACGGTCCTTAAATTAGTTAACTTAAGCACCATCCTTAAGAGAAGGGCTCTCTCTCTCCCCATATATATATTTTTTATTAAAAGTTATTACATTTTAAAGTTTTATAAAAAAAATTTGAGAGAAAAAAAAAGTTGACGTAGTAGTGTAAACTTGGAGTGGATAATATTTGTTTTACACAAATGCCAAATTTGAAACACTGCTGAAAACAATTTTTTTTTCTAAATTGCGTAAATTATACATAAAACAACAACATAGACTAGTGTTGGAATACTCTTACATATCTTGTAGAGCATTTCAAACTGCCTTGTATAAATTTTTTGTGTTTATATAAAATTTACGTGTTTTGTTAAAAAAATGGCTTCTAGCAGTCTTTCAAGAAACTTTAACATTTAGGATATGTGTAAATGCGTTGTGTAAAATTTAAACCCAATTTACATATTCACATCATCTTTTCTTTCTCTTTAATCATTTACAAAAATTTTAAAATGATGTAACTAAAAATCTAAAAAGTAGTTTTTAATATAATTTACATATTTAAAATCTACTCATTAAGAGTTACAAAATAAGATTCATTGTGATTATGATACATTCCATTTGTATGATTTTCATTAGTCCATTTACATTTTACAAATAAATATTATTGGAGCACAAAATAGATATGTGTAAAGCTCCCTTACACATAAGATTTTACACAAAAAAAAATATATATAAATAACTATTGTAGATTCTCTGAGTTAACTTACCAATCTAAACCCCGTCTCTTTCTCTCTCTCAAACTTTTATTTTTGAGAGAGACGATATTCTTGTAAATTAAATCATTTGTGGGTTTAAATAAAAGCTCTTCTAGATTAAATGCATGCATATATATATGGTACTCAGTGTAAGGTGGGTAAAAGGTTTTACAACTAATAGTAAAATATTGTCTCATTAATCAGAATATGTCAACTTAATCATTAGATAAAAATATTTTTATTGTTATTATAATCAAACATACAAAATTTTAAATCAATCACATATTTATGACACGGATTCAACGCAACTATTGCGATATGGATTCTCGCTTTGTTCTTTATTTTACATTTTGCGAATGACACAAAATACTTACATATTTTATGTAAAGCTCACATAAATTCATGAATGAAATAGGGCACTGACTTTTGGTGCAAGTTTTTACAGGAAGCAACTTACTTTAGACTACTTACTTGGAACATATAAAAAGCCAGTGGTGAGATATTTTTCTTTAGACATTAATCATGTATACTATTTATTTTAATTTGTTGTTATATATATGTAGAAAATTTTTCATACGGATGTGTCTGTACGGATTGCGACTTTTAGCGACGGTTTTTTGTCGCTAAAAAACTTTAAAAATATTTTTTAGCAATAGAAAACAGTCACTAAGGTTCCTGTCAGTACGGACTTGATCTATATGAGAAATGAACTCTCTATATCTTATATATGTGTGTGTACCTTTTTAATTTATTTATATTTTTTTTTTTAATTAATATTCTACTTGGGTTGCCTGTTCTTAATAATAAAATTGTAGGTTGCACTCATAAATGGAATTGTAATGGGTGGAGGTGCTGGAATATCCATGCATGCGAGATTTCGAGTTGTTACAGAAAAGACTGTATGTGTCTACTATTTTCTAATTAAACAAGAGCAATTAACCTAGTTAAATGGTTATGACTTAATTAAGTTAGTTTATCATAAATTGATGAACTTTAGTTTTTTTTTCTTTTTTGTAGTGTTTTATACTTTATTTCTCAAGATTTAACTTAAAGATGAAGCAATTTCTATATTTGAGTGACATGTAAAAAAATAAATAATAGTAAGATATTTATTAATTAAAAACTTTAAGAAGTTAATATATATATATATATACGCACATTAATTTGTTGATAATGGATAGTTCAAACCATTAATCCCACATTAGGAAATTGCAAAACTCTAAAAGAGTTGATAAATAATGGTAGTGTCACTATATAATAAAGAAGTTTTAGACAAAATTCCACACCTATGACCCAAAGGTGTGTTGACCAGTGGACCCGGTTGGTATCCTGGGGCCCATCTATATGCCGGTGAACACAACATTATTACTTAATAATCTAGGAATTGAAAAGCGTGATACTCTAGACATCAACTAGAATAATTAAGACATTCTTTTTTCTATAAACTTCCGCAGGTATTTGCCATGCCGGAAGCATCAATAGGATTATTTCCGGATGTTGGGGCGTCTCATTTCTTATCTCGGCTTCCTGGCTTCCTTGGTAACTTACCTGAGAAAATTATGTGATTTTTACATATAACTTGTATCATTTTACTATATCAATGCTCCTGTTCTAGACTGTGTTTGACGTTCAGAATAATGAGGACAGAATATGATAAATTTTATTATATCCCATGCATATTTGCATATCATTAGGATTAGATATCGAAACGGATTATTTATTCCACTCGCCTTAATGAGCTTTAAATAATCTTATCTGATCCTTTAATCCGACACGTTATTAATTTGATGGTCTGATAGGATTATTAATTATATTCCGATAGGATAAAATAATCTTATCTCCTAGATAGGATTCGTTGATCCCTTTCTCAATGGAATAAGAAATATAGAATCCGCTCCGATATTCTAATTTACACGAACACTGAATATGGGATAGTTATCCCATCTCGTCCTTTTATTCTTCATGTCAAACGCAGCCAAACTTAATGCATATATCAAAGCTAATTTCATCAAAATTATTTTTAAAATTTCATTACGAGAAAGAAATGCCATTTATCAACTTAATTTTACTAAAAAATAATCATTTTAAACCAAAACAATTCATAGAACTAAACCTACCTTTATATATAATATTAAAATTTATTGTTTGGCATTTTTAGCATGTAATTTTATAGCACTTTTTTTACATATATATACAGGAGAATATCTAGGGTTGACAGGTACAAGAATAGATGGGGGTTCCATGCTTGCATGTGGCCTTGCAACTCATTTTATCCTTTCAAAGGTATATTACCAAATCACATATACTTGTTTATCAAATTCATTAAATTTAAATTTAAAAGTAAACAACTGATCATTAAACTATTTAGCGAAGTTCAATTTCTCCATTCAATTTAAAAATTGTTAGTTTAGTGTTACGAATCCGGCCATGAGAAGAACTTGGCCCTAAAAACGGGCTTGCAAAAAAAAGGTAACTATGAACTTTATATACTACTTTCAGTTCATAACTTTTAGCCATCAAATTTCCAAGCAGTTTCAGTTTGCCCATTTTGTCCAGTTGACGGAACAGGCAAAATGAAACTCGCTCTTATAGACCCAAAAAAAAAAAAAAAAGACTTGCTCCAAATTTAGTAGGCTAAACTAACACTTTTAAAAGTTGGATGAGCAAAATAAAATTCACTTATTTCAATAATTTAGTGATCATTTAGGGTGTTTTACTACTTATTTCAATACAAACTACTTATATATTAATACATTATGTACATTTTAGTTTGTATAACTAAATTTGATAAAATAGTAATTTAACACCATAAATCAATTATTTAGATGTAATCAATACTATTTTTTTTCTGATAATGTAAAGACTTTTTATTATATTAAAAAGATTGAAAGAGCGCAATTTAGAACTTCGGCATAAGAAAAAAACCGATTTCGATTATTCCACCTCATGATCAAGATCGAATATCTACATTTTTTTTGCACATGCACAAAAAAATTTGGATATTCATAAGTTTACTTCGATTTTATTGGTGTCACCTTCTTCAATTTTAAATAAAAATGACTTGCTATGTATTCGTACGCTTACTGCCGAATTATACTCTTACGTGAACTCATGGGCATAGACCCAACCTGCTGGCGTGGAGGGCTCTAACCTAGGGTAATTTTTTTTTACTTGACTATATATATATATAATTGTGTAGTTTGGGTCCACCCTCT